>CM053034.1:123338839-123690442 GCA_028564925.1 Lithobates sylvaticus
GCAAAAAAATAAAATGTTTAAAAGCTGAGTGGTATTTTACTGCATTTCTTACGGTGCTCACTACCGCTTCATGAATGGAGCCCACCGTTCTTGTTTCTATTTATATCCTCTAGCAGGGGAGAAAAAGATACATTATATCTTTTTCTCCATCCAAGAGGAAAAAGTAACACAAGAGTAAGCTGCACAGTGACTGATCACTGGTATAGCCAATTTGAGGCTATCACATTGCTCAGGTGATCGGGAAATAGGCTTCCCAGTACTCAAATTGTAGTACAAGACCTAGTCTCTGTGATGGGAGTAGGCTGTGCAGCCCACTCTCAGCACAAACATAGCAATGACACTGATGGAATTTTCATTGATAAAACTCTATATCAGGGATATTTTATCAACAGCCCATGATGTACACAAAGACCAATGATAAAGCACAGAGAGGGCAAAATGAAGACATGACGATTACACATCATGAAGTCATTTTACATTAGCATGAATTAATGAATTGCTTGTTTATGTGCATGGCCATTGTCTTAAAGCTATGGGGAGTGCCTGAACATATCTAAATAATAAGACCAGTGTACAGAGGAATTTGTTTTTTTTTAAGCTTCCCTCTTAGTAAAAGCAACAATAAATTACATTTTCAAATTTTCTTTTGCAACTCTGTAATGTTAAATTAGAAGGCACTGGTGCTGAAATTCAATTGAATCACCAGGCACCAGGGCTGTCACATGGGGCTGGAGGCATGACATGTGTTGTACAAATTCCAACAATATTGGTTACTGTTTATATTGAGGCCTCATGCACACTGAGTGTTAAAATAATGTTATAAAAATGCCAGTAGCTTTGAAGTGAGTTTTTCAATGTTTTTGCAATAGCGTTTTTTAGCGTTTATTATCGTTTTTTTAGCGTTTATTATTATTATTTTTTATTTTTTTTTTTTCCAATGGATCAAAAACTTAAAAAAAACACTGGTGAGCCACGTTTTTGAGCATTTATCAGCGTTTTTTGATGTTAGAGCAAACATCCAAAAATGTCCAGTGTTCATGGTTTAAATTTTGGCAGCAGGAATTAGAGTGGAAGGGGAGTAGAGCTAAAAATAATTATAGGCATTGGTGGGTGCTTAGCACAGGACGGGAGGGAAATCGGCTTACTTTAAAGCAACTTTTATATACAATAATTGATACAATATCTGAAGCATTATATCTTACTTATCTCACCAAATAAATACAACAGTTACAGCTTAGGTGATATGTAAAAAATAATCCTACATTAAAATCTTCAGCATTTAAAACCACCAAAACTATATATATATATATATATATATATATATATATATATATATATATATATATATATATATATATAAAATCAGATAATGTACAGTACTCTCATGCATCAATGAAAATAATAAATAATTTATGTAAAAACAATAGGTTTGATTTACTAAAACTGGAGAGTACAAAATCTATTGCAGGTGTGCATGGTAGCTAATCAGCTTCTTACCTTTCTTACCTCAGCTTATTCAATAAAGCTTTGACAAAAAAAAAAAACTGGAAGCTGATTGGTTTCTATGCAGTTTTGCACCAGATTGTGCATTCTCCAGTTTTAATAAATCAACCCCAATGTCTCTTATTAGAATTATTTTATATATTTGTGATCTTAATTGTCTGATATATGGCGTCGTGCGGAGAATTCAAGTACTGTAGACTTTAATATGTGAATGACTTTTGTACTTGATTATATCATGTTATTTTATATGCCTATATATGACCTTAATCTTTAAACGGAAAATATTTTCACAATGTTTATTCCATTTTGCTGACTATTGTATGAACCACAAGATATTTTATGAGTTGATCATGATGTTTATCAGACTAACAACAGACACTGTAGTATAAGAGATTGTTGATGCTTTTGGTCTGGGCGCTCTCATCCAACTGAATGACTAACACATTTAATGTATGGTTGCATGCTTCCTGTAACTGCAACTTATAACAGTCCATTACACTTCAATAGTTGCTTGCTCTGGGGCTAAAATAGTCTCAGTGTAGTTACAAATAAAATGAATGGTTAAATTAGATTTTCTAGAACTCATCCCTATCTACTTTAGGCTAATGCTATGCATTAGTACATAGAAAAACAAACAGCTGCAAGCAGAAAATTTCTAATTTTCAACATTTCTATGACAGAAGCATCAACAGCATCTAAAACAGACAATGAGGCATCAAGAAAAACATTTTTTTCTTATTTATTTTTTTACTTGGTTGTCCTAGGCTTTAGAGCGTGGGCTTATAGCTTGACATTCTGATGAAGTTTTGGTAAGATGTATTTATTTTTCTAATGTCAAAGTATTCTAGAAAAAAATAATTATATGTTTTAAGATGTACTGTATCACTCACAGTAAGTTACTATATACGCAAAGACAAACCACAATGACATCACACAATGGTTTTGAAAAATTGCTTATCGCATACTCTTTCCTTTAAAGAGACCCTGTCACCAACTTCAAAACTTACAGATAAAAGCACAGAAAAATTAAAGCACAATTACGAGCACAATAAGCTTACCAGAGTAAAGAATTTAAAGAATTCATTGCCTCTAAAGTCACCTGTGATGGATGCTTTTTTTCTACATCTACTAAATCATCTTCTTTACATGCTGGAGGTACAGTTCCTGTTGTATTTCCAGGGGGCTCATATGTACTGTATGCACTGCAGTTCTCATAAACCCCAAGTGAGTGTACAGCTTGTATAACAGTGTAAATTTGCTATCCCCTAAAAATGTCTTAACACGGGGGGGGGGGGTTGCACGCACTGCAGATGAGAGGGAGATAATAGCCACCAAGACATGTATACAGCAGCCTCTCCAGCCCCAATTCAACAGCTCATATCTCCCTAACACCCGAGGATGACCAGGAAAGGAAAAGAAATGCGAAGCCCACAAAAACGAACTGAGTTCTTTCTTCACCCTTCACGAGGTAGGGGCCTCGGCACCAAAGATGGCGCTGGCTCCTCGGCCCCCGCGGGCACTAGCAGAAGCTCCGGTCATTACACTGACCTCCCGGATGAGCTTACACACTGAGATGACTCCTGGGGCTGCACCGCCCTACAGACCTCTCCTCTATCAAGCCCCCCTTGGACTAGTCCTGCTAAAGCACAGATGAGACTGGACTACCCCCACATAATGCTCCAAGTGCCTCCATTGCCTCCGTCCCCACCAGTAATCAGCCTTTCGTGGACACACTACTCAAGCATATGCTTATGTCCCTGCAGCATTGCAATCTCTGCATGCTGACTTCACCTCTCTCACCCACAAATTCTCTGCAGAGATATATTCCCTAGGGGGGCGAGTAAACTCAGTTAAAAAAGCTGTTAGCGATATAACTACTATGGTTAATGACCTAGTAGATGCCAATGAAGATGGTATTGAGGAAAGACAATGGCTGAGGGCGAAAATCGCAGGAAAGGAGGACTGCTCCAGACGAAATAACTTAAAACTAAGAGGAATTCTGGAAACAGTGCAGCCTCCTGAGCTAAATCAGTACGCCACTGAACTGTTTTGTGCCCTCCTCTCTGACACCCAGACTATTGAACTATCCATTGACCTCATTCATTGTATCCCAAAACCTACATTCCTGCCAGACACCGTTCCTAGGGATGTACTCATGAGAATCCATTTCTATTCAACCAAAGACCAAATATTGAAGAAGTCCAGAACCCTGGGAAAACATCCAGATCCCTATGAAAATGTCTAAATATTTGCAGATTTGTCCAAGTTCACCATGGACCTTAGGCGCCAACTTAATACCATAACCAAGGCCCTACATAATCATAACATCGGATACAAATGGGGACATCCTATCAAGCTGACTTTCGACAGGAACCGTAAAAAATTAACTATTACCGCTTTTGAGTCTGGCCTGGCCTTACTTAAAGAATGGGATATAATTCCTGACCCCCAGCCTCTTTCCAACTACTGGAAGATCCAGGATTCAGCCCCTCCCCCCTGGCATAAAGCAAACCACAAATATCATCCCAAATTCTAACGGGTCTCCTATATCCTACAAAAGTAGCCATATTTCTCCCCTCCAGATGCTCCGCTGTTGCAGTGCTAAACCTTTTTGAACTGTTCTCCCCGATCCATGACATGCAGCTTCACTCTCATAACCTTAGCTGCTCAGTTTTTCTTTTGTTCATTTGCTTTGCATTATGTTCACCTGCTTTCCTTTTTCCTAGTCTGCATCCTACCATACAGTCAATGTGCAACCTCACCATGCAGATGACAATGAATAACACTCCTAGCAACTTTCCCAGGCTCCTTCCTCACAAGGTCAACAGTTGTCTACCAACCGTGAGTATGACTACCACAAAGCTTACCCACAATACGCAATGGGTATCAAGATAGCCTCTATAAAATATTCATAACATGAAACATAAACTCTCAGACATAATTAAAACTATTAAAGCTGATGTTTTGACTTTGTCTGAAGACATCATTTCAAAACCAATTCTTACTAGACCTTATCTATCCTGTGGTCACTGTGACAAACAAGACCCTAATATAAAGATATTCCCGCTATTGGAAGAGTCTGTGGATACATTTTTTTTGGCCAAGTGATCCTTCCTGTGTGTGCCTATCCGATCTCTATAATTTGAGATCCATCCCATCTGGTAAGCGGCAATGTTTTACTTACTTTGTTTGATGAACAGAAAAATAGTTTGCTCTTCCTAGAAGTTCGTCCTGGTTGTTCACATCGGGTCAAGCACTTTTTGGACTACACAGTTTAAAATATTGTTTTTAATTTATCTCGGCATGTTTCAGAACATTAATCACAGCACATGTTTGCATTTATATATGCCCCCCTTTTTTGGTTGCACATTTTTATTTGTTGTACATGTTCACAGGGACGGCTAAAAGAGGAATTTGAAGTGTGCTCGGATGCAATTTACTACATACCCAACATTTGTCATACCCTGACTTCTGAGCATAATACTTATACTGAAGTAACAACATTTAATCAGCAGTGGGGTATGAGTCCTTTGGGCCCTCCAGGTTGGATTCCCTCCTTTTTCTAGTTACTGTTCAATTAGAAGAAGGGCTGCATATGGCCTTTAGGGCACCCAATAGACATGTGTGATTAGTTTCGTACGAATCGGAAATTCGTACAAATTTTTCGAAATTTGTACATTCGTACGAATCCGAATTACGAATTTTTACGAATACGAATTCTGTACGAAATACGAAATTTCGTTTATGAATTTCGGATCCAAATTATCCGAATCCAAACTACTAAATGACGAATTTCAACTAATATGAAAGAAATGATAGCGGATATAACGAATGATTCAAATGAATTTGAGATTCAGTATAACGAATATCAACACTCTATGAATAATAACCAATTATCCGAAAACTAATTAACATTAGACATGTGCGATTAGTTTCGTATGAATCGGAAATTCGTACGACGTACATTCGTACGAATCCGAATTACGAATTTTTATGAATACGAATTCTGTACGGAATACGAAATTCCGTTTACGAAGTTCAGCTCCAAATTATTTGAATCCAAACTACCAAATAACGAATTTCAACTAATACGAAATAAATTATTATAGCAAATATAACAAATGTATTCAAATTAATTTGAGATTCAGTATAACGAATAGTCCAAATTTCTTTACTACAGAAACATGTGACTGTTGGTTGACCAATCAGAGGTTTTCTTCTGATGCTGAGGCCTACAGGGCAGGCCCGATCATGTGACTTCCCTTTGTGGGTTAGTTAGTGTAGTGGAGCAGATCACACAATTATTTGTCTGTGCATCTGAGCGAATATCTTTGCAATCGTTTGATTTTTGTTGTTCATTTTAGTTGATATCTTGTAGTGTGCGAGTGTATCATCTGTTAGTGTTTAGTTTCTGGTTTTATTCGTTTACTAACTAAACTAATTTTGGTGTTAGTTTGCTGCGATCAAAATCATATTTTTTTTGTCTTTTTCTAACTTTTAAAGGAAAAATGAGCAGCAAACAAGGCCAAAAAGGCAGAAAGGGTGCTGCTGGGAGAGGGAGAGCTATGAGCCGTGTACATGAGCAGCAGGTGGGACGTTCTGGCTCTGTGCCCTCTGAGCTCAGCTCACCTCCCATAAAGCTGAGACGAATGGGAGTGAAGACTGCTGGTGGTAAAGAGCCTGGCAAACAGCAGACATTTGCACGTCACCAGCTGTTCCAGGATTTACCTCCTCCAGAGAGACCTTTAGGCAGGGAGGACTGGGCCATAGTTGGGCAGATTGTGGCAGTCCTCAAATCTTTTTCTCTCTGTCACAGAACACCTAAGTCGCGAGGATGCCAGCATTGGTCATGTGCTTTCACTCTTCAACCACCTTCAGAGCAAATTGGAGCGGTTCAAGTTGGCTGAGGAACCTTTGCCTGGTGGTGGCCCTCAAGCTGATGTGTTGGCTCTGCTAAACACATTTCTGATGGAATTGGGTAGGCGTACGCAGGAGTTGACCGCCTCTTGCCCAGAACTGATGCTGGCTGCCATGTGTGATCCTCGCATCAAGGGCAAAATGGCTGTGCAGTGCAGTGCTCTGACAACATGGCGGGACAGACTAATCGACAGGGTGCGTCAGAGGGAAAGGCAGATGGTAAGGCCGCTAGAGCTGAGAGAGGAGGAAGAAGATATTGAACACCCCCTCTCCCATGCAACATTGACATCTAGTGAAGTGAGCAGAGCTCCTGCCAGCGGAGCATCTTCTGTCTTGGCTGAGGCACTTGGCACCCTAATGGGAACCTCCAGCATAGTGCGCCCCAAGAAACCCGTTTCAGCAAAGGAGGTTATCATGTCCTTTTTGTCAGCCCCACCAGTGCACCTAAAAAGAACCAAGATAGTGGTCATTTCTTTAGAGGGGGGTAAATCGACTACAAAGTCCATAGGAATGGATACCCATGGTCTTGAAGGGACAGGGAGTGGCTGGAGCAACCCCAAAGGAGAAACTCGGGGTGTCTTATTGCGAGCACAGACCAGGCACGGGGCTACATAACCTTTGACATCTCTTTTGTACCCAGGCCACCAAAAGGAACGGAATAAAAGTTCCTCTGTCTTAGAAACTCCAAAATGTCCAGCAAGTTTGGAGTCATGAACCAAATTGAGGACTTCAACCCGAGCAACTTCAGGTACATAGAGGCGATGTGCTTGAGTCCAGAAGCCGTTTTTGTACTCAAGGATGATGTCCATAGGAGGATTTTTGAGGAGTGGGTCATTCTCGTACCCTTCCTTGAGGAGACTCAAGAGTGCTTTAGAACTTGTGGCACCTAGAAAGTTCTTTTGAGGCAGCACTGTGTATTCAGAGTTCTTTTCCTGGAGAGCCCCAGACAACATTTGTGATAAGGCATCAGCCTTACCATTCCTTGACCCAGGTCGATATGAGATAATAAAATTGAACCTGGAAAAGAACAATGACCAACGTGCTTATCTAGAAGACAATCTCTTGGCAGAACGAATAAATTCCAGATTCTTATGATCTGTGAGAATGGTCACAGGATGCTTAGCGCCTTCCAGCAAATGCCTCCATTCAGAAAATGCTTCCTTAATTGCCAATAACTTCTTATTCCCAATATCATAATTTCTTTCGGCTGAAGACATTAAACGAGAGAAGTAAGCGCAAGGATGAAGCTGCATCTTTTCACCATGTCGCTGAGAGAGGATAGCTCCCACGGCAGAGTCCCAAGCATCCACTTCCACTATAAAAGGTAATTCAGGATTGGGATGTACCAATACTGGTGAAGAAGTAAAAAGAGTTTTTAACTTTCCAAAAGCAGCCTGTGCCTCAGATGACCACACAAAGGGCACCCCTTTCTTTGTTAGTTGGGTAATTGGAGCTATCACCTTAGAGAAGTTCCTTATAAATTTTCTGTAAAAGTTGGCAAACCCAACAAATCGTTGGATTTCCTTAATGTTTCCGGGGGCAGGCCAATCTACCACCGCTTTAATCTTCTCGGGATCCATGCTCACTCCCTCTGGAGAAATAATATACCCTAAAAACTGGATCTGGGCTTGTTCAAACTCACATTTCTCCAGTTTGATATAAAGTCGATTCTGCCGTAATCTTTCAAAGACAGTGCAAACATGCTTTCGGTGCTCTTCCAGGTTATCGGAAAAGATAAGGATGTCATCCACATAAGCAATGACATACAGTGGTGTGAAAAAGTGTTTGCCCCCTTCCTCATTTCCTGTTCCTTTGCATGTTTGTCACACTTAAGTGTTTCGGAACATCAAACCAATTTAAACAATAGTCAAGGACAACACAAGTAAACACAAAATGCAATTTGTAAATGAAGGTGTTTATTATTAAAGGTGAAAAAAAATCCAAACCATCATGGCCCTGTGTGAAAAAGTGATTGCCCCCCTTGTTAAAACATACTATAACTGTGGTTGTCCACACCTGAGTTCAATTTCTCTAGCCACACCCAGGCCTGATTATTGCCACACCTGTTCACAATCAAGGCATCACTTAAATAGGAACTGCTTGACACAGTAAGGTCCACCAGAAGATCCTTAAAAGCTACACATCATGCCGAGACCCAAAGAAATTCAGGAACAATTGAGAAAGAAAGTAATTGAGATCTATCAGTCTGGAAAGGGTTATAAAGCCATTTCCAAAGCTTTGGGAATCCAGCGAATCACAGTAAGAGCCATTATCCACAAATGGCGAAGACATGGAACAGTGGTGAACCTTCCCAGGAGTGGCCGGCCGCCCAAAATTACCCCAAGAGCGCAGCGACGACTCATCCAAGAGGTCACAAAAGACCCCACAACAACGTCCAAGGAACTGCAGGCCTCACTTGCCTCAGTTAAGGTCAGCGTTCATGCCTCCACCATCAGGAAAAGACTGGGCAAAAATGGCCTGCATGGCAGAGTTCCAAGGAGAAAAACCACTGCTGAGCAAAAAGAACATCAAAGCTCGTCTCAATTTCTCCACAACACATCTTGATGATCCCCAAGACTTTTGGGACAACATTCTGTGGACCGATGAGACAAAAGTGGAACTCTTTGGAAGGTGTGTGTCCAAGTATATCTGGCGTAGAAGGAACACTGCATTTCAGAAAAAGAACATTATACCAACAGTAAAATATGGTGGTGGTAGTGTGATGGTCTGGGGCTGTTTTGCTGCTTCAGGACCTGGAAGACTTGCCGTGATAAAAGGAACTATGAATTCTGCTGTCTACCAAGAGATCCTGAAGGAGAATGTCCGACCATCTGTTCGTGTACTCAAGCTGAAACGAACTTGGGTTCTGCAGCAGGACAATGATCCTAAACACACCAGCAAGTCCACCACCGAATGGCTGAAGAAAAACAAAATGAAGACTTTGGAGTGGCCTAGCCAAAGTCCTGACCTGAATCCTATTGAGATGTTGTGGTATGACCTTAAAAAGGCCGTTCATGCTCGAAAACCCTCTAATGTAACTGAATTAGGACAATTCTGCAAAGATGAGTGGGCCAAAATTCCTCCAGGATGCTGTAAAAGCCTCATTGCACGTTATCGCAAACGCTTGGTTGCAGTTGTTGCTGCTAAGGGGGGCCCAACCAGTTATTAGGTTTAGGGGGCAATCACTTTTTCACACAGGGCCATGATGGTTTGGATTTTTTTTCACCTTTAATAATAAACACCTTCATTTACAAATTGCATTTTGTGTTTACTTGTGTTGTCCTTGACTATTGTTTAAATTGGTTTGATGTTCCGAAACACTTAAGTGTGACAAACATGCAAAGGAACAGGAAATGAGGAAGGGGGCAAACACTTTTTCACACCACTGTATTGGTCCAACAGATCTCGAAAAACATTGTTTATGAAGTGTTGAAAGGTCGCAGGGGCATTGCAGAGACCAAAAGGCATGAAAAAGGACTCAAAATGTCCATATCTGGTTCTAAAGGCGGTTTTCCATTCGTCTCCTGGACGAATACGGACCAGGTTATATGCCCCCCGTAGGTCAAGTTTTGTAAACGCAGAACTTTTCAACATTTCCGAGATCAAGGGGAGTGGATAACGGTTTTTAATAGTGACCTTATATATGTGCCAGTAATCAATGCATGGACGCAAGGTGGAGTCTTTCTTTTCAACAAAGAATAGGGCTGCTCCTGCAGGAGATGTTGAGGGTCTAATAAAACCCTTCATCAAGCCACTCCCTGAGCACTTTTAATTCAGGTTCTGACAGATTAAAAAGGGGGCCAAAAGGTATTTCGGCCCCTGGGAGCAACTCAATCGGGCAATCATATGGGCGGTGAGGAGGTAATTGATCTGCATTTTTCTTATCACAGACATCCCGGAATTTGTGTTAAGATCAAACTCAAACGTGAAATGTGAAATGTTTGAAAGAAATCAAGTAGCTCTGAAAACTATATGTGAAATATACAAAATATTGCAAAACTATCATAAAACAATATATAACACCACGTGAAAGTGAATGAAAAAAAGTCCTTTTGATAACTGTAATGAAAAAAGGTATATGAAGCGATCTGTCCAATGCTGATCAATCTTCAAAATACTCCTTTGTAAACTTCCACCACACCAAAGTGTCTCGTGATCCCTCTCCCAATAGATCCGCACTCACCAGATGGTGTTGCCCGCCACTCTCGTGGTTGGCAAAAACGCTGTTTAACCACACCTGGGTTAGTGATCCAATTGATCCAAGGCTTTAAACATCCATATGTGAAAATAAAACATAAACAGTGCTCCACATAGCGTGATTCTGTTTGTAACACTATTTATTCAAACAAATCTTGCATACACCCTTCAATGATTAAACTCACATGTTCCAAATGATAAACCAGCAAAAACACAGCAAAAAATGTTCCACAGCACACTGCATCAATGGAAAACTTGGCGGTTCGCACAAATGGTCGTATGGGATACCAAAATGTACTATTTCAGAGCTCACCCACTCCTTTAAACGCTGCCCAGGATACAGTCTGCGATAGAATGGATTCTGAATGGAAAACAGCAGGAGCGATGAAATAGAGCCGATCTCTGAGAGCACCAAACTTTATCAAAAGAATTTCAAAGTCTGTGTGGCCACGCCCCTGACATGTTTCGTCATGTGACTTCTTCCTAAGGGATTGGCCACACAGACTTCCAGTGATCCTTAAATACCTCCCAGTTAAATTCAATTGGGTCAGTGCAATTACGCCTACTCCCCACAGCTGAGTCTCCTCACCTCTGTGTTCCTCCCTCTTGCATACAGAGCAGTGGGTCTACACACATCTCACATCATTGGAGATCCGCGCAAGCGTATTGCACTATACATCGCGCGCATCCACTGCGCGCACATATCCAAACTGCGCATGCGCGTTCTGCGGTAACGGCGCGCGCACATCACAACATCCTGCGCACGCACATCGGGAAAAGTCATTATAGTCTCAGCTTTCTAATTCATCTAATCAAGGCGCGTCTGCGCACACTCGGTATCCCAAATAACCCAGGCGAGCCATCACAATGAACAGTAAGCTTCTTTGAGCACATAAATGGGTACATGGTGAAACTTTTCAAAATTCATAAATCAATATTTCCATTTGACCATTTTACATTTGTCTATATTTCAAACGATGTGATGATTCAACATTTGGAAATAAAAATGAAAATAAAAATACAAAGAACACTAAGAAGGAATATTTAAAACATATATAAAATCAGATCCAATGCATTTCTATACATAAATGACATTAAAATAATATAATATGACTCCCATGATTTCACACTCATATGGGTCACATGTGCTGTCTGTGATCACAAATGCTTTAGATTCACCGACCACCTGGTTTTCTCAGCATATAGACACCTAAATCATCTTCAACGAGTGTGTTATTAAAAATTGATTAATATTTATTGCCTACCAGGATAGTAAGTAGACATAAAACAATATATATAACTGTAAGATTTATAAATCAAGATAAGGATTAATCAATGTGGCCAAGGTGGAGTGAATGGTGCACATTAATGGTAGACCCAACTCAGAAATCTCTCCTTTGGAGAGTGTATGTATTATAAACGTACTAGAAGTTATTAATAAAACAATTGAGGTCCACCTCAATGTTTAACCCTCTCGGGGCCAAACATTTCATTAAAAAAATCCAATGGGTTTCTCGTTGGGAAAGATCCCTGACCCTATTAGACCCCCTCCATGACGGCTGTACGGTATCTATCCCGCAAAACTGTACAAGTGAGGGGTCCTGGTTGTGTTTCTCCCGAAAATGTAGTGACACACTGTGCTATCGAAATCCACGTTTAATGTTGGCCAGATGTTCGGCTGTTCTTACTTTTAGTAATCTCTTAGTCCTTCCTATGTAGAAGAGACCACATGGGCACCACATGAGATAAACTACGTGGGAGGAGTTACACGTGGTGAATTCTTTTATGTCAAAGGATTCACCATCTTTATTCGAGAAATTCATTCTACCCCTATTGCTAGTATTGACAGTCCTGCAACAAATGCACTTTCTACAGGCATAGAAATCTTTTAGATCGATCTTCAGACTCTGTTGATTTGGGGGATCTAGAATCAATTTAACTATTTGATCACCTATACTAGGAGCCCGTCTATAGATGAATCTAGGGTGTTCCTGTAGTATTTCCCTCAAATGTCTATCTCGGCATAAAATATGCTAGTGCCTCCTAAAAATACTTTCTATTTCTTTGTACTGGTTGTGAAAGCTCGATATGAAGCTTAACTGGTGCTGATTAACTTCACCAGTATTAGAACTTGTCAAAGGGGCAGTTTTTTTATTGAGACATTGTTCCCTTGGAATTTTTGATACCTCCTGGATGGTTGCACTAAGAGATTCATCTCGATAACCCTTCTGTAGAAATTTATTTTTCAATACATCCGCCTGCTCAAAATAATCAGTGATTTGGGTACAGTTACGTCTGACACGTAGCATTTGACCCTTCGGTATGTTTTTAATCCACGATGGGTGATGCACGCTTCTTATTGAGAGATAGCTGTTGCGGTCTGTGGGGTAAAATAAACTTTAGTGTTTAAATCATTATTTTCTTTAAAAATGACCACATCCAAAAAATTAATGCTGGTGTCACTAATCTGATAATCCAATTGAATATTGTTTGTGTTTGCATTCATGGTCTCAACAAATCCCACAGCAGACTCATATGACCCCTCCCAGATGATAATGAGGTCATCAATGAATCGCCTGAAGAACTTTAATTGTGGGAGATCCTGACTGAAAACATTCCTGTCCTCCCACTCAGCCATGAACAGGTTGGCTAGGCTGGGAGCAAACTTTGCTCCCATTGCCATGCCAACCTGTTGCGAATAGAATTCGCCATTCCACCAAAAATAATTGTGGGTCATGCAATAATCAAGTGCATGGCCCAGAAATCTTTTCTGTGCATGTGGAATGTCGTCCCTCTTGCTGAGGGCCCAATTGAGTGCCAAAGCTGCATCCTCATGTTGTATAATAGTATACAGTGAGCACACATCAACTGTCAATAGGTATGTGCTCACTGTTGGGCTCAATTGGATCTTCGCCAAAGAAGACAGAAGGTCTGCAGTATCCTTCAAGTACGCTCTTGTGGTTGTGACACTAGGTTGGAGATACTTGTCAAGATACTCGCCAAGTCGGGCTGTGACAGAGCCAATCCCATTCACTATGGGTCGAGCTGGCGGTATAAGACTGTTCTTATGTATCTTGGGCAGAGTGTATATAATGGGGATTCTCGATGCACTCGGGACCAAGTAACGCCTTTCCTTGGGGCTTAGCGCATGTATGGAAAAACCCCACCCTACCAACAAATCCAACTGGGATCTAAAGGCTTGTGTGGGATCAGAACTCAATTTTTTATATGTAGCTGTATCTCCCAATAAGGTGTTGAGTTGTTCCGTGTAAAATGATCTATCCAACAGTACAACTCCTCCCCCTTTATCCGCTGGCCGGATGATTATATCCTTTTTCTTTTCCAGGGTTTTAATGCCCTCCTTAATATATTCGGGGTTAATCCTTTTCTTTGGGTTTAGCGCCTCAATATCCCGTAACACCAGGCTTTTGAAGACCTCAATGAAGTGGTTACTTGGGTTCTGGGGATTAAATATGGATTTATTTTTTAAACCACTATCGATCATTTCAGATCTGTAACTCACGGTAGGATGACTGGCTCCTGGTTGGCTCAAAAAATATTTTTTCATATTGAGAGTCCTAACAAACTTGTGCGTATCAATATATACATCAAATTTGTTCAAGGCCTTCTTAGGGGCACATTTGAGTCCAAGGTTTAGTATATTAATCTCATTGTGACCAAGGTAAATATAGTAGAAAGTCCTAGTTGCAATCTCGGAACACCCAAGAGGGTAGTATGTGACTGGTCAAAATATAGTAATGCATTAAAGTGTTTGTTCACCAATGCCAGAAGTCTGCCAAGCAAAATAGGTGAGTTGGAAGCTCTGGTGCATCAGGAGAGCTATGATGTAATCGGTATTGCTGAAACTTGGCTGCAGTCCTCACATGACTGGGCTATAAATATTCCTGGCTTTGCACTCTTTCGGAAAGACAGAGTTAAAAGGAAAGGTGGAGGGGTCTGTCTGTATGTGAGAAGTGATCTCAAAGCGAGTGTGAAAGAGGACCTGGGGGATGGAGAGTGTGATGAGTCTGAAGCATTATGGGTGGAACTGCATACAGATGTGCGTAGTTCAAAGTTAATCATTGGAGTTTGTTATAGACCACCCAATGTTAATGAGGAGGTGGATACTCAGCTCCTTGCTCAAATAGAAAGGGCTGCAAGGGCTGGGACAGTGATAATAATGGGGGATTTTAACTACCCAGAAATTGACTGGAATAATGGCACTGCTGGGACAGTTAAAGGACAAAAATTTATAAACCTATTACAGGACAATTTTATGGTCCAGTTCATTGAGGCCCCAACCAGGAATGATGCTCTGCTGGATCTGGTAATCTCAAACCATGCAGAGCATATTACTAATGTTCAGATAAAGGAGCATCTGGGTAGCAGTGACCATAACATGATTTCATTTGATGTTAGCTGTAAGCAAAAATCACATACAGGAAAGATAAAAACACTTAATTTCAAGAGGGCAAATTTTCCAAGGATGAGGGCTGCTCTCCAGAACTTAGACTGGGAGAGAATATTGGCAACAATGGGCACAGAACAGAAATGGGGATTCTTCAAAAAGACTGTTTGTGAACTCACTGCAAAGTATATTCCCATGGGCAATAAATTTAAAAGGCTAAAAATAAAACCTATGTGGCTCACGGCCAAAGTTAAAAAAGCTATAAACTATAAGAAAAGAGCTTTTAAAAAATATAAAAATGAAGGATCACTAGTGTCATTTAAATGTTACAAAGAACATAACAGAATATGTAAAAAGGAAATCAAGGATGCAAAAATTCAAAACGAAAGACAGATTGCAAAAGATAGTAGGACAAACCCAAAAAAATTCTTCAAATATATTAATAGTAAAAAGGTCAAGTCTGAGCATGTAGGCCCTTTACAAAATAATCTAGAGTGGGTGACTGGGGACAAAGAGAAGGCTAATTTATTAAATACTTTCTTCAGCTCTGTGTATACAAAGGAGCATGGGGGAGCTCATGTCCACAATGGGGGTGGTAGTGACACAGCCCTAAATCCACAATGGCTCAAAAGTGATATGGTCCAGAAATATTTAGACAGAATAAAGGTGGATAAAGCACCTGGACCTGATGGCATCCACCCACGGATCCTAAAAGAATTGAGCTCTGTAATTTCAAAGCCATTGTATCTAATTTTTAGGGAATCATTAATGACAGGAATAGTACCACTGGATTGGCGCAGGGCGAACGTGGTGCCTATATTTAAAAAGGGAACAAAGTCTTTACCAAGTAACTATAGACCTGTTAGTTTAACTTCTATAGTTGGGAAGATACTGGAGAGATTATTAAAAGACCACATAGACCAGTTCTTGCAGGAAAAAAATATTTTAAGCAACAGACAGCATGGGTTCATGAAAGACAGAAGTTGTCAGACAAACCTCATTTCTTTTTATGAGGTGGTAAGTAAAACCTTGGACAGAGGCGTGGCTGTGGACGTGGTATACTTGGATTTTGCAAAAGCGTTCGATACAGTTCCCCACACACGGCTCATGTGTAAGGTAAGGTCTACAGGTTTGGAAATATCGGTTTGTAAATGGATAGAAAACTGGCTAAAAGACAGAATTCAGAGAGTCGTGGTTAATGATTCTTACTCTGAATGGGCTAAGGTTATCAGTGGTGTACCCCAAGGTTCAGTGCTGGGACCCTTACTTTTTAATATCTTTATAAATGATATTGGGTCTGGGATCAAAAGTAACATTTCTGTCTTTGCAGATGACACCAAGCTATGCAGTGGAATAACGTCCTTACAGGAGGTCTCCAATTTACAAGCCGACCTCAATGCTCTGTCAAATTGGGCGACTATGTGGCAGATGAGGTTTAATGTTGATAAATGTAAAGTTATGCACTTGGGGGCTAAGAATATGCATGCATCATACATGCTAGGGGGAGTACAACTGGGGGAATCCGTAGTGGAGAAGGATCTGGGGGTTTTGGTAGATCATAAACTCAATAATAGCATGCAATGCCAAGCTGCGGTTTCCAAAGCGAGCAAAGTCCTTTCTTGTATTAAGAGAGGTATGGACTCCAGAGAGAGAGATATCATTTTGCCCCTGTTCAAATCATTAGTAAGACCTCATCTGGAATATGCAGTTCAGTTTTGGGCACCAGTTCTCAAAAAGGATATTGGGGAACTGGAGAAAGTGCAGAGAAGGGCAACCAAACTGATAAGAGGCATGGAGGAGCTCAGCTATGAGGAAAGATTAGAGGAACTGAATTTATTCACCCTTGATAAGAGGAGATTAAGGGGGGATATGATCAACATGTATAAATATATAAGGGGTCCATATAGTGAACTTGGTGTTGAGTTATTCACTTTACGGTCAACAAAGAGGACAAGGGGGCACTCTTTACGTCTAGAGGAGAAGAGATTTCATCTCCAAATAAGGAAAGGTTTCTTCACAGTAAGAGCTGTGAAAATGTGGAATAGACTCCCTGCAGAGGTGGTTCTAGCCAGCTCAGTAGATTGCTTTAAGAAAGGCCTGGATACTTTCCTAAATGTACATAATATAACTGGGTACTGACATTTATAGGTAAAGTTGATCCAGGGAAAATCTGATTGCCTCTCGGGGGATCAGGAAGGAATTTTTTTCCCCTGCTTTAGCAAATTGGAGAATGCTCTGCTGGGGTTTTTTTTGCCTTCCTCTGGATCAACTGTGGGTATAGAATGGGGTATATGGGATTGTATGAGATATATATATATATATATATATATATATATATATGTGTGTATATATATATATATATATATATATATATATATATATATATATATATATATATATATATATATATATTTTGTTTAATTTGTGGTTGAACTGGATGGACTTGTGTCTTTTTTCAACCTAACTAACTATGTAACTATGTAACTATGTAACTATAAGTTGTATTTGACTGAGGTTATATATACCCTGATCTAATTGTCCCTTGTTCACTTTCTTAAATTGTTCCCGTCGGCCTGCCCTACATCCCCTTCTCCTCTTTGTACTTGGGACCCCACATGTTGTACTGGTGGATTCTTTTCCCCTCCCTTCTGCTTCTGTATCGGAGGGTTCCTTCTCGGGTGTTGCCCTTCCCCCCCGACCCCTCTGTCCTAAAAAAGGTGGTGGCTGCTGGGGGTACTGGTTCCATTGGTTACCATAACCTTGACTGTCTACTCCCCGAAAAGAACCATTACCCATAGAATTTTCATTGCCAGTCTCTGGGTAATGATTGAAGGGATAGGGATGTTGCCAGTGTGATTGATTATATCCTGAATGCTGGATATTGCGTTGTGGTGTAATGTCCCTATTCCATCTAGGAGAATGTTGGTAGTGGCTAGGACTATTCCTAAACTTCTGTGGTGATGAGTATTGGTGATGGGGGTAATAACCCCTATCATGCACAGGTGGTCTGTTAGTGAATTGATGATAATCAGAATGTGTACGCAGCATTCCGCATGTATCCAACGAGACGACCCCAACCACCGGATGACTCGATGGACACCCAGGATTCTCAGCGTTCCAGGAGACGATCCCCGTCGGGCTCCAGACTCCGCACCCCAAGACCTGCTGATGGCGGCTCGACCCCAGCGGACGCACCGGGAACCAGAAGGACCTGCCGAGACTACTGATGTCATTCTCCTCACACCGTGCTTAAGGCTGAAGCTATCCTTCACACTATACAAGACAAACTCTTGTGCTCGAATGCTATTGAACACCCTCGCCATGTACTTACCCAGCCGATGATTGATGCTTCCAGTCTAAACTACTGCTGGTTTATCTCCACTGAAGATACACTGCTCTAACTGCCTCTCTCTCCCCTTGTACAGGACTAGGCTCATCCATTCCGTGTATTGGTATTGGTATAGTTTAATCTTTTCTTTTTTATTTAGGAAGCATCAGTCTACGTTTGGCGATCCCTGGAACCGCCGTGTAATTGACACTGCCTGAAGGGATATACATGCCCTACTCATTGTGATAAATATGCTACAGCTTGATGCTTATGCTGGAGGTTAGGTAATGTAGACATACTGTTCAACTCTTACTCATATTTGTTTCTCCAGTCTTCAGATATGTGTCTATACTGCATGTAATACGAGCAGATGTCACTTATTTAGATCATTGCTCCCAGACAACAGGCCAGATTCGGGTGAGACCATAGTGGGTTATGTTGGAGGGGGACTGTACCAGAACTCATAAGGGTTTATTAGGCTCTCCCGCACAAGCACGGACGTGCTTGATAACCATTAATCACACTAATCTCTTCTCTGCATGCTATTATGGCCTCCCAGAGACTGCCCATTATACACACGGTGACTGTAGGCACAGTCAACGATTGCATAACTGTAACATGATACCTCCCATAATTCTGCAGGATAGGATTATGGGCCTTTTTCTGTCACACTTCTGTCCTGGCTGATTAGACGCATACCGTGGACACTGGACCCCACTGTAGGCCTTGTAATCACTTGAGCTTTAACCACTTCAGCCCCGGACCAATTGGCAGCCAAAGGACCAGGCCCCTTTTTGCGATTCGGCACTGCGTCGTTTTAACTGACAATTGCGCGGTCGTGCGACGTGGCTCCCAAACAAAATTGGCGTCCTTTTTTTCCCACAAATAGAGCTTTCTTTTGGTGGTATTTGATCGCCCCTGCGGTTTTTATTTTTTGCGCTATAAACAAAAATAGAGCGACAATTTTGAAAAAAATGCAATATTTTTTACTTTTTGCTATAATAAATATCCCCAAAAAATATATAAAAAAACATTTTTTTTCCTCAGTTTCGGACGATACGTATTCTTCTACATATTTTTGGTAAAAAAAATCGCAATTAGCGATTATTGATTGGTTTGCGCAAAAGTTATAGCGTTTACAAAATAGGGGATAGTTTTATAGCATTTTTATTAATATTTTTTTTTTTTACTAGTAATGGCGGCGATCAGCGGTTTTTATTGTGACTGCGACATTATGGCGGACACATCGGACATTTTTGACACATTTTTGGGACATTTGTCATTTATATAGAATTCAGTGCTATTTAAATAGCACTGATTCCTATGTAAATGACAGTTGTAGTGAAGGGGTTAACCACTAGGGGGCGGGGATGAGTCAGTGTGACGTGTTGTGTTTATTTTACTGTACGGGGGCGTGGCTGTACGTGTGACGTCATTGATCAGCGTTCCCGATGACAGGGAACCGCCGATCACTGACAGTCAGTGTAGGAAGCGCGGGGAGAGGTTTGTTTACACAAACCTCTCCCCGTTCTTCAGCTCCGTAACCCGATCGCGGGACACCAGCGGCGATCGAGTCCGCTGGTCCCGCGGCCGGGGTCACGGAGCTCCCGACCGGGTCGCGAGCGTGCTGCTAGCGGCGCGCGCGCGACCCACAGGCAGGCACATGCACGATCACGTACAGGTACGTGATTCTGCCTGCCCGTGCCATTTTGCCGACGTATATCGTCGTTAGGCGGTCGGGAAGCTGTTAAACCTCCACAAGATCCCTTCAGTAGGTTAGACTCATACTTACCGCCTGCAAAGGCTTTGACTTCCGCTCTAAGCGTGGTTCTAGTAATAAATACACACACAAAAACAGTTAGTGTAACTGCTTACAGAACGATCAACTACGGTCTACTGTATGGAAAGTTATACCTGAGTGGTGATTCGTTTAGATTCACAGACACACATCACGTATAAGGTGGATGACTCGCTCACTACGCTACCCCCGAGCAGTCAGCCTTACCTTAAACTATTTACAGCCCCATGGCTGAATGGATGCTGCCTACTGCCAGCTGGTAGAATGCACAGAGCTACACCCATATCTGCGCATTTGCGTTAATGGTATTATTTTTCTCACCTACGATGTCACCCATTTATTCCACACACGGGTACGACTTAAGTCACCTTAGCAATGATACACCCCCGCATTCTCACTGATGACATTTATCATACAGTGGTGTGAAAAGTGTTTGCCCCCTTCCTCATTTCCTGTTCCTTTGCATGTTTGTTACACTTAAGTGTTTCGGAACATCAAACCAATTTAAACAATAGTCAAGGACAACACAAGTAAACACAAAATGCAATTTGTAAATGAAGGTTTTTATTATTAAAGGTGAAAAAAAATCCAAACCATCATGGCCCTGTGTGAAAAAGTGATTGCCCCCTAAACCTAATAACTGGTTGGGCCACCCTTAGCAGCAACAACTGCAACCAAGCGTTTGCGATAACGTGCAATGAGGCTTTTACAGCGTCCTGGAGGAATTTTGGCCCACTCATCTTTGCAGAATTGTCCTAATTCAGTTACATTAGAGGGTTTTCGAGCATGAACGGCCTTTTTAAGGTCATACCACAACATCTCAATAGGATTCAGGTCAGGACTTTGGCTAGGCCACTCCAAAGTCTTCATTTTGTTTTTCTTCAGCCATTCGGTGGTGGACTTGCTGGTGTGTTTAGGATCATTGTCCTGCTGCAGAACCCAAGTTCGTTTCAGCTTGAGTACACGAACAGATGGTCGGACATTCTCCTTCAGGATCTCTTGGTAGACAGCAGAATTCATAGTTCCTTTTATCACGGCAAGTCTTCCAGGTCCTGAAGCAGCAAAACAGCCCCAGACCATCACACTACCACCACCATATTTTACTGTTGGTATAATGTTCTTTTTCTGAAATGCAGTGTTCCTTCTACGCCAGATATACTTGGACACACACCTTCCAAAGAGTTCCACTTTTGTCTCATCAGTCCACAGAATGTTGTCCCAAAAGTCTTGGGATCATCAAGATGTGTTGTGGAGAAATTGAGACGAGCTTTGATGTTCTTTTTGCTCAGCAGTGGTTTTCTCCTTGGAACTCTGCCAAGCAGGCCATTTTTGCCCAGTCTTTTCCTGATGGTGGAGGCATGAACGCTGACCTTAACTGAGGCAAGTGAGGCCTGCAGTTCCTTGGACGTTGTTGTGGGGTCTTTTGTGACCTCTTGGATGAGTCGTCGCTGCGCTCTTGGGGTAATTTTGGGCGGCCGGCCACTCCTGGGAAGGTTCACCACTGTTCCATGTCTTCGCCATTTGTGGATAATGGCTCTCACTGTGGTTCGCTGGATTCCCAAAGCTTTGGAAATGGCTTTATAACCCTTTCCAGACTGATAGATCTCAATTACTTTCTTTCTCAATTGTTCCTGAATTTCTTTGGGTCTCGGCATGATGTGTAGCTTTTAAGGATCTTCTGGTGGACCTTACTGTGTCAAGCAGCTCCTATTTAAGTGATGCCTTGATTGTGAACAGGTGTGGCAATAATCAGGCCTGGGTGTGGCTAGAGAAATTGAACTCAGGTGTGGACAACCACAGTTATAGTATGTTTTAACAGGGGGGGGCAATCACTTTTTCACACAGGGCCATGATGGTTTGGATTTTTTTTCACCTTTAATAATAAACACCTTCATTTACAAATTGCATTTTGTGTTTACTTGTGTTGTCCTTGACTATTGTTTAAATTGGTTTGATGTTCCGAAACACTTAAGTGTGACAAACATGCAAAGGAACAGGAAATGAGGAAGGGGGCAAACACTTTTTCACACCACTGTACATCGCAACCATAACGTGACCTAGATTTCTGTTTGTGGACCCTATTACTCTATGGTGACCAAAAGTTTAACATGAATATGTTGATCATATACTCACCTGATGTTTCCTCTGGGAGTAGCCCCCGGCTGTTCCCCACAACAGAATGTATGATTACCATCTGAACCCTCACGGGCAGATGTCGCCTTAGCCAGACATGTTTTTGGATGATTGGTTTTCTATTTCATAGGTTATATTATTGTTTATTGGTTGTTACTTTGGTTTACAGTAACATAATTACCACCGGAGCCTCTCCCTGTTACACATACTTGATCACAGGTCCTTATACACATTCAGATACCTATGACCATAATCTCATATCACCGACTTATACACAAGTCTCATAGTTCCCATATGTCCTTACTACTCTCTCTCCTCAATTATCGGAACAGGACAAACATTCACACACAGATCTCCTAATTTATTATGACCGTCTCCCACCGTACTGATTATTAGACAGAGCTAATTCTGCCAGTTAAGTATTATTTTACCTATCGCTTTTTTCTCCTCTCATACACAAGTCTGAGAGGCAGCGGCGGTATCGCCATTTTATTTCCTCCACACCCTATTTGGTTTCGGACAACCCCCAAACAGCGCAGTGGGTGGATCACCATCACGCCCACTGACTTTACGCTGTACATTACTAGTCTATTGCCCAGTAGACTAGGCTATTATAGTACTCCCTCCCCCTTCCCCTACATTACATATATCAGTCCTTAATTACTATCCTGGTACTGTCTTCTCTCCGACCCCCACGTCTGTTCACCCTTACGGATTCTTGCACTTCGATCTAGCACATAAGTTGTCGTAATAGCATGACGGATCAGATACCTACTCACACTGACCATGTGACGGCGCCCGCCGACACACACTTTCCACAAGTGAAATTTTGCTCACTGAATGTCCGTGGCCTCAATATCCCTGAAAAGCGGTCACAATTATTATATACCTTAAGGAAAGACAGAATACATATTGCATTCCTGCAGGAAACCCATTTCCGTTCTACTACTATACCCAAACTCACTAATCACTACTTCCCCACGGTTTATCACGCCACTTCTGACATCTCCAAATCCAAGGGGGTTGCCATTCTACTGTCCAAGCACTGCCCATTGAAAGTTACGGAAGTCAAACAAGACACGGAGGGTAGATTTCTCTTTCTTAAGGGTACACTACACAATAGGCCTATAACATTAGCTAACCTGTACGCACCCAACAAACGTCAAGTGCCCTTCTTTTGTGAAACACTTCAATTACTTACTGAATTCTACTCAGGCATTCTGGTGGTAGGTGGAGATTTCAATGTTGCCCTCAACCCCGCTCAGGATTCATCAACTGGTTCCTCCTCTCTGCCTTATAGAGCGTTGAAGGCCATTAAACTAAGATTTCAAGAATTGACACTACATGACACGTGGCGCACTTTGAACCCTAACGACAGGGATTTTACATTCTATTCCACGCCTCATAATAAATACTCTCGTCTAGACCATTTTTTCATATCCCAAGCTAACCTGACGCTCCTCGCTAGTGCGACAATTGATCCCATGGTCATTTCAGACCACAACCCCATCTGGCGCCTAGATAACTCCCTTTTGACTGATCTGGTTAATACTCAGAAAGTCAACACTCGACTTACCCAATACTTTCAAGAAAATGTCACCCCTGACACAACTCCATCGACAACTTGGGCGGCCCACAAATGCGTTATCAGAGGTGAATTTATCTCTATGACAGCTCACAGAAATAAATTGCATCGTCAACACATTGCTAAACTCTCAGCAAAGGTACATTCTCTCGAACGCCTTCATAAGGCTTCACTGGCCGATCAAATCCTCACACAACTGCTTATGGCTCTGGAGGAACTCAAGGAAGAATTAGGTAAAAGACTCAAATGTAAATTCCTTTTGACTCAAAAGCTGTTCTATGAGTTCGGGAATAAATCAGGCAAACTATTAGCTAGGGCATTGCAACACAAAAAAGCCTCTACGACAATACATAAAATCATTGACCCCACTGGAACTCCACATGTATCCCATACAGATATCTCAAATCAATTTGTCACCTACTTTTCTAAACTATATAACTTACCACGCTCGGAACAAACTGACATCACTTCTCACAGAAAAGACATGATAGCTGATTTCTTGACGCACTATGGCATGCCCCCGATATCCCCTGAGGAATCATTGTTATTAGACGAACCTATCACCACTGATGAAATTAGAGCTTCCCTGAAACAGCTTAAAACGGGCAAAAGTCCAGGCTTAACTGTCGGTTATTACAAAACATTCCAGGAAAATCTCCTGCCCCATCTCACGAAGACCTTTAACTCTTTTGCCACTCCTGACCACGTACCCACGGACCTTTTAGAGGCCCACATCACCCTAATTCCCAAACCTGGCAAAGATTATACCATTGTATCGAATTACAGACCTATCTCCCTGTTAAACATGGACATGAAATTGTATGCCAAGATACTTGCCAATAGACTTCTTCCACTTCTCCCTAATTTGGTTTCCCTGGATCAGGTTGGTTTTATCCCTGGTAGCGAGGCCAGGGATAACACCATTAAAGCCTTGCATATCCACCGATGGCTATCGCACATGTCTAAACAACAGGGTTTTTTTCTGTCACTTGACGCAGAGAAGGCGTTCGACAGGGTTGCATGGGACTATATGTCAGTAACATTACAAGCTGTGGGATTGCCCCCAAGATTCTTACAAATGATTCTAACACTATATGCTCATCCCACGGCAAAATTACGGATCAACGGGCATCTGTCGAGCGCCTTCTCCATCTCGAATGGCACGCGCCAGGGTTGCCCCCTATCGCCAATCATTTTTATTCTTTCTTTGGAACCTTTCTTGCGCAGACTTCGGGCAAACCCCGATATAAAAGGGATACAAGTGCGTGATAAACCATATAAATTAGCAGCATATGCGGATGACATTCTTCTTTTTCTCTCTGATCTGGTCACCACGCTACCCAACCTCCTGAAGGACTTTGCCCTTTTTCACAAACTGTCCAACTTACAAATTAATTTCTCCAAATCTAAGGCTCTTAACATCTCCCTACCTTCGCAGGTTGTAGCCCAATGTAAGCTTAACTTCCCCTTTAGCTGGGAAGCCAAAGCCCTCACCTATCTGGGGATTCAACTGCCAACACATTTAGATGACATTTACGATCTAAATTTTCTCCCACTACTACGATCTATACAAAACGATCTCCTCAGATGGACGTCTGGCCAATTTTCCTGGTTTGGTCGGGTGGCCATACTGAAAATGAACATTTTACCCCGCATATTGTACCTCCTGCAAACTATTCCAATTAAACTCCCCGGGTCATTCTTTT
The DNA here is from genome assembly GCA_028564925.1 of Lithobates sylvaticus. Classification (NCBI taxonomy): domain Eukaryota; kingdom Metazoa; phylum Chordata; class Amphibia; order Anura; family Ranidae; genus Lithobates; species Lithobates sylvaticus. Next base: position 123,364,415 of record CM053034.1, read on the forward strand.
CGTCGCATAAGAGAATGTGTCGTAACTTTATATGGGCAGCCAAATCACCCAGAATTAAATGGGAATCACTGACGTTTCCCAAATCGAAAGGAGGTCTGAGCCTACCTGACATACAAAAATACTACTCTGCATGCCACCTGACCAGAATTCTTGATTGGCACATTCATAAACACTCTAAGGACTGGATTACACTGGAAGAGGCCTCTGACCCTATTCCCGTAACCAACTTGCCATGGATCTCCACATCTAGCACACCTAAGGCTTATTCATCTCACCCACTTACCGGCGCATCTCTACAAATCTTTAGGTCTGTAACTAAATCGCTCGGATGGTTACCTTACCCGGGCCCAATGACACCGCTTACTGACAACCCCGACTTTCCTCCCAATATAACTGCTTGTGACCCCTCTACTGACTCATTACCACAAACACTCAGAGCCTCTCATTTCTTCCGTAACCTCACCATCAGGACATTCCCCGATATACTCTTAAGTTTTCCTGAACATCGAATCCCTTTTTACAAATTTCTTCAAATCAGACACTTCCTTCAAAGTGCACGTCCTACTTCACAGTGGTGCAGGACACTCACCCCTTTTGAAGTTATGTGTTTTAACGAATCCCCACTACGACACCTTATATCCACGACATACTCAATGCTGTTTGATGACCTCGACCCAAAACAAAACACAGTGGTTAAAACTTGGGAAAGGGAACTTGAAATTGACCTACCTACCGAAGACTGGGAACATATTTTCCATTATATCCACAAAAGCACGGTTAATGTTTCTGCCCAAGAAAACTCTTATAAAATTTATGCCAGATGGTACAGAACTCCAGACGTAATACACAAATATATGCCCAGTATATCACCTCTCTGTTGGCGATGCAACCTGCACGCCGGCTCTCCCCTTCATATATGGTGTGATTGTACACTGCTCAAGACCTATTGGGAGAAAATCCATGAGGTTATATCCATTATCTCGACTTACACAATTGCCTTTACACCATCTCAATTCCTCCTACATCATACTTCCCTCCCACAATCCACTTACAAAAAATCTATAATACCGCATTTACTGAATGCCGCAAAGCAATGCATACCAATCTATTGGAAGACCCCAACCACACCTACACTACTAGACTGGGTCAAACATGTGGATAAGATTTCAGAGATGGAGAATATCATCCATAAAGCCAAGGATACCCCATCCACATATACCACTATCTGGGCCGGTTGGCTTCATTTTAGGGACTCGCAGTATTATCGTGACCATGTCCATTCCTCCTAAAAAGACCCAGAGTATATTGTACCCTCATACGAATACTGTAGCCTAAAGGGGGCGAGGGTCCGTCATGCTGTTACGACACACTATGACATATTAAGACTTATTACCACCAATAGATCCACCATATCCGTATTTGATCCTCTAAAATCGATCCTTCCCACCATTCGTATAACCCCTTCCCCCCCACCTGTACCACCCCACGTTCTACTCCCATCATACGCCACCACATCACGGTTATCTTGGATTATTCATGTATTAATGTTTCTTACACTCTTGATCCTGATACATTAACACCACTTACTTGGCATTAGGATTCCTCTATGAAGCCTCAGCTACCCCGCTCCCCTTGCACAGCAAGTTCCCTCTCTCGGGGTGTAGGGGTGGAGCGGATGTAGCCTCACTTCCTCCAAGAGATAGTTAACTATGCGCACCAATTACATTGAGGACAGTGATCTATTCTTGTTTGCCATTTAAGGCTACACTACTTTTACAACTGAAGGGATCACTTAGTTTGTGACCCACAGTAATTAGTATAGATTTACATGTATGGAAAAGTTTTATCTACGTTGCCCTCCTTTAGAGTTTCTGGCTTCTTTGTTACTGCTGTATACAGGGTTTTATACTTATGCAGAATGTTTCCTCTATATACACTGTCGTAATCTACTACTATATACAAAAATGAATAGATCTCTGGTGATGTATTGTATTGCTTCTGATCTGATTTCATGTATTTGTATTTGCTTTGATACTTTCAATAAAATATTTTTGAAAAAAAAAAAAAAAAGAATGTGTATTTCTGTTATCATAACCATGGTCAGTTTGTATTGGTTTTGGAGGTTGTGATTTTCCATTACGTGCAGAGGTTGAACCCCTCTGATCACCTCCTTTTCCCCCTTCCTTAACCATACCTTTCAAGGTTTTACTACTGGCTTGATCATTTCTTTGTTGTGCATTATGACCAGCCATACCCAAATCTTCTTTAGTTCTCTCATCCACTCCCACCGGCTGTCCTTGCCAGATATAAACTTTATTGGATTGGAAATCATTAGCATCCCTAATATATTTTTTAACTTTCTTTTTCTGAGTTTCTCGGTCCACCTTATCTAACTTCTTTTTCATGTTAACATTAAAATCCTTAATCTGATTAGACTCATTCACAGGTTCTAAAATTAGTTGGAGTGCATTAATTTTTTGATTAATGATATCCAACTTAATACGCTTTCTTCTTAGGACCAATGACTGAAGCTCTCTCCCAGCTCTGTTGAAGAACTCCAGCCATTCGTCCATATATTTCTGATCTAAAAGGCCATCCTGGGGGGAAACCTCCCATCTCAGGCTTCTAAAAATTAAACTTTCCTTCTCATAATGTTCAAACGTAAAAATATCCCACCATGTTTTTAATTGTTTCTCTAGAAGGTGTTCAAGGCTTTTTAAAGACCCTGAAATATCCACCTCACAGTCTATCATGACTTGATTAGTAGAAAATATACTATCCTGGTTAATTTGCCTATTAGACAAATAATTGATGGCCTCCATGGCTGCACGTGATTAAAAAAAGATAAAGATTCTGATCTGATGGTACAAAGTATATCCACACGCTGCAAACTCGTACCCTCACTGCGCCAATTATTCCAAAAATTACAAAAATAATAATAAATGTGTGTATATATATGTGAATATTATATACAATAAATCAGTGAAATGACCCTAGCTGCCACTTTAAATATATAAAACCAGATTTGTGTTAAGATTAAACTCAAACGTGAAATGTGAAATGTTTGAAAGAAATCAAGTAGTGCTGAAAACTATATGTGAAATATACAAAATATTGCAAAACTATCATAAAACAATATATAACACCACGTGAAAGTGTATGAATGAAAAAAAGTCCTTTTGATAACTGTAATGAAAAAAAGGTATATGAAGCGATCTGTCCAATGCTGATCAATCTTCAAAATACTCCTTTGTAAACTTCCACCACACCAAAGTTTGAAATATAGACAAATGTAAAATGGTCAAATGGAAATATTGATTTATGAATTTTAAAAAGTTTCACCATGTACCCATTTATGTGCTCAAAGAAGCTTACTGTTCATTGTGATGGCTCGCCTGGGTTATTTGGGATACCGAGTGTGCGCAGACGCGCCTTGATTAGATGAATTATAAAGCTGAGACTATAATGACTTTTCCCGATATGCGTGCGCAGGATGTTGTGATGTGTGTGCGCCGTTACCGCAGAACGCGCATGCGCAGTTCGGATATGTGCGCGCAGTGGATGCGCGCGATGTATAGTGCAATACACTTGCGCGGATCTCCAATGATGTGAGATGTGTGCAGACCCACTGCTCTGTATGCAAGAGGGAGGAACACAGAGGTGAGGAGACTCAGCTGTGGGGAGTAGGCGTAATTGCACTGACACAATTGAATTTAACTGGGAGGTATTTAAGGATCATTGGAAGTCTGTGTGGCCAATCCCTTAGGAAATTCTTTTGATAAAGTTTGGTGCTCTCAGAGATCGGCTCTATTTCATCGCTCCTGCTGTTTGCCATTCAGAATCCATTCTATCGCAGACTGTATCCTGGGCAGCGTTTAAAGGAGTGGGTGAGCTCTGAAATAGTACATTTTGGTATCCCATACGACCATTTGTGCGAACCGCCAAGTTTTCCATTGATGCAGTGTGCTGTGGAACATTTTTTGCTGTGTTTTTGCTGGTTTATCATTTGGAACATGTGAGTTTAATCATTGAAGGGTGTATGCAAGATTTGTTTGAATAAATAGTGTTACAAACAGAACCACGCTATGTGGAGCACTGTTTATGTTTTATTTTCACATATGGATGTTTAAAGCCTTGGATCAATTGGATCAATAACCCAGGTGTGGTTAAACAGCATTTTTGCCAACCACGAGAGTGGCGGGCAACACCATCTGGTGAGTGCGGATCTATTGGGAGAGGGATCACGAGACACTTTGGTGTGGTGGAAGTTTACAAAGGAGTATTTCGAGACCTTTTTTTCCAGTAGGGGTTAATCTCCGTTCGGCAAGCGCCAATACCCATGCGCAGCCTTCTCAACGAAACCGAACGTGCGGGCGTACCCGGGTACCAACGCTGACCTGTGCGCGCCCTCGTTTGTCAATACGAACGAGGGCACGCACTTCCACGTCATCACGAACGTGTGCGCGTAATCACGCACGGACCCGTACCTCCACCAATCCCAGCACAAGGCGCCCTATTTAAACAGGGCCTTCACATGGTGTCAGTGCTGGATCGTCTTCAGTCTTATCTCCTGAATACCTGCCTGAAGTTCCTGCCTACCTTGGTCCTGATTCACCTGGTTTTCCTGTTACCCTTCCTGGATTGACCCCGCTTACTGACTGCTCCCTTTGGTTTGACCTCAGCTTGGATCCCTGGACTACGGCTCTGCTCTCTGATTCGGTACCTTATCACCTGCCTGTTGCCAACCTATTGCCTGCCTTGACCACGAACTTGCCTTCTGCCTTGTACCTTGTTTGCCAGCCAGTTGCCGACCTACTTGCCTGCTTTTTGACCACGAACTTGCCCTCTGCCTTGTACCTTGTTTTCCAGCCAGTTGCCGACCTGTTTCCTGTCTTGACCTCGCGGTGCCTACATCCATCTGTTCGGCTGTTACTGCACACAGCCTTGGATACCAACGTGAACACCAGCTCTTCAGAGGAACCAGTACTTCCAAGTACCAGTCTACCAGCCGCAGGCACTTGCACCCTTTCGTTGCCCCAGCACTCCCTGTTCCCACCACCAGGGGTGTTTGGACCGGAACCGTGCACGAGGCCATCCCCAGCATCCGGACTCCGCTGTAAGGTACGTGATAGTACGATCCAGCCAGAATGGAGTCCGAAGGGGGTGCCTCGCCTTTGGAAGCTTTGTGCCAACAGATGTCGGCTCTTATCCAGGTAGTCCAGGGCCTGCGAGATGACTATCTTCAACTAGAACAGAGAGTGGAATCCATGACCCCAGGCTCTGCAACTCATCAGACCTCCCTTGCCCTTCAAGTCTCCAGCCTGGGCCAGACAGTTTCCGAGTTGCAGCAAGAAGTCTGCTCGCTTAAAGACACAGTACGCCCAACCCTGGAACCTGTATGTCCGGAACCTTTCGTGGTGATGCCTGAGAAGTTTAATGGGAATCGTGCATCATTCTTGAACTTTAGGATGGATTGCGAGCTGTTGTTTGCTCTTAAAAGGACTTTTTTTCATTCATACACTTTCACGTGGTGTTATATATTGTTTTATGATAGTTTTGCAATATTTTGTATATTTCACATATAGTTTTCAGCGCTACTTGATTTCTTTCAAACATTTCACATTTCACGTTTGAGTTTAATCTTAACACAAATCTGGTTTTATATATTTAAAGTGGCAGCTAGGGTCATTTCACTGATTTATTGTATATAATATTCACATATATATACACATATTTATTATTATTTTTGTAATTTTTGGAATAATTGGCGCAGTGAGGGTACGAGTTTGCAGCGTGTGGATATACTTTGTACCATCAGATCAGAATCTTTATCTTTTTTTAATCACGTGCAGCCATGGAGGCCATCAATTATTTGTCTAATAGGCAAATTAACCCGGATAGTAAATTTTCTACTAATCAAGTCATGATAGACTGTGAGGAGGATATTTCAGGGTCTTTAAAAAGCCTTGAACACCTTCTAGAGAAACAATTAAAAACATGGTGGGATATTTTTACGTTTGAACATTATGAGAAGGAAAGTTTAATTTTTAGAAGCCTGAGATGGGAGGTTTCCCCCCAGGATGGCCTTTTAGATCAGAAATATATGGACGAATGGCTGGAGTTCTTCAACAGAGCTGGGAGAGAGCTTCAGTCATTGGTCCTAAGAAGGAAGCGTATTAAGTTGGATATCATTAATCAAAAAATTAATGCACTCCAACTAATTTTAGAACCTGTGAATGAGTCTAATCAGATTAAGGATTTTAATGTTAACATGAAAAAGAAGTTCGATAAGGTGGACCGAGAAACTCAGAAAAAGAAAGTTAAAAAATATATTAGGGATGCTAATGATTTCCAATTCAATAAAGTTTATATCTGGCAAGGACAGCCGGTGGGAGTGGATGAGAGAACTAAAGAAGATTTGGGTATGGCTGGTCATAATGCACAACAAAGAAATGATCAAGCCAGTAGTAAAACCTTGAAAGGTATGGTTAAGGAAGGGGGAAAAGGAGGTGATCAGAGGGGTTCAACCTCTGCATGTAATGGAAAATCACAACCTCCAAAACCAATACAAACTGACCATGGTTATGATAACAGAAATACACATTCTGATTATCATCAATTCACTAACAGACCACCTGTGCATGATAGGGGTTATTACCCCCATCACCAATACTCATCACCACAGGCGTTTAGGAATAGTCCTAGCCACTACCAACATTCTCCTAGATGGAATAGGGACATTATACCACAACGCAATATCCAGCATTCAGGATATAATCAATCACACTGGCAACATCCCTATCCCTTCAATCATTACCCAGAGTCTGGCAATGAAAATTCTATGGGTAATGGTTCTTTTCGGGGAGTAGACAGTCAAGGTTATGGTAACCAATGGAACCAGTACCCCCAGCAGCCACCACCTTTTTTAGGACAGAGAGGTCGGGGGGGAAGGGCAACACCCCGAGAAGGAACCCTCCGATACAGAAGCAGAAGGGAGGGGAAAAGAATCCACCAGTACAACATGTGGGGTCCCAAGTACAAAGAGGAGAAGGGGATGTAGGGCAGGCCGACGGGAACAATTTAAGAAAGCGAGCAAGGGACAATTAGATCAGGGTATATATAACCTCAGTCAAATACAACTTGATCACAATGAGATTAATATACTAAACCTTGGACTCAAATGTGCCCCTAAGAAGGCCTTGAACAAATTTGATGTATATATTGATACGCACAAGTTTGTTAGGACTCTCAATATGAAAAAATATTTTTTGAGCCAACCAGGAGCCAGTCGTCCTACCGTGAGTTACAGATCTGAAATGATCGATAGTGGTTTAAAAAATAAATCCATATTTAATCCCCAGAACCCAAGTAACCACTTCATTGAGGTCTTCAAAAGCCTGGTGTTACGGGATATTGAGGCGCTAAACCCAAAGAAAAGGATTAACCCCGAATATATTAAGGAGGGCATTAAAACCCTGGAAAAGAAAAAGGATATAATTATCCGGCCAGCGGATAAAGGGGGAGGAGTTGTACTGTTGGATAGATCCTTTTACACGAAACAACTCAACACCTTATTGGGAGATACAGCTACATATAAAAAATTGATCCCACACAAGCCTTTAGATCCCAGTTGGATTTCTTGGTGGAGTGGGGTTTTTCCATACATGCGCTAAGCCCCAAGGAAAGGCGTTACTTGGTCCCGAGTGCATCGAGAATCCCCATTATATACACTCTGCCCAAGATACATAAGAACAGTCTTATACCGCCAGCTCTACCCATAGTGAATGGGATTGGCTCTGTCACAGCCCGACTTGGCGAGTATCTTGAAAAAGTATCTCCAACCTAGTGTCACAACCACAAGAGCGTACTTGAAGGATACTGCAGACCTTCTGTCTTCTTTGGCGAAGATCCAATTGAGCCCAACAGTGAGCACATACCTATTGACAGCTGATGTGTGCTCACTGTATACTATTATACAACATGAGGATGCAGCTTTGGCACTCAATTGGGCCCTCAGCAAGAGGGACGACATTCCACATGCACAGAAAAGACTTCTGGGCCATGCACTTGATTATTGCATGACCCACAATTATTTTTGGTGGGATGGCGAATTCTATTCGCAACAGGTTGGCGTGGCAATGGGAGCAAAGTTTGCTCCCAGCCTAGCCAACCTGTTCATGGCTGAGTGGGAGGACAGGAATGTTTTCAGTCGGGATCTCCCACAATTAAAGTTCTACAGGCGATTCATTGATGACCTCATTATCATCTGGGAGGGGTCATATGAGTCTGCTGTGGGATTTGTTGAGACCCTGAATGCAAACACAAACAATATTCAATTGGATTATCAGATTAGTGACACCAGCATTCATTTTTTGGATGTGGTCATTTTTAAAGAAAATAATGAATTAAACACTAAAGTTTATTTCAAACCCACAGACCGCAATAGCTATCTCTCAATAAGAAGCGGGCATCACCCATCGTGGATTAAAAACATACCGAAGGGTCAAATGCTACGTGTCAGACGTAATTGTACCCAAATCACTGATTATTTTGAGCAGGCGGATGTATTGAAAAATAAATTCCTACAGAAGGGGTATCGAGAGGAATCTCTTAGTGCAACCATCCAGGAGGTATCAAAAATTCCAAGGGAACAATGTCTCAATAAAAAATCTGCCCCTTTGGCAAGTTCTAATACTGGTGAAGTTAATCAGCACCAGTTAAGCTTCATATTGAGCTTTCACAACCAGTACAAAGAAATAGAAAGTATTTTTAGGGGGCGTGGCTTGGTGCCGAAGAGGAATGGACGCTTGATCTCCCCGCTCTGTCCCACGGAGGTCCTGCTAGCTGTATAGCGGAGCCAGCGATACACCAGCATGGTGAAGCCAAAGGACAAACCGCCCCAGTCTCTGTCCCGATCCCCGAGGGGACCCGATCCGCACTCCGGACGCAGCATTCCGGAGCTGTTTAGGACCCAGGTACGCGAGGCCGAGGCTTCGGCCTGCACTGAGTCACGCGCCTCCAGCCGCAGCCCGACTGCCAGGAGAAGCTCTCAGAACATGGAGAGCTCTCCCTCCCCATCACCACAACCCCTAAATATCAGCGACCTCCAAGCACTGGCAGCAGATATTAAAAGCTCCTTTACTAGTGCCATTACTGACCTAAGGAGAGATCTGCAGAGGATGAGCACACGGATGGATGAACTGGAGGACACAGCAACCCGCCATGACACCTCTATCCAGCAGCTGCAGCACACCTCCCAGGCCTACAACTCCCAGCTTAGAGACCTTAACAGATACATGGAGGACTTGGATAACCGCGGACGCAGACATAACCTACGGGTAAGAGGTGTACCTGAATCCGTAGATCAGAGCCAAATAATGTCAGCCACAATCCAGATTTTCAATGATGTCCTTGGCAGACCCCCTGAGACCCCAATAGAGTGTGAGCGGCTGTACAGGGCTCTCAAACCCAGAGGTAGAGATACAGACCCTCCTAGGGACATCGTGTGCTGCCTAGTGAACTTCAGACTTAAGGAGGATATTTCGCGGAAAAAGCTTGAGACCGACGCAGCCTGCTATTTCAAGGTACAGAGATCAAAATATTTCAAGATTTATCTCCGATAACCCTGCAAAATAGGAGAGACCTTCGCCCCCTGCTTGACATACTACGTCGCAAAGGAATCCAGTATCGCTGGAAGTTCCCATTTTGCCTCTCAGCCTCAGTAGCAGGACGCACGGCTACCTTCAGAGTACCGGAAGACCTCAGGGGGTTCTGCAACACGCTACAAATACCACTCGTTGAGCTGCCGGACTGGTACAGAGCATATCGCACCCCTCATCTCCAGAGAACCAACTCCATGGACGCCATTCTGGTAAGAGATGAATTCCAAATTAGGAGACGCAGGTCGTCGTCCCCGAGACCAATTCCACAGAGGGATCAGAGGGACAGAGACCGCCAAAGCCCTACAGCCTCTCCAGCCCACAGGCAGAGCAGACCTGACGAACCCTAAGTCTAATCCACACAGGATACACTGAGGGCATCTTCTTATTTTGAAGCCGCCACTTGTCTTACTCCCCATACTTCCAATTGCTGCACTGTAACCGATGGGATCAGATGCCCCCACTTCAGGAATGCTCTAACATGCCTTGCCAGATATAATACCTGACCCCCCTGCCCATGACACAAGCTGTCACAACGCCTTTCTCGGTGTCGAGGACATGGTTGAGTGATATCCAGATACACCCTCAGCCACCCTAACCCAGCAACGGAGCTAAGGACTGATGGTCTGAGGACCCACCTCCACAGACAACTGCAACCCTGCACACCATATGCATACGGCACACCTTCGCACACAAGGTACGAAGCAAGCAGAAGAGGACAACAGCATGGACTCAGGGTCTTTTCTGAACTCCAGCTTTACCCTTATTGCCCCTTCGCTCCAGACCCTGCCTACAGAAGCCGAACTACAGCAGACTCTTGACAAATCGGCCTAGACGCTTTCCAGATGTGCCTGATTTTTCCTATACCCTTCAGATTCCTTCTTCCCTCATAACCCTACCCCACTCCCGTCCCCCCCTCCCCTTCTCTCCCCCCTCTCCTTCTCTTCCCCCTCTTCCCCTTCCCCTAACCAGGTTCTATTTATAGGTAACTGAAGTAACGCTGCTGCCAAGGACTGGGGGCACGCGCTGGGTGTATATGGATATCGGATCTCCAGATATGTAGAATGCTTTTTTTTTTTTTTTTTTATCTATGCTCATCCTCTTCTGTACCCATGTAATCCCATCCCAAAAAACTCCGTCTACTTGTTTTACATGGACACAGAAGGGCTAGCTATACATGGTATGGGATCCCCCACATTAACACCCTCTACAACGTATGAGGGGTAGGTGCCTAAACCCCCTCAGTATGCAAACCTCACGTAGCATAGAACTGTGCTAACAATTGCTCCTCCCCAGGACCATATCAGGGAATCATGTCCTTAGAGGGTAATGCACGCAATTCTCCCTAGTGAACTTTACCCCTTTACATTGGCATCTGCAGATAGGCGGTATTTTCCACAGTACCACACTGTCCCACCACCTAAGCCCCCCCACAAAGGCAAACCCACAGGTACTCGCCTTTTCGGCTCCCTATCCCACTCCCTCAAAAAGCAAATGCCTTCATAACCCACAATAGACAAAGATATATAGAGGCGATCTCTCTTTATTCACTCAGACATTGTCAACACCTGGGGTGAAATAACAATAACAATAACCTTGCTTATGCAGGATTGAATATAACACTTCAGCAAATGTGACCTGTAATTGCATGCTTCTCTATTGTTGTTGGCTTAATCGTTTCTCTTTTGTTGTTTATCCAGTTTGTTCATGCACCTGTAAGATAGGGTCTCCCATCCTATTCAAGCATAGTTCAGATTTTGTTATTCTGAAAGTTCTATTAACCGTTAAACATGTCAAGATACAAAGAGGTCTTATGACCACCCATCAACCAGACTTGACGCTTACTGCTGTTTTTCTCCTCTTCTTTCACCTACAAGCAGGTACCCGCTCCATTTACACAACGACATCTGACGACCTCCAGAAGGACTAGACTTCCACAGACAAAGACTCGGACACCTTCCACCTCCTCGCCCAACGGGATATTGATTACCGCCGTTGACCCTCACCGGACCTCACTCCCCATAACAGGGTAAGGTAGCGGGGCTACTCATACCTCCGGTACACTCACCCTTTCTCCAACAACCTCTCCCCCCACCTCTCGTATTCACCTCCCAACCAGTCCCCCACCCTCTCGTCCTCCCGACCCGCTCCTCCCCTCTACCCCCCGGGACCCCCCCTCCCCTGATCTCCACCGCAGCTCTCAATTAAACGACCGGACCTACCTCAAATCCCGCACTCTCTAAAGGATCTCTCTCTCTTACGACAACCAGAGGCACACCGCAGAACACGCTTACCATGACACCTGTACAGCTCCCCACAGCCATGACCACTCTGAAGGTAGTTTCCCAAAACGTAAAGGGACTTAATATCCCCGAGAAGCGAAGCCAAATTCTCAGTATGATGTCCACCCTTAAAGCAGAAGTGGTGTTCCTGCAAGAAACCCACTTCTGTTCAAATAATATACCCAAACTCACGAACCACAAATACCCTACCTCCTTCCACGCCACTAACCCGCTAGCAAAGACAAAGGGGGTCTCGATCTTGCTCTCTAAAAATCTTAACTGGCAACTGATAGACACCATAACAGACCCAGAAGGCCGCTACATATTCTTGAAAGGCACCATTCACAACCATTTAGTTACCCTGGCCAATATTTATAGCCCCAACACTGCTCAGGTCGGCTTTTTCCGATCAATCGCATCCACACTCGCAGGCTTCCAATCGGGAATCACTATACTTGGAGGAGACTTCAACGTGACACTACAACCCCTTTTAGACTCCTCATCTGGGACATCAACTCTGCCCTACAGGGCTCTAAAGCAAATTAACACACAGCTACATGACCTCCTCCTCCATGATACATGGCGCACCCTCCACCCCGACGTAAAGGACTTCACGTTCTTCTCCATACCCCATACCAAATATTCCAGACTTGACTACCTCTTTCTCACCCAAAAGGATCTCCCCCTCTTGAAATCCGCAACCATTGAACCACTAATACTCTCTGACCATCACCCCATTACTCTCACATTGACCTTCCCTGAAAGAAAATCGCACACAAAAATCTGGCGCCTAGACGCATCGCTTCTCACATCTGAATGTGACACTAACATTATTCATTCCAGCCTACGCAACTATTTCCAGGAAAATAATAACCCTGAGACATCTCCGATAACCGTTTGGGAAGCTCACAAATGTGTTATCCGGGGGAAATTCTTAACACTCTCAGCCAATAGGAAAAAAATTCAGCAGGCAACACTTACAGAACTGACTTCCAAAATAAAGACACTTGAACTAGCCCACAAACACTCGCAAGCGCAAGACACCTTCCAGGGACTCACACATACCAGGAAAATGCTCCAAGACATACTCGACCGCAAAACACGACGCAAATACATACTAAGCCAAAAGCTATTTTATGAGCATGGAAATAAATGTAGCAGATTGCTAGCCAGAGCCATTCAAACTAAGAAAGCTACTACAAATATCCACACAATCAAAGACTCCTCAGGCAAATCTAACACGGCCCCGGCAGAAATAGCTTCGCAGTTCGAACAATTCTACTTAAACTTGTACAACTTGCCACACCAAGCAGAAACACCCGAAGGCCAAAACAAAAGAAAAACTCTTATCACAGACTTTCTTAGGAAATATAGCCCCAAATCTATCACACCTGACGAAGCCCGGGAACTTGATAACCCTATATCTGAGAATGAGTTTAAGAGGGCGATCAAACAATTAAAAACGGGCAAAAGCCCTGGCCCTGATGGCTTCTCCGCACCTTATTTCAACACTTTTTCTGATACCCTCTCAACCCCATTCTTAAAGGCTTTCAACTCCCTCACCTCAACATCTATACCCTTCCATAGGCTATTGGAAGCCCATATTACAGTCATTCCCAAAGAAGGGAAAGATGCCACTTCAGTCGCAAATTACAGACCGATATCTCTACTCAATGTAGACCTGAAATTATTTGCCAAAATCCTAGCCAACCGTCTCCTTCCCCTCATCCCCTCATTAATAGGGAAAGATCAAGTAGGTTTTGTTCCTGGCAGAGAAGCCAGGGACAACACTATAAAAGCAATTAATGTACATTATTGGTTAACCACTCAGCAACAAAAAGGCTTTTTCCTGTCGTTGGACGCGGAGAAGGCGTTTGACAGGTCGGCATGGGATTACCTAGGGGCCGTTCTACGCCACATAGGACTCAAGAACCAAATGTTCAATTTCATTATGTCCTTATACACCACACCAACAGCTAAAGTGAGAGTAAACGGCCACCTGTCAGACACCTTCTCCATCCGCAACGGCACGAGACAGGGATGCCCCCTGTCTCCAATCCTCTTCGTCCTAACGCTAGAACCCCTCCTCCGTAGTCTGCGTTCTAACGAAAACATAAAAGGCATACCCATAGCTGGACATAATTACAAATTGGCAGCCTTTGCCGACGACATACTATTATTTCTAAGAGACCCCATAACCACAATCCCAAACCTCCTTAGGGAATTTGACCATTTCCAACATCTGTCTAACTTAAAAATAAACTTCTCTAAATCTCATGCTCTTAACATATCACTCCCGGCTGACCTAGTCACCCACTGCCAAAACAACTTCCCATTTGTATGGAAACAAAATAATATTACCTACCTGGGAATTCAGCTTCCTGCCCACCTGCCAGACCTATATACAAAAAACTTTCTACCAATGATTCGCACCATCACAGAAGACCTGAGTAAATGGAATAAACCCCAATTCTCTTGGTTCGGACGTGCGGCCATTTTAAAAATGAACGTACTCCCCCGTATTTTGTACTTGCTCCAAACTATACCCATTAAACTACCTGCAGCGTTTTTCCAGTCTATCAAACAACTGACACTAAAATTCCTATGGAAACATAATCGCCCAAGGATAAGCTTTGCCCAACTTACTAAACCCAAATCTAAAGGGGGAATTGGCCTCCCAGACATACAAAACTATTCACGGGCCTGCCATTTGGGGAGAATTGTAGATTGGTCGGTCCACATGGAGATTAAAGACTGGGTGGGATTAGAAGACTCCCTCTCACCCATACCGATTAAATCAACCCCTTGGATCCTCCCCTCCCACATCCCTAGACCCTTTAAAGCACACCCCCTTATTAATGCCACGCTGACTACCTTCAGAGAAATAGGTAAATACTGCCCGTTTTCCTCAAATCCGGGCTCCCTCACACCCATTCAACATAACCCTGCATTTCCCCCAGGGATGTCCACCCAATTTCTGACGGACTCCTGGGCACACAAAGTCATGCAAGCACGCCACTTCTTCCGAAATGGGAACTTCATTGACCGCACCTCACTCCCAATCCTGCCGGATTCCGATCCGGTTCCACACTGGATGTACTTTCAGATCCGCCACTACCTCAGATCAATAAACCAGAACGCCTCGGTTTCTCGTGCATTGACACCATTCGAAAACCTTTGCTCCCAATCCACACCTCAACAACACATAATTTCCACCACATATTCTATGCTTTTTGATGCAATCTCCCCTAAAGATGGGAAGGCCTGCCAGGCGTGGGAAAGGGAACTGCAAATAGACCTCTCCGATGAAGAATGGGAACGCATTTTCACAATAGCACACAAAGGCTCACTAAATGTTATGACACAAGAAAACAATTACAAGACGTTATCAAGGTGGTACCGAACACCCGACCTACTGCACAGATTTAACCCAGAAACATCAGACAAATGTTGGAGGTGCTCGAACGAAAAAGGTACCCTCCTACACATATGGTGGACATGCCCGACAATACAAACCTTTTGGACACAAGTGCACAATATCACTTCCCAGGTGATGACTTACTCTATAGAGCTTTCGCCAGCTCGGCTCATTCTCCATCACTCCCCTGTCCCAGCTAGCACATATAAGAAATCTCTAGGGATACACATGATCAATGCAGCCAAAATGTGCATTCCAGCTCACTGGGGTTCACCCCACGCGCCCACTATATCTGAGTGGCTTACAAGAGTGGGGAGGGTAGCCGAGCAGGAGGAGCTTATCCACATAGCCCAAGACACCCCAGACAAATTCTATCATACGTGGGCTTGCTGGAGCCACTTCTGTACTACTGAAAAATATAAGTCCCTCATGCACCCGATCCGACCTGATCCTCCTAACAGGACACAAAATGCCTCTAACACACCACCCTAGAAGACTACATCATTTATTTGATACATACAATGCCATCCCCCCTCCAGAGAGAGACCCAGAAAGGGAACCTCATCATAAACAGGGACGATTTTTTTTATTTTTTTTTTATTTATTTATTTATTTATTTATTTTTTCAAGTCCCTCACTACCCTCAGAGCTTTCCTTCCCAAACCCCCCCCCCCCTCACCCCCACCTCCCGAGATTACATGACCCCCTTAACCCCCTCCCTCACCCACCCCCAAGACTAACTCGACTCATGTGTTTGCCTATCCCCCCTTGCTCCACGCACCCTACAGGACAGATGACAACACAGTACACTGGGCCTCACCCTTTTGCAAAGATGCAGCGTATCACGACGAGACGTGACGCAGACTTGACGGAAGACACGGGTTATTAAGCAAGATCCTCTAACTAAAGCTACAGGCAGAAAATATACCCTAGTCAGCTATGCAACATTATGATGTTACTAGTTTGGTTCACTACTGAGGCCACAGGCCATATATCATTTATATCTGTCAAACTAATCGCATAGGAGTAAGGCGATGCCATTGCATCACGGTTCACACTGTTGTAACACCTATTGTATATGTTAAACTTTGTTTAAACATGCTGCTCTCAATAAAAATTTTCATGGAAAAAAAAAGAAAGTATTTTTAGGAGGCACTGGCATATTTTATGCCGAGATAGACATTTGAGGGAAATACTACAGGAACACCCTAGATTCATCTATAGACGGGCTCCTAGTATAGGTGATCAAATAGTTAAAAAGATTCTAGATCCCCCAAATCAACAGAGTCTGAAGATCGACCTAAAAGGTTTCTATGCCTGTAGAAAGTGCATTTGTTGCAGGACTGTCAATACTAGCAATAGGGGTAGAATGAACATAGTTTATCTCATGTGGTGCCCATGTGGTCTGTTCTACATAGGAAGGACTAAGAGATTACTAAAAGTAAGAATAGCCGAACATCTGGCCAACATTAAACGTGGATTTCGATAGCACAGTGTGTCACTACATTTTCGGGAGAAACACAACCAGGACCCCTCACATGTACAGTTTTGCGGGATAGATACCGTACAGCCGTCATGGAGGGGGGTCTAATAGGGTCAGGGATCTTTCCCAACGAGAAACCCGTTGGACTTTTTTAATGAAATGTTTGGCCCTGAGAGGGTTAAACATTGAGGTGGACCTCATTTGTTTTATTAATAACTTCTAGTACGTTTGTAATACATACACTCTCCAAAGGAGAGATTTCTGAGTTGGGTCTACCATTAATGTGCACCATTCACTCCACCTTGGCCACATTGATTAATCCTTATCTTGATTTATAAATCTTACAGGCATATATATTGTTTTATGTCTACTTACTATCCTGGTAGGCAATAAATTGTAATCAATTTTTAATAACACACTCGTTGAAGATGATTCAGGTGTCTATATTCTGAGAAAACCAGGTGGTCGATGAATCTAAAGCATTTGTGATCACAGACAGCACATGTGACCCATATGAGTGTGAAATCATGGGAGTCGTATTATATTATTTTAATGTAATTTATGTATAGAAATGCATTGGATCTGATTTTATATATGTTTTAAATATTCCTTCTTAGTGTTCTTTTTATTTTTATTTTCATTTTTATTTCCAAATGTTGAATCATCACATCGTTTGAAATATAGACAAATGTAAAATGGTCAAATGGAAATATTGATTTATGAATTTTAAAAAGTTTCACCATGTACCCATTTATGTGCTCAAAGAAGCTTACTGTTCATTGTGATGGCTCGCCTGGGTTATTTGGGATACCGAGTGTGCGCAGACACGCCTTGATTAGATGAATTAGAAAGCTGAGACTATAATGACTTTTCCCGATGTGCGTGCGCAGGATGTTGTGTTGTGCGCATGCCGTTACCGCAGAACGCGCATGCGCAGTTCGGATATGTGCGCGCAGTGGATGCGCGCGATGTATAGTGCAATACGCTTGCGCGGATCTCCAATGATGTGAGATGTGTGCAGACCCACTGCTCTGTATGCAAGAGGGAGGAACACAGAGGTGAGGAGACTCAGCTATGGGGAGTAGGCGTAATTGCACTGACCCAATTGAATTTAACTGGGAGGTATTTAAGGATCATTGGAAGTCTGTGTGGCCAATCCCTTAGGAAGAAGTCACATGACAAAACATGTCAGGGGCGTGGCCACATGGACTTTGAAATTCTTTTGATAAAGTTTGGTGCTCTCAGAGATCGGCTCTATTTCATCGCTCCTGCTGTTTGCCATTTAGAATCCATTCTATGGCAGACTGTATCCTGGGCAGCGTTTAAAGGAGTGGGTGAGCTCTGAAATAGTACATTTTGGTATCCTATACGACCATTTGTGTGAACCGCCAAGTTTTCCATTGATGCAGTGTGCTGTGGAACATTTTTTGCTGTGTTTTTGCTGGTTTATCATTTGGAACATGTGAGTTTAATCATTGAAGGGTGTATGCAAGATTTGTTTGAATAAATAGTGTTACAAACAGAATCACGCTATGTGGAGCACTGTTTATGTTTTATTTTCACATATGGATGTTTAAAGCCTTGGATCAATTGGATCACTAACCCAGGTGTGGTTAAACAGCGTTTTTGCCAACCACGAGAGTGGTGGGCAACACCATCTGGTGAGTGCGGATCTATTGGGAGAGGGATCACGAGACACTTTGGTGTGGTGGAAGTTTACAAAGGAGTATTTTGAAGATTGATCAGCATTGGACAGATCGCTTCATATACCTTTTTTTCATTACAGTTATCAAAAGGACTTTTTTTCATTCATACACTTTCACGTGGTGATATATATTGTTTTATGATAGTTTTGCAATATTTTGTATATTTCACATATAGTTTTCAGCGCTACTTGATTTCTTTCAAACATTTCACATTTCACGTTTGAGTTTAATCTTAACACAAATCTGGTTTTATATATTTAAAGTGGCAGCTAGGGTCATTTCACTGATTTATTGTATATAATATTCACATATATATACACACATTTATTATTATTTTTGTAATTTTTGGAATAATTGGCGCAGTGAGGGTACGAGTTTGCAGCGTGTGGATATACTTTGTACCATCAGATCAGAATCTTTATCTTTTTTTAATCACGTGCAGCCATGGAGGATATCAATTATTTGTCTAATAGGCAAATTAACCCGGATAGTAAATTTTCTACTAATCAAGTCATGATAGACTGTGAGGAGGATATTTCAGGGTCTTTAAAAAGCCTTGAACACCTTCTAGAGAAACAATTAAAAACATGGTGGGATATTTTTACGTTTGAACATTATGAGAAGGAAAGTTTTATTTTTAGAAGCCTGAGATGGGAGGTTTCGCCCCAGGATGGCCTTTTAGATCAGAAATATATGGACGAATGGCTGGAGTTCTTCAACAGAGCTGGGGGAGAGCTTCAGTCATTGGTCCTAAGAAGGAAGCGTATTAAGTTGGATATCATTAATCAAAAAATGAATGCACTCCAACTAATTTTAGAACCTGTGAATGAGTCTAATCAGATTAAGGATTTTAATGTTAACATGAAAAAGAAGTTAGATAAGGTGGACCGAGAAACTCAGAAAAAGAAAGTTAAAAAATATATTAGGGATGCTAATGATTTCCAATACAATAAAGTTTATATCTGGCAAGGACAGCCGGTATGAGTGGATGAGAGAACTAAAGAAGATTTGGGTATGGCTGGTCATAATGCACAACAAAGAAATGATCAAGCCAGTAGTAAAATCTTGAAAGGTATGGTTAAGGAAGGGGGAAAAGGAGGTGATCAGAGGGGTTCAACCTCTGCACGTAATGGAAAATCACAATCTCCAAAACCAATACAAACTGACCATGGTTATGATAACAGAAATACACATTCTGATTATCATCAATTCACTAACAGACCACCTGTGCATGATAGGGGTTATTACCCCCATCACCAATACTCATCACCACAGACGTTTAGGAATAGTCCTAGCCACTACCAACATTCTCCTAGATGGAATAGGGACATTATACCACAACGCAATATCCAGCATTCAGGATATACTCAATCACACTGGCAACATCCCTATCCCTTCAATCATTACCCAGAGTCTGGCAATGAAAATTCTATGGGTAATGGTTCTTTTCGGGGAGTAGACAGTCAAGGTTATGGTAACCAATGGAACCAGTACCCCCAGCAGCCACCACCTTTTTTAGGACAGAGGGGTCGGGGGGGAAGGGCAACACCCCGAGAAGGAACCCTCCGATACAGAAGCAGAAGGGAGGGGAAAAGAATCCACCAGTACAACATGTGGGGTCCCAAGTACAAAGAGGAGAAGGGGATGTAGGGCAGGCCGACGGGAACAATTTAAGAAAGCGAGCAAGGGACAATTAGATCAGGGTATATATAACCTCAGTCAAATACAACTTGATCACAATGAGATTAATATAATTTGGACTCAAATGTGCCCCTAAGAAGGCCTTGAACAAATTTGATGTATATATTGATACGCACAAGTTTGTTAGGACTCTCAATATGAAAAAATATTTTTTGAGCCAACCAGGAGCCAGTCGTCCTACCGTGAGTTACAGATCTGAAATGATCGATAGTGGTTTAAAAAATAAATCCATATTTAATCCCCAGAACCCAAGTAACCACTTCATTGAGGTCTTCAAAAGCCTGGTGTTACGGGATATTGAGGCGCTAAACCCAAAGAAAAGGATTAACCCCGAATATATTAAGGAGGGCATTAAAACCCTGGAAAAGAAAAAGGATATAATCATCCGGCCAGCGGATAAAGGGGGAGGAGTTGTACTGTTGGATAGATCCTTTTACACGGAACAACTCAACACCTTATTGGGAGATACAGCTACATATAAAAAATTGAGTTCTGATCCCACACAAGCCTTTAGATCCCAGTTGGATTTGTTGGTAGAGTGGGGTTTTTCCATACATGCGCTAAGCCCCAAGGAAAGGCGTTACTTGGTCCCGAGTGCATCGAGAATCCCCATTATATACACTCTGCCCAAGATACATAAGAACAGTCTTATACCGCCAGCTCGACCCATAGTGAATGGGATTGGCTCTGTCACAGCCCGACTTGACGAGTATCTTGACAAGTATCTCCAACCTAGTGTCACAACCACAAGAGCGTACTTGAAGGATACTGCAGACCTTCTGTCTTCTTTGGCGAAGATCCAATTGAGCCTAACAGTGAGCACATACCTATTGACAGCTGATGTGTGCTCACTGTATACTATTATACAACATGAGGATGCAGCTTTGGCACTCAATTGGGCCCTCAGCAAGAGGGACGACATTCCACATGCACAGAAAAGATTTCTGGGCCATGCACTTGATCATTGCATGACCCACAATTATTTTTGGTGGGATGGCGAATTCTATTCGCAACAGGTTGGCGTGGCAATGGGAGCAAAGTTTGCTCCCAGCCTAGCCAACCTGTTCATGGCTGAGTGGGAGGACAGGAATGTTTTCAGTCGGGATCTCCCACAATTAAAGTTCTACAGGCGATTCATTGATGACCTCATTATCATCTGGGAGGGGTCATATGAGTCTGCTGTAGGATTTGTTGAGACCCTGAATGCAAACACAAACAATATTCAATTGGATTATCAGATTAGTGACACCAGCATTCATTTTTTGGATGTGGTCATTTTTAAAGAAAATAATGAATTAAACACTAAAGTTTATTTCAAACCCACAGACCGCAATAGCTATCTCTCAATAAGAAGCGTGCATCACCCATCGTGGATTAAAAACATACCGAAGGGTCAAATGCTACGTGTCAGACGTAACTGTACCCAAATCACTGATTATTTTGAGCAGGCGGATGTATTGAAAAATAAATTCCTACAGAAGGGGTATCGAGAGGAATCTTTTAGTGCAACCATACAGGAGGTATCAAAAATTCCAAGGGAACAATGTCTCAATAAAAAAACTGCCCCTTTGACAAGTTCTAATACTGGTGAAGTTAATCAGCACCAGTTAAGCTTCATATCGAGCTTTCACAACCAGTACAAAGAAATAGAAAGTATTTTTAGGAGGCACTGGCATATTTTATGCCGAGATAGACATTTGAGGGAAATACTACAGGAACACCCTAGATTCATCTATAGACGGGCTCCTAGGATAGGTGATCAAATAGTTAAAAAGATTCTAGATCCCCCAAATCAACAGAATCTGAAGATCGACCTAAAAGGTTTCTATGCCTGTAGAAAGTGCATTTGTTGCAGGACTGTCAATACTAGCAATAGGGGTAGAATGAATTTCTCGAATAAAGATGGTGAATCCTTTGACATCAAAGAATTCATCACGTGTAACTCCTCCCACGTAGTTTATCTCATGTGGTGCCCATGTGGTCTCTTCTACATAGGAAGGACTAAGAGATTACTAAAAGTAAGAATAGCCGAACATCTGGCCAACATTAAACGTGGATTTCGATACCACAGTGTGTCACTACATTTTCAGGAGAAACACAACCAGGACCCCTCACTTGTACAGTTTTGCGGGATAGATACCGTACAGCCGTCATGGAGGGGATCTAATAGGGTCAGGGATCTTTCCCAACGAGAAACCCGTTGGATTTTTTTAATGAAATGTTTGGCCCCGAGAGGGTTAAACATTGAGGTGGACCTCAATTGTTTTATCAATAACTTCTAGTACGTTTGTAATACATACACTCTCCAAAGGAGAGATTTCTGAGTTGGGTCTACCATTAATGTGCACCATTCACTCCACCTTGGCCACATTGATTAATCCTTATCTTGATTTATAAATCTTACAGGCATATATATTGTTTTATGTCTACTTACTATCCTGGTAGGCAATAAATATGAATCAATTTTTAATAACACACTCGTTGAAGATGATTTAGGTGTCTATATGCTGAGAAAACCAGGTGGTCGGTGAATCTAAAGCATTTGTGATCACAGACAGCACATGTGACCCATATGAGTGTGAAATCATGGGAGTCGTATTATATTATTTTAATGTCATTTATGTATAGAAATGCATTGGATCTGATTTTATATATGTTTTAAATATTCCTTCTTAGTGTTCTTTTTATTTTTATTTTCATTTTTATTTCCAAATGTTGATTTATCACATCGTTTGAAATATAGACAAATGTAAAATGGTCAAATGGAAATATTGATTTATGAATTTTAAAAAGTTTCACCATGTACACATTTATGTGCTCAAAGAAGCTTACTGTTCATTGTGATGGCTCGCCTGGGTTATTTGGGATACCGAGTGTGCGCAGACGCGCCTTGATTAGATGAATTAGAAAGCTGAGACTATAATGACTTTTCCCGATGTGCGTGCGCAGGATGTTGTGATGTGCGCGCGCCGTTACCGCAGAACGCGCATGCGCAGTTCGGATATGTGCGCGCAGTGGATGCGCGCGATGTATAGTGCAATACGCTTGCGCGGATCTCCAATGATGTGAGATGTGTGCAGACCCACTGCTCTGTATGCAAGAGGGAGGAACACAGAGGTGAGGAGACTCAGCTGTGGGGAGTAGGCGTAATTGCACTGACCCAATTGAATTTAACTGGGAGGTATTTAAGGATCATTGGAAGTCTGTGTGGCCAATCCCTTAGGAAGAAGTCACATGACAAAACATGTCAGGGGCGTGGCCACACAGACTTTGAAATTCTTTTGATAAAGTTTGGTGCTCTCAGAGATCGGCTCTATTTCCTTGCTCCTGCTGTTTGCCATTCAGAATCCATTCTATCGCAGACTGTATCCTAGGCAGCGTTTAAAGGAGTGGGTGAGCTCTGAAATAGTACATTTTGGTATCCCATACGATCATTTGTGCGAACCGCCAAGTTTTCCATTGATGCAGTGTGCTGTGGAACATTTTTTGCTGTGTTTTTGCTGGTTTATCATTTGGAACATGTGAGTTTAACCATTGAAGGGTGTATGCAAGATTTGTTTGAATAAATAGTGTTACAAACAGAACCACGCTATGTGGAGCACTGTTTATGTTTTATTTTCACATATGGATGTTTAAAGCCTTGGATCAATTGGATCACTAACCCAGGTGTGGTTAAACAGCGTTTTTGCCAACCACGAGAGTGGCGGGCAACACCATCTGGTGAGTGCGGATCTATTGGGAGAGGGATCACGAGACACTTTGGTGTGGTGGAAGTTTACAAAGGAGTATTTTGAAGATTGATCAGCATTGAACAGATCGCTTCATATACCTTTTTTTCATTACAGTTATCAAAAGGACTTTTTTTCATTCATACACTTTCACGTGGTGTTATATATTGTTTTATGATAGTTTTGCAATATTTTGTATATTTCACATATAGTTTTCAGCGCTACTTGATTTCTTTCAAACATTTCACATTTCACGTTTGAGTTTAATCCAACTTGCAATTCCTTGACCAGCGGAGAACTTGTTTGGTAAGATTCCCTACATTGTTCCTTGCAATGGGAGGATGTGAAATCTATGGTCCGTGTTCCCCAGTTGATAGAGGGATTGTGAGTGGAGAACCAAGGAATGCCCAAAATGATGGGGAATTTGGGTGATGTGATCAACTGAAAGCTGATGGTCTCACGATGGTCAGCCTCAAACTGGGTTAACAGAGGAACTGTTTTATGGGTAACAGGTCCTGAAGATAAAGGTGAACCATCAACCGTCTCCATCTCAATAGGAGCAGATATATTCCTGGCTTGAATGTTATTGCGGTGGGCAAACTCTATGTCCATAAAGTTTCCTCCAGCCCCAGAGTCCAGCATAGCAGAGCAGGGAATTTCACGGCCCTCAGAAATAAGCTTAATAGGGATGATAAAATGAGACAGTGGAGAATTTTCTTTATTTTCTTCGAGAATTAATGGGGAGATAGACTGGGTAATAGAGTTTATTTGTGCAGGCAGGATCACATCAGTCGCCGCGATTGTTCTTCTAACCTTGTTAGGACAGTTAACTGCGTAATGCCCAGAGTCCCCGCAATATAGACAGAGGTTCTCTGCACGTCTTCTTTCTTTCTCCTGAAAAGAAATGGATCTCTTCATTGCATCAACCTGCATAGGTTCAGCTGTGTCAGAATCTGGAGAAACTCTTGGATCCTTCTGAACAAATTGACTATCAGAGAAACGCATGCCACCATTATTTCCAAACATTCCCAGCCTCTCCTTCCTCCTTTCTGTAAGCCTCTGATCAACTCGGATACATAGTTGGATGAAGGCTTTAAGATCATTAGGAGTCTCCACTCTGGCAAGCTCATCTTTTACCTGTTCAGAGAGCCCTTGGCGGAACTGACTTTTTTGCGCTGCTGGGTTCCAATTGGTATCTGCCATCCAACGTCTGAATTCAGCTGTGTACTCAGCAACAGAACGTTTACCCTGCTGTAAACTATGCAACTTTGCTTCAGCCGTAGCGCAGCGGTTGGAATCATCAAAAACTTGATTCATCGCATTCTCGAATGTCTGGAAATTATTCAGCATGGCACTGTCTTGTTCATTATAGGGGGAGGCCCAGGCTAGAGCTTCCCCAGTCAGGAGGTTGATAACAAACATTACCTTTCAGAAATGAATGCAGTGGGTCGCAGTGGGTGGAAATAGATGCGACACTGGTTAAGAAAACCTCTGTAATGGTGGCGGTCTCCATTAAACTTGGGCGGGTGAGGCATATGTGCGTTATCATCTCGGGAATGTAGGTCCAGCAATTGTTTTGTCAGAGCACGGATCTCTTCGTGTTGCTCCTTCACCACACCTTCCAGTACAGAGAATTTTTCTTGGTAAGTGACACCGAAATCCTGCAGCTCTGCAATTTGCTGCCTGAACGTAGCCACAGCATTTGCTATAGCGGCCTCCATGTTTTGGGCCAGAATATTCTGTCACGATCTGGGGTCAGGCTCGAAGACCAATTGCTATAGCAGTTGCAGGACTACCACTAACCAGCAGGATAGTTAAACAGGCAGTCACCCTGCAGATGACACAGGCTCACCTGAGGTGCAGAGTCTAAGTACTAACCGGTGTTCACCAGAGCTCCTGATGGTGGAGATGGATTTAGCTGCGTGTTAGTACCAGGTTGTGGTCCTCAGGATCGCCCCACCAGGAGGTGAGTAAGCTGGGGTTCAGTAGCGGATGAGCAGGTAAGGATCAATCAGAAGCATGGTCAGTAAACAAGCCAAAAGATCGGTAACGAGTAGTTGCAGGTTGGGATCAGGCAGAAGCGTAGTCGAGGAACAAGCCAAGGGTCGATAACGAGCAGTAGCAAATATGAACGGTAGCAGGGAAGACAGGAGTGAGATACAGGCTGGAGATAGCACAATATTCTGGCAAGGAGGAAGTGCAGAGACATGGCTTATAACAGGAAGTTCGTGGGAGGAGCAAAGAGTTCAAGGTTCAGGTGACATTAAGATACAAGGCAGGGTTGTCTAAAGGATCGGACAAGGCGCTGTCCAGCATCTCAGATAGCTCAGTGAGAAGACTCATGGCCAGACACAGCTGAGGTCCCAGGTTAAAGTCCAGGTCCTTACAAATGTGCTCCAATATGCCCTGATGTGCCCCAATGTGCTCCAATATGCCCTGATGTATTCTCCAATGTGCCCTAATGTGCCTTAATGTGCCCCCGCCATTCTTCTCATTTACCCATGTGACTGCTAGAACAGATAAAAAGACATTTAGGGGGGCGTGGTCTCAGCATGGAAGCATGTAGACGTGTCTTCTCTGGGCTCCCAGACCGCAGCTCCTCGGCAGCTTACCCAGACAGACATACTGCATATTATGGCTTCTCAACACCGCATAAGGACTTGGGGAAGTGCCACCACAGAACAAAAGGCTCTGCTTCCCATATGGAGCAATTCCTGGTGCAGATCCAGCCGGCCGCTTCCACCCCGGACACAGCCAAGATGGCGCCGGCACCTGCCACGAGGACGGAGCTCAGCCTGTCTGCTAATGACGGACGGGGTGTAAGATACGATCAGGGGGGGGCGTGTCCAAGATGGCGATCTGAGAGGTCGCAGGACTCAGACCTCTGCTGGCTATCTGACATTAATCCGGTCTCCTACCCTGTAATTCTAACCTAAAACTACATCTACAGTGGTGTGAAAAAGTGTTTGCCCCCTTCCTCATTTCCTGTTCCTTTGCATGTTTGTCACACTTAAGTGTTTCGGAACATCAAACCAATTTAAACAATAGTCAAGGACAACACAAGTAAACACAAAATGCAATTTGTAAATGAAGGTGTTTATTATTAAAGGTGAAAAAAAATCCAAACCATCATGGCCCTGTGTGAAAAAGTGATTGCCCCCTAAACCTAATAACTGGTTGGGCCACCCTTAGCAGCAACAACTGCAACCAAGCGTTTGCGATAACGTGCAATGATGCTTTTACAGTGTCCTGGAGGAATTTTGGCCCACTCATCTTTGCAGAATTGTCCTAATTCAGTTACATTAGAGGGTTTTCGAGCATGAACGGCCTTTTTAAGGTCATACCACAACATCTCAATAGGATTCAGGTCTTTGGCTAGGCCACTCCAAAGTCTTCATTTTGTTTTTCTTCAGCCATTCGGTGGTGGACTTGCTGGTGTGTTTAGGATCATTGTCCTGCTGCAGAACCCAAGTTCGTTTCAGCTTGAGTACACGAACAGATGGTCGGACATTCTCCTTCAGGATCTCTTGGTAGACAGCAGAATTCATAGTTCCTTTTATCACGGCAAGTCTTCCAGGTCCTGAAGCAGCAAAACAGCCCCAGACCATCACACTACCACCACCATATTTTACTGTTGGTATAATGTTCTTTTTCTGAAATGCAGTGTTCCTTCTACGCCAGATATACTTGGACACACACCTTCCAAAGAGTTCCACTTTTGTCTCATCGGTCCACAGAATGTTGTCCCAAAAGTCTTGGGGATCATCAAGATGTGTTGTGGAGAAATTGAGACGAGCTTTGATGTTCTTTTTGCTCAGCAGTGGTTTTCTCCTTGGAACTCTGCCATGCAGGCCATTTTTGCCCAGTCTTTTCCTGATGGTGGAGGCATGAACGCTGACCTTAACTGAGGCAAGTGAGGCCTGCAGTTCCTTGGACGTTGTTGTGGGGTCTTTTGTGACCTCTTGGATGAGTCGTCGCTGCGCTCTTGGGGTAATTTTGGGCGGCCGGCCACTCCTGGGAAGGTTCACCACTGTTCCATGTCTTCGCCATTTGTGGATAATGGCTCTCACTGTGGTTCGCTGGATTCCCAAAGCTTTGGAAATGGCTTTATAACCCTTTCCAGACTGATAGATCTCAATTACTTTCTTTCTCAATTGTTCCTGAATTTCTTTGGGTCTCGGCATGATGTGTAGCTTTTAAGGATCTTCTGGTGGACCTTACTGTGTCAAGCAGCTCCTATTTAAGTGATGCCTTGATTGTGAACAGGTGTGGCAATAATCAGGCCTGGGTGTGGCTAGAGAAATTGAACTCAGGTGTGGACAACCACAGTTATAGTATGTTTTAACAAGGGGGGCAATCACTTTTTCACACAGGGCCATGATGGTTTGGATTTTTTTTCACCTTTAATAATAAACACCTTCATTTACAAATTGCATTTTGTGTTTACTTGTGTTGTCCTTGACTATTGTTTAAATTGGTTTGATGTTCCGAAACACTTAAGTGTGACAAACATGCAAAGGAACAGGAAATGAGGAAGGGGGCAAACACTTTTTCACACCACTGTATTAGGGGCTTGCTCATTCAGCAGGGCGCTAGGCTCAGGAGGAGAAGTCAACAGCGGGTCAAAAGTTTAGTAAGCCAAATAGAAACTCTAGGGCAACAAAACAAAACCTCCACCTTCCATACACTAATAGAACAAATCTCACTGGTGCGGAATGATTTGAGGCGTCTGTTTATGGATGACTTCATTAAGGCTAACAGAAGACTCAAATTAACGTACTACACAAGTGGCAATAGAGCGGGGAAGCTCTTAGCCAACAAGCTCAAAGATCACAGACACAAAACCCAGATTCCGTTCATTAAACACCCCACCACACACGACAAAAGATACCACCCACAACAAATAGCGAATGCTTTTAGTGATTATTACAGCTCACTCTACAACATTAAAAATGACCATGAAACTACACAACCTACGAAGGAATCAATACAATAGTTTCTGGAACTCATTAAGCTACCCACACTATCATCAGAACAACTAGACTTACTTAACACCCCAATAACTGTAGATGAAATTAAGCGAATTATAAAAACACTTCCCTCTAACAAATCGCCCGGCCCGGATGGGTTCACGGGGGAGTACTACAGAACATTTCAGGATATCTTAGCGCCACACTTGGCGGCTGTGTTCGATACTGCTGTTGCCTCCTCCTCTTTTCCTCCAGAGATGCTTCAAGCTATGATTGTAGCTATACCTAAACCAGGTAAGGAACCTGATACTCCACAGAACTTTTGCCCGATATCGTTGCTGAATAATGATGTTAAAATATATGCAAAACTGATAGCATCCAGATTGATGGACATAATGCCATCCCTCATTAACATGGACCAATCAGGGTTCACAAAGGGCAGGCAGACTGCAGATGCCACCAGGAGATTGGTGAACGTTATACATATGTGCGGGATTAGTCGAACGCCTTCTCTGCTCCTAGCTTTGGATGCAGAGAAGGCGTTCGACAGGATTCACTGGGATTTCTTGGCAATGGTGCTGAAGAAGTTTGGCTTTCTAGGATCTGTGTTTAACGCAATTATGGCACTCTATTCCTGTCCGTCAGCGCAGGTCTACATATCAGGGGTCCTGTCTACTCCGTTCAAAATATCGAACGGAACTAGACAGGGGTGCCCTCTCTCTCCGTTAGTTTTTAACTTACTCATAGAACCACTTGCTGCCTACTCACACCCCCAAATATCAGGTATTAAAATAGGTAGTAAGGAACATGTCATTAGCTTATTTGCGGATGACATAATTCTGATGTTATCCAACCCGGCCATATCTCTTCCCCAGGTCTATGAGGCTTTGCTTCTTTTTAGTAGCGTTTCCTACTACAAAGTTAATGAAACCAAATCATACATTCTAAACCTGGGAACTCCTGATGGAGTATGCTGCAAACTTAAACAAATGTCCCCGTTCACATGGAAACCGGAGGGTATTAAATACCTGGGCATCACACTTACTCCCAAAACAGAAGGTCTGATAGCTGCAAACTACACAACGTGTCTGACCTCTATGCCAAACAAAATCAAAAAAATAGCCCTCACTGAACTATCATGGCTAGGCAGATTAGCTGCCTTCAAGATGCAGATTCTCCCACAGATATTATATCTTTTTAGGACTCTACCGATACCCCTACCTAATTCTTACTTCCGCTCTCTACAATCTGTAATTAATAACTACCTGTGGGCTGGTAAAAGAGCATGCTGTGCTTTTGGCAAATTGGTCAAACATAAACTAGTGGGAGGCATTGGCCACGTGCTTATACAAGATTACTACTTTGTGACAATCTTAGCACAAATACAACACTGGTTTAGGGACGATTGTGTTAACCTCTGGACGGTCATAGAAAATACCCAGGTGCCCAGAGAAAATCTTAAAAACTTTATAATGACTGCCCACATCACCAAATCACTGCATACGAAAA
The DNA here is from genome assembly GCA_028564925.1 of Lithobates sylvaticus. Classification (NCBI taxonomy): domain Eukaryota; kingdom Metazoa; phylum Chordata; class Amphibia; order Anura; family Ranidae; genus Lithobates; species Lithobates sylvaticus. The sequence goes on from CM053034.1 coordinate 123,394,871, forward strand.
CTCTCCCCGCCTATTCTGGCATCGGTGAGAGCATGGACACACCTATGCTGAGTGCGGAGTTGGGGCGGCAAAACACTGCCGCTGGAATTACCGCTCTCTGCACTGGAAAACATTATCCCGGACCTCAATCTCTCAAGATGGGGGGCTAAAGGTATACAAAAGCTTAGTGACATACTTGACGGTAATTCAGTTAAAAAATTTGACAAACTAAAACAGGAATTTCACCTCAGAGATATTTAAATATTCGCAAATATCACACCTCGTCACCAAACAACCCCTCCCCATCACAGAATTGCCAATTAAACTGGTTAGTTTTTTCCAGACACCCACAGACAGAGATAAGGGTATATCGCTAATATACTACAGCTTACAAGACAAGAATCTATGCACTAAAACATCTTCCATGCTTGCATGGGAAAAAGACTTGGGGAAAGATTTCCCCATCACCCAATGGGGACAATCCATCAGATTGACGCACTCTTCCACTAAGAGCACTAATCTAGGGGAAATGCAACAGAAACTATTGCTCAGGTGGTATCTAACACCACATAGACTAGCAAAAATTTTCCCTGGCGCCTCCTCTGTTTGTTGGAGGGGCTGCGGGAACACCGGTACACTGATCCACATTCTATGGACCTGTCCTCACTTACATTCATTATGGAAATGGGTGGAGAGACTAATTTCAGATATAGTTAAATCTCCACAAAGATTATCTCCAGAGATGGCAATATTATCTCTGGAGATAAACTCCGTCCCTATACGGTACAGAACTGTTGTTTCCCACATTCTACTGGCTACTAGACTAACTATTCTGAGATACTGGAAATCTGTCAGCATTCCAACATCCACAGAAATTATTCAACTCATAATCACGAATAGCTCTTTCGAGATACTGCATGCTTCCACTTTGGGAAAATACACAAAAATACAGGAACTTTGGGTTCCCTGGAATGATTGGTATAATAAATGATTGCTATGTAGCTCCTGAATCAGGTACATCAAGCATCCAACGTCTTGACTATATTATTGTTTTTTTTTTTTTTTTACCCCCCTTCCTCCTTCTCCCACCCCCTCTCCTACCTTCCCCTATTCCTTCTCTTCCCCAACTATCTCAACCCTTTACCTCTCCATACACAGCTTCATTACAAGTTAAGCTTATGATGGTACGACTTGGATACTCCTACCAAGCCTAAGCACTAATGTTGGTAACTGTTACACTGCAATAGCAAGATTTAATGTCTTATGATATTGATGCTGCTGCGCTCTGCATGTGGGGCGTGGTGGGGGCCCCCTACCTCTTGACACAGTGAGCTCCCATTTAGGGGTGTCCGGGGGATGGGGGGTGCCGCCTAGCTCCGCATGGGGAGGCTGTAATCAGCAGGACCTATCCTACCAAAGGAAATTTCAGATAACCAGCTATAAGTATATATGGAAGGAAGTTATCTGTTTTCTGTTTTTCTTTTATTCTGAATTGTGTTAATGCACTGCGATCCATTCTGTTGTTATCCCTTTCTACCTCTGTATGTTACACTTGAAAATCCAATAAAAACGTATTGTTTAAAGATTCTGCCTAAAACATCAATGATGTTTTTGAGTCTTTTTTCAACATTATTGATGTCTTCCTTGATTTTCTGTAAATCCCTATTGCACACCATGATCTCCCCGATGAGGATCTGGGCACTTGCACTGGTGAAATTAGTTTCTTCTTCCACAACATCCACATCACCTAAAATTAAAAAAACACAGTGTATTATAAATATGTATGCGATACATCTATTACCTGAAGCTGTGGTCTCAGACACTCAACTGTTGTGGTCACTATTTCACTCAATTCATAAACCTCTCCTTCCTCCACATCCTCAGGTGGTGGTGTGGGGATTTCCCCTTCTTTATGAGGTTGTGGGTTCCTGGTGTCCTCTGATGTCTTTTCTCCCCTATGTGAGACTAAAAACACGCAATCTTAGCATACAGATATTTGAGGGCAGAAATAGTAAGATGAAACATTGCTTGGAAGTGTCGTACAATTGTCTGTTTTGGCAGAGTTCCAAGCTGAAGCTATTTTTTTCCCCTTTCTTAAAGCTGGAATACTTACCTGTTTTTATCACGTTTCACACATGGAGACACCCCTAGTATTCACTGGAGCACCTGTGTGGGACACCTCAAAAAGTTTGTTCTGTGTCCCACACCAGTGCTCCTGTGTCCAGATGTGTAAACAGCTGCTGAGTGTTGTCTCCTTACACTGAATTAAGTTTGCATTTCATTCTAGTTACAAACCCATCTAGACCACAATGTACTAAACTTCTTTTAATACAAATAGGCATGACCAAATGTAGTTAACCTGCATCTTCCAAAAACATTGTATTAGTGGGCGAACAAACAATGTTTACTACAAATGATTACTGTGCCCACATACCTGAAACTTGCAATTTTAAACTGTACAACAGTAAAGAAAAGCACATGGAGCAGCATGCAAGTAATAATAATAATAATAGGAACACACGACAACTACCTCCTTTTTTGAAGAACTATCTTGATCCTTCTGTACTGATAGTGCTCCCTCAATTTGAGGTCTGCTTCCCATCATAGTCGGCCCACTTCAAGATGTCCACCATCTCCACCATCTCTACAAAGGAGATATTTGAGGCCTTAAATCTCCTCCGGGATCGGGATGTTTGTAGCTCCAGGCTTTCGTCGTTGCTGCTGTCTGCATGCACTTGTTCTTTCTCTGCCATGTGCTCTCCTACTGTGCCAAAAGAGAAGGGGTGGGGAAAATACTAAAAAGAAGGTCAGGGGCGGGCGGAGTTTAACGCATGCGCAGTGTATCTAAAGCGGAACACGCGTGCGTCGTGCGTACGATCTGTGAGCGGAGGAAGGAGTATCGGAAGCGCTGATCATTCTAACGAAGGTACAATTTTAACTTGGGGCATCAGTGGCCTATACTGCTTAGAGATTGAGGCATATATTAGGACAATATTATGCGAGTTTAGCCTGACATTAGGGTTTGTCTTGTGTTGTGTCTTGCTGATAAAATGGATTGATTCAACGATCATGATTTCCTCCCCCAATTCATTGATTTGTACAGAGAGCTGCCCTGTCTGTGGCAGACAAAACACCCCTTTTATACAAATCGACTAAAGAGGAAGGCAGCACTGGATAAATTGCTGGAATTTGTGAAGCCGCAGATCCCCATGCAACCATCCTCTACTTGAAGTGCAAAATTGGTGGCCTGAGGAGCATTTATAATAGGGAACACAAGAAGGTCCAGGATTCCCAGAGATCAGGAGCAGCAGCAGATGACATTTATGTACCCAGGCTGTGGTACTAGTAGTACTTCATATTCCCATCACACACGTTCCTGGATGCGCTCTCGGATTTGGGTGCTTCAGCAACAACCAGCTGGATACTGGTTCAAGTCACGGTGAAGATATTTGCCAGCACACCATGGAACGACACAAATAGCATCCAAACGGGTGATTTATTGCATGATAATGTCACGTACCTGGTGGTTGAGCCCACGAATGCAGGGAGCGGCGTCTCGTATACCTCCGGCTCGGGAACCCCTGGTAGAATAGACAGGGGCTCGGAAGCACAAAGGGGCACAAGTGCCTGGCGGGTTACAGGTGTAGGGCTGGTCCGGACGTCTGGAGTACTGTAGGACGGCCAGTAGAAGACTAATGCAGGAACCCAGTCGTAGTAGGTAGGCAGGTGGAACTTGCGGATAGCCGGAAGAGACTGGAGTCCGGAACTGAAGCAGGTCACAGACAGGCCGGGTCAAACACGGGCAGGCAGGTGCGGTACCAAATCAGCAGGCAAGGCGTAGTCGTAAAGCAGGCCGGGTCGTTAACAGGCGGACAGCAGAGTACCAAGGAACAGGCAGAAGAGATGTCAGGACAAGCCGGGATCGAGGACAGGCAGCAGGTACGGGATATCAGGAACAAGCCGGGTAGTCAGGTATCAGAAGTCAGGTAATACACAGGTAGCGGGTAGCTGGGGGTCACTGGAACGCTGTAGACCGGACAGCAAGACAGCATGGACAGGCACTTCCTTAAATAGCGCTCCTGGCGCCAAAACGGGCTCAAACAGCGTGCGTGCGCGCTCCCGCGCGCGCGTGCGCGCTCCCGCGCGCGCGTGCGCGTTCCCGTGCGCGCGTGCGCGCTCCCGTGCGCCCGCGTGCGTGCTGAGCGGCTCTTTTGCTGGGCATGCCATAGCCGATTCTCCTGCTGGCAGAAAAAGATCCTGGACGCTTTTCTTGACATTGCCCCCCCCTAAGGGGCAGCCTCCGGATGCCCAACTGAACCATCTTAATTGGGTGCGCATTATTAAATGCCCGAATCAGCCTCTTTGCATGAATGTTGGATTCCGGTTCCCACAAATTTTCTTCTGGGCCGTACCCCTTCCATTTCACCAGATACTGCACACGCCCACATCTTCTCCTACAATCCAGGATTGACTCAACCTCGAATTCCATTTCTCCATCAATGAGTACCGGTTCAGGAGGCCCCGTATTCCGGCCAACAAAAGGATCTGGGACAGTAGGTTTGAGCAGAGCTACATGGAAGACTGGATGGATCCGGAATGATTCGGGTAGTTTTAATTTATAAGTCACACTATTGATTTTCTTTTCCACAGGGAAAGGACCCACAAACTTAGGGCCAAGCTTCTTAGAGGGGCATGCCAACTTCAAGTTTAGTGTAGACAGCCAGACTTGATCTCCGGGTTTTAAATTAAGTTCTCCCCTTCTCTTCCTGTCAAAGACCTCCTTGTAGTATTCCTGAGTTCTTGTCATTGTCTCCTGGAGTAATTTATTATTGGCACTAAAAAAATTCAGCGTTTCCTGAGCAGCAGGTACAGGACATTCCGGTATACTGTTTGATAGAAATAAAGGGTGAAATCCATAATTTGCGAAGAAAGGAGTCTGTTTTGTAGCAGAATGAATTGAATTGTTATAGGCAAATTCGGCCAGCGGTAATAGAGGAACCCAATCATCTTGTGAGAATGATGAAAAGCAACGTAAGTACTGCTCCAATGTTTGATTCGTCCTTTCTGTTTGGCCGTTTGTTTGAGGATGGTAAGCTGAAGAAAAGGACAGATTGATCTTCAGGGAGCCACATAATGCCCTCCAAAACTTTGAGGTGAATTGTACCCCACGATCTGAGGTTATGTTTGCCGGAATGCCATGAAGTCTTACGATTTCCTTAATGAAAATTCTCGCGGTTTCGGCCGCAGAAGGAGTACCCTTCATGGGAAGGAAGTGAGCCATTTTAGAGAGTCTATCCACCACTACGAAGATGGTAGAGTGATCTTCCGAGGGAGGCAGTTCAACAATAAAATCCATAGAGATCATTCTCCATGGTCTCTCCGGGACAGGTAATGGTTTCAACAGCCCCCAAGCTTTTGATTTGTTGCCCTTGTTCTGGATACAGACGGTGCATGATTCCACATAATCCCTACAGTCCTTTGTTAACTGTGGCCACCAAAACATGCGTTGGAGCAATTCAGATGTCTTGTGCACCCCAAAATGACCAGCTAACTCATGGTCATGACAGAAGTTCAGAACAGCCACTCGCACCTCCTTAGGTACGAAGATCTTTTCTCCGTACCATAACAGATCGTCTCTGGTTTGTAGGGTGGTATCAGGCGGAGAAGAAATTCCTACGGAAGCCTGTTTTATCTGAGCCAGCAAATCTTCTTGGAGCAAAAGAAAACTACCAGAAGACAAGATGGTGTCCGGAGGAGAAGAAGTTTCAGGTTCGCTAAACATCCTTGAGAGGGCGTCTGGTTTGGTGTTCTTCGACCCGGGCCTGTAAGTTATGTGGAGAGAAAATCGCGTAAAGAAAAGTGCCCACCTGGCCTGGCGTGGTCTCAGTCTCTTAGCGGTTTTTAAATATTCGAGATTCTTGTGATCTGTATACACAAGAATCGGATGTGTTGCTCCTTCCAGAAGGTATCGCCACTCTTCAAGGGCAGCTTTGATGGCCAATAGTTCTCGGTCTCCCACGTCGTAATTTCGTTCTGCCTCAGATAGTTTGCGGGAAAATAACGCAACTGGGTGCAACAGAGCTTTAGACCCTTGTCTCTGAGATAACACTGCCCCGACTGCAATTTCCGAGGCGTCAACCTCAAGTATGTACGGTAACGCTGGGTCAGGATGCTTCAGAACTGATGCCGACGTGAATCGGTCTTCCAAGGTTGCAAAGGCTGCCTGCGCTCCGGGAGACCAAGAGAACTTAGTGCTCTGCTTGGTTAGACTCGTGATGGGCGAAATGATAGTGGAGAATCCTTTGATGAATTTCCGGTAGAAATTTGCGAATCCCACAAAGCGTTGAACACCTTTCTTGTCAGTAGGAGCTGGCCAGTCCAGGATGGCGGAAACCTTTTGTGGGTCCATTTTGATACCTTCCACGGAAATAATCAATCCTAAGAACTGGATGCTCTGTTGCTCGAATACACATTTTTCCGGTTTCGCATACAAGCCGTGGCGTCGAAGTCTGGTTAGCACCTTTTTAACGTGTTCGCGATGCTCTGTCAGGGAAGGTGAGAAGATCAGGATGTCGTCCAAATATACTATGACGAATAGGTCGAGGTAGTCTCTGAAGATATCGTTCACAAAATGCTGGAACGTAGCAGGGGCATTGCAGAGTCCGAATGGCATAACTAAATATTCAAAATGCCTGAATCGGGTGCGAAAGGCAGTCTTCCATTCGTCACCACTCCGGATGCGGATAAGGTTGTATGCCCCGCGAAGGTCCAGTTTTGTGAACGTCGCTGCAGACCCCAATCTTTGGAATAGTTCAGGTACCAAGGGAAGAGGGTACCGATTTTTGATGGTAACTTTGTTAAGTTCCCTGTAGTCTACGCAGGGGCATAGGGAATGGTCTTTTTTCTCTACGAAGAAAATTCCTGCCCCTGCTGGGGAAGTGGAGGGCCGGATGAACCCCTTCTCCAAATTATCATCAATATAGGCCTTCAAAGTGCCAAGTTCAAGTTCAGTTAAGGGGAAGATTCTCCCGAATGGAACTTCTGCGCCAGGAAGGATTTCAATTGGGCAGTCATAAGGCCTGTGAGGAGGAAGGGTATCTGCGCCCTTCTTGCTGAAGACGTCTAAGAACTCATGGTAGACTTCAGGTACGGCTTGACGGGTCTCTTCATCAGCTTCCATGCAGAGTAGGGGTGAGAATACTTGAGCCGTCTCAGGTAGGCAATATTGGTGACAATAGGAGGAGGGGAAGCTGATCTCCCCAGTGGTCCAATCAATGAATGGGTTATGAGCCCTCAGCCAGGGCATGCCTAGAATAACTGGAAACAGAGGGGATTGGATGATGTTCAGGCATAATAGTTCTTGATGGTTTCCGGCCATAGTGGTGAATATTGGCACAGTCTCTTGTGTGACAGGTCCAGATTTAAGAGCCGAGCCGTCTGCCAGATGTATAGAGAGGCCTTTTGCTTTTGGTCGTAGGGGAACATGATGCCGGGTGGCGAAAGCTGAATCCATGAAACCGCTGCAGGCTCCGGAATCAATGATAGCGGTTACCCGGATATTCCCTCTGGGGAGCTGAAAAAGAACGGAGACAGCCAGGTGAGACGTATTATTCGGCAGAGTGGGAGTAAGAGCAAAAGAGGTAGTGCAGGACTTACGGAGTTTGGCAGGACAGGATCTCACATAATGTCCCGATTCGCCACAGTAGAGGCACAGATTATTGGATCGCCTGCGTTGCCGCTCCTCAGGTGTCAGAGATGGACGCAGCAATCCTAGCTGCATAGGTTCCGGAGCATCAGAGGTATAGGTCACGGGAGTTCTGGGATTCGGTGGAGGCTGACTGGGTACACGGGGAAGCATCCAGATTGGTCTGGAGGGACCGGCGGCACGTTCAGACCTCCGCTGTCGTAGTCGCCTGTCAATCTGTATGGACAGGTTAATGAGTGCGTCTAAAGTCTCAGGTGTATCCACTCTGGCCAGTTCATCCTTCAATGATTCAGAGAGACCCGTGCGGAACTGGTACCGCAGAGCGGAGTCGTTCCAGTTGGTATCGGAACTCCAGCGCCTGAATTCGGACGCATAGTCCTCCGCTGGTCTGCGACCTTGCTGTAGGGAATGCAGGGCCGTTTCTGCAGTTGCTGTTAGTTGCGGGTCCTCGTAGAGCTGAGACATAGCGTGAAAAAAGGAGTTCAAATTGTCAAGGGCGGCATCCTTCTGCTCCAAAAGCCGATGGGCCCAAGCTTGTGGATCTCCTGACAGCAGGGAAATGACAAAGCCTACTTTGGTGGCGTCAAGCGAGAAAGTCCTAGGCTGCAGGGCAAAGAAAAGTTCACAAGCATTGTGGAAAGCTCGAAATTTGCTACGGTCCCCAGAAAACCGCTCAGGAGTGGGAACCTTGGGTTCAGGTGGCAACATCACGACTGAAGGAGCAGCAGGAATCCCAGGTGAAGGTGACGTAACTGTGGATAGGATCTGAACACGTTCCTCGAGCCGGGTATAGCCCTCCTGAAGACTCTTCACTGCCTGGGTTAGGCCAGCCAGGTGGCGACACAGATCATCCACTGGAGCAGCTCCCTGCCTGGGCTCGGACATGGCTGTCCGGTACTGTCACGTACCTGGTGGTTGAGCCCACGAATGCAGGGAGCGGCGTCTCGTATACTTCCGGCTCGGGAACCCCTGGTAGAATAGACAGGGTCTCGGAAGCACAAAGGGGCACAAGTGCCTGGCGGGTTACAGGTGTAGGGCTGGTCCGGACGTCTGGAGTACTGTAGGACGGCCAGTAGAAGACTAAGGCAGGAACCCAGTCGTAGTAGGCAGGCAGGTGGAACTTGCGGATAGCCGGAAGAGACTGGAGTCCGGAACTGAAGCAGGTCACAGACAGGCCGGGTCAAACACGGGCAGGCAGGTGCGGTACCAAATCAGCAGGCAAGGCGTAGTCGTAAAGCAGGCCGGGTCGTTAACAGGCGGACAGCAGAGTACCAAGGAACAGGCAGAAGAGATGTCAGGACAAGCCGGGATCGAGGACAGGCAGCAGGTACGGGATATCAGGAACAAGCCGGGTAGTCAGGTATCAGAAGTCAGGTAATACACAGGTAGCGGGTAGCTGGGGGTCACTGGAACGCTGTAGACCGGACAGCAAGACAGCATGGACAGGCACTTCCTTAAATAGCGCTCCTGGCGCCAAAACGGGCTCAAACAGCGTGCGTGCGCGCTCCCGCGCGTGCGTGCGCGCTCCCGTGCGCCCGCGTGCGCGCTGAGCGGCTCTTTTGCTGGGCATGCCATAGCCGATTCTCCTGCTGGCAGAAAAAGATCCTGGACGCTTTTCTTGACAGATAACAACACAAGAATAGTGCAGGGCCCCTTCGTCCGGCAATGTGCTGCATTAAAAGATTAAAAAATTTGCAGCCACCTGGTAACCCCGCCCCCCTCTGATGCACGGGGACGTCATGGGGACTTCCCTAAGGCTTTCCCCATGACGTCAGAGGGGGGCGGGGGACGGCGTGGCATGGGGCCCCATGAATACGTAATTTCGGTGACGAAACGCGTAGGGAGGAGCGACGTGCTGACGTCACCGCGTTCTATGCCCCGGACAAGCACGGGCGTCTTGTTACTGCAGCCGGCCGGCCGCAAATTTTTGAATTTTACTTTGTTGTTTTTACTTGGATGTCTGTACGCCTTTGGCGTCTTTTTTAAAATAAATCTGTTGGATCCTACCCATGGTCTGCCCTCTTTCCTTCTCTTTTTCGGCCTTTGGGGGATTTTTTTACCTGGCGAGACATACGCTTTGGTGGATGGATTGAGCAATCCCTGACTAAGATACGGATGTTCTGACTTGCCGCACAGAAGGGAGACAGAGGAAAAAGGCCCTGGCTGGGTTGTAGCCACATGCGATTTCTTGCTCTATAGCTGGTAAGCCTTCAATTAATTTGGTGGTGGGACCACAGAGGAAAAAGTCACCTAATCACGGATGCTAATCTGATTTGAAAAGTCACCTACTACACGGATGTCACTCTTATGCTTATAGCCCTATAAGACTACCCATTGACTGTATAGCATCAGTTTATTGTGCTTGTTTGTTTAATACTGAGACTTATGGTTTCTAATTACCCACTTATTGCCTTACAGATATATATAGGTGTATTTTTTATTTTTTATTGCCTTACAGTTATATATGGGTGTATTTTTTATTTACAATTTATTGTATAATAATTTTTCACTTTATTGCATAACATTTGTTGGTACAAACTTCCAATAGCTGACGACGATTGTCACTTACTATTCATGGTATACACACATTTGTGATTTATTATCATTATAAAAAGCGCAACCTTTTTTTCTACATTTCAAAAATACAATGTCAAATTAACAAGGGACACCAACATAGTTGTATCTTTGAGCTTAAAAACTACAACATAAAAATGGTGTTGTGGTAACTTGACCAAAAAAAAATAAATAAATAAATAAATAAAAAAACACAACATTATTCTGGATATCACTAGAAAAAAATGACTTTTTAAATACGTTTGGAAGAACTTTGTCAATATCACCAGCAAAGCAGCTTAATTATTATCCCATTAAAGAGAATGTGATATCTCCATTACGAACGCTAGTTTTACAAGACCGACGGCTTCCGGCACGTCCTTGCTTCCGAGCATGCGTGTTTGTACTTTGGACTTTTGTCCAACGGACTTGTGTACACACACTCGGGAAATCCGACAACAGACATTTGTTCATGGAAACATTTTAAAACCTGCTATCCAACATTTGTCCATGGAAAATCCAACAACAATTGTCCGATGGAGCATACAAACGGTCAGATTTTCCAAAAATAACAACCTGTCATCACACATTTCCTGTCAGAAAACCCGATCGTGAGTATGAGGCTTAATAGTAAATTTTGCATTATATGCAGTATCTTACAAAAGTGAGTACACCCCTCACATTTTTGTAAATATTTTATTATATCTTTTCATGTGACAACACTGAAGAAATTACACTTTGCTATAATTTAAAGTAGTGAGTGTACATCTTGTATAACAGTGTAAATGTGCTGTCCCCTCAAAATAACTCAACACACAGCCATTAATGTCTAAACCGCTGGCAACAAAAGTGAGTACACCTCCACATCTCTGCAACGCCTTTAACCACTTGGCTAACTCAGGCAATATGTCAGGAATGTTCTTACCGAGGCCGAGATGCCGAGAGCGGTTCACCCTTGCGACCCAGCGCAGTTTGCCCCCTGGAGGTGGTACAGGGAGCAAATGACACCAAGAGGCACAGGTCACCCCCGTTTGGTAGGTGGAGCTTGCGTTAAGGTCTGGTGGGAGTGATGGCTGAGCCCGGGGAGACAGACGGGCAGGCTGATGCAGTAGACAGGTGCTCAAGAACCAGGCTGAGGGTCAAACACAGGCAGTCACTATGTGTCAGCACAGGCTGAGAAGGGGTGTCTCTGAGAGACACAAGACAAGTCCGGGTCACGGGGCAGGCAGACAAGTGCAGTGGACAGGTGCTCAGGAACCAGGCTGAGGGTCAAACACAGGCAGTCACTATGTGTCAGCACAGGCTGAGAAGGGGTGTCTTTGAGAGACACAAGGCAAGTCCGGGTCTCAAGCAGTGGGTCAGGCAAGGAGACAGGAGGCAGGTCCGGGTCACAGGCAGAGGGTCAAGCACAGGAGAGAAGCGAAGTCCATATAACAAGCCAGGGGGTCAAGGTCCAGGAGATAGGCAGCAGAGTCAAGAACAATCTGGGTCACAATGGGTCAAGCAGATGCAAGGAACAGGATCACAGGTACAGGAGCTGAAAGACAAACCATAGGCGCCAAAGGGACCCTAGACGTGCGCCAGTGTGCACAGACATGCGCCCGTGTGCATGTGCGTGCGCCAGACTGCCGGGCCGTGAATGCGCAGGAACACGGCCAGATCGTCTGGGGGGGTCTGTTCTTCTGACAGTGCCCCCCCCCCCCGAGGGGTGGCCTCTGGACACCCAAACTGGACATTAGCTCCGGGTGCGCTTGGTGGAAGGCCTGGATCAAGCATGGGGTGTGTAGGTTCTTAGAGGGTTCCCAAGAGTTGTCCTCAGAGGGGTACCCCTTCCACTTGATCAGATACTGGAGTTGCCTACCCCTCTTTCTACAACTCAGGATTTCTTCCACCTCGAACTCGCTTTCTCCTTCAATCAAGACTGGTGGGGGGGGGGGTGGTTTTTCCATGTCTGGAAAAGGGCTAGGCATGACAGGTTTCAAAAGGGATGCATGGAAGACTGGATGTATTTTGTAAGTTTTGGGCAGGTCAAGTTCAAAAGCCACGGGATTCACAACCCTCCTGATTTTAAAAGGTCCAATAAACTTCGGCCCCAATTTCCGAGAGGGAATGGGCAGTTTCAGGTTAGCGGAGGATAGCCAGACTTCATCAATCCTAAAGGCTGGGTTTTCCTTCCTTCCCTTGTTATAATATTTACTGTACCCATCCTGGGCCTCTTGCATAGTTTTTTGTAACTTCAGAAAGTTCGCTTGTAAGGAATATATGCGGACCTGAACCACAGGAACGGAAGCTTCAGGAGGAAGATCCAGGAAGAAACGAGGGGTGGAAGCCAAAGTTGGCCCAGAAGTGGCGGAGTGAGTGGAGTTGTTATACGCAAATTCAGCGTATGGCAGGAGAGTGGACCAATCGTTCTGGGAATCGGAACAGAAGAAGTGGAGGTACTGCTCCATGGTTTGGTTAGTTCCCTCCGTCTGGCGGTTGCTCTGAGGGTGGTAAGCGGAAGAGAGGCAGATTTTTATTTCCAGGGATTTGCACAGCTCCTTCCAGAATTTTGAAGTAAATTGGGCACCTCTGTCCGAGGTAATGCTTTCAGGTACACCATGAAGCCTAACGATCTCTTTCAAAAAGACATCAGCAGTGGTTGAGGCGGAAGGGGTCCCTACCATGGGTATGAAATGTGCCATTTTTGAGAGTCGGTCAATGATGACAAGGATGGTGGTGAATGGTAGATCCACAATGTAGTCCATGGAGACTGCCTCCCATGGGTGTTCAGGGATAGACAAGGGTTTCAGCGGGCCCCAAGACTTGGTTTTCGACCCTTTGCTGCGCTGACACGGGATGCAAGAGAAAACATAATTTTTTCAGTCCTGCCTCCAACCTGGCCACCAAAAAGAGCGAGAGACAAGTTCTGTGGTTTTTAGGGTCCCAAAGTGACCTGCTAGCTTGTGATCATGGAAAGTCCTGAGGGTTAGAGGCCTCACTTCTTGAGGAACAAAGATTTTTTTCCCGGCCCAAAGCAAGTCATCATGTCTCTCCAAGGAAGGATTTACAGGGTCCGGGTTGCGCCTGGATGCTATTTTTATGGCAGACATCAGATCAACCTGGGTGATCAGACAGAAGTTTTGCTGGGACAGAATGGTACTGGGTTCAGCCTTCTGAGTGGTTTCATGAAACATCCGGGAGAGCGCATCCACTTTTCCATTTTTTGAACCGGGTCTGTAGGCGATATGAAAGTTAAATCTGGAAAAGATAAGGGTCCATCGGGCTTGTCTGGGTCTTAACCGTTTAGCTGTCCTAAGGTATTCCAGATTTTTGTGATCAGTCCAGATCATGACATGGTGAGATGCCCCCTCCAGAAGATACCTCCACTCTTCGAGGGCGAATTTGATGGCTAGGAGTTCCCTGTCGCCCACATCGTAATTCCTCTCTGGAAGACCCAGTTTCCGGGAACCGAAGGCTACAGGGTGTAAAAGGGCATTAGAGCCTTGTCTTTGAGAAAGGATGGCCCCAATTGCCATTTCTGAGGCATCCACTTTAAGTACGAATGGCAAGGCAGGATCTGGATACCGTAAGATTGGGGCAGAGGAGAATAGAGTCTTCAAATGGATGAAGGCTTCCTGGGCCTCTGAAGACCAGCTGAAACGACTATGTTGATGTGTCAGCTGCGTGATAGGTGCTACAATGGATGAAAATCTAGCGATGAATCTCCGGTAAAAGTTTGAAAATCCGATGAATCTTTGGACCCCTTTTTTGTCCACGGGAGCTGGCCACTCCTGGATAGCCTTGACCTTTTGAGGGTCCATTGTGACCCTGTTGGTAGATATGATGAACCCTAGGAACTGTACCGTTGTTTTTTCAAACTCACATTTTTCCGCTTTGAGGTACAGTTTGTGCTTCCTAAGGATTGCGAGAACCAGTTTGACATGCATTTGATGGAGTTCGATGGTAGCAGAGAAGATGAGGATATCGTACAGGTAGACAACTAAGAAGTCGTCAAGGTATTTTTGGAAAATGTTGTTTACTAGGTGCTGGAAGGTCGCAGGAGTGTTACAGAGCCCAAAGGGCATCACTAGGTACTCGTAATGTCCGAATCTAGATCTGAAGGCGGTCTTCCATTCGTCACCAGCCCTGATCCGAATGAGGTTGTAAGCCCCACGAAGGTCTAATTTAGAGGAGATTCAGGCGGATCGGAAACGCTATAACAACTCTGGAATGAGAGGGAGCGGGTACCTGTTCTTGATGGTAATCTTGTTTAATTCTCTGTAGTCAATACAGGGCCTCAATGAGCCATCGTTTTCTCTACAAAGAAGATACCGGCTCCAGCCGGTGATGAAGAGGGACGAATGAACCCGTTTTCTAGGTTTTCGTCAATGTACGCCTTGAGGGTTTTTAACTCAGTCTCAGATAATGGGAAGATACAGCCGAAAGGAATGGCAGCACCTGGTAAGAGATCTTTAGGGCAGTGGTAGGACCAGTGAGGTGGTAGTCTGTCAGCCTGTTGCTTATCAAAAACATTCTTGTACTCGAGGTAAGTAGGAGGCATATGTTTTAGACTGTCGGGGACAGGTACTAGGGCCGAGCAAGAAGCTGGGACTGGTAGGAAGCATTGTTGGGAGCAATACTGAGAGGGGAAGGAAACCTCTTTCGTCCCCCAACTAATCTGGGGTTCTTGTGCCTGTAGCCAAGGGAGCCCCAAGATGATGGGGAACATAGGAAAAGGTATGATGTCAAGCCGAAGGAACTCTTTATGGATGGAGTCTGTGGTGATGAGGATGGGACTGGTTTCTTGGGTAATAAGGCCAGAGCGGGGAAGAGACCCATCAGCTAGGTGAACTTGGAGACTTTGTTTCTTGAAGACAAGAGGAAGGAGAAGCCTGGCAGCAAGTGAGGCATTCAGGAAGCAGCTGCACGCTCCAGAGTCAATTATGGCTGGCAGGCGGACCTCCTTTCCCGTTAGCTGTAGGGAGACAAAGAGGGTGATGTAAGTTGAAAAAAACTGGAGACTTGATAGTTCAGGTTAAACTTAGAACAAGACTTACTGGGTCTCACAGGGCAAGTGCGGAAGAAGTGTCCAGAGCCCCAACAATAGAGGCATAAGTTGGCCTGTCGCCTACGTAAGCTCTCCTCTGGGGTCAGGGGAGTGCGAACCAGACCCAATTGCATGGGCTCGACTCCGGGAGTGGCAACTGATGAAGCTGTGTATGAGGGCTGGACGGGACTTGGTTTGGGTAGCATCCAGCTGGGACGGGGCGCCAGGAAGCGTTCTGTCTATTTTGGTGGCTGCTTGTATCAAGTCCTCCAAGGTGTCAGGAATGTCAATCCGGGCCGGCTCGTCTTTGAGGATTTTTGACAGCCCCTGGCGAAACTGGTACTTGAGGGCAGGTTTGTTCCAGCCGGTGTCTGCCGACCATTTCCGGAACTCTGCAGTGTAGTCTTCCACAGGCCTCCGCCCTTGAGAGAGATTGTGTAGAGTAGCCTCAGCCGCGGCCCCCTTCTGGGGGTCATCGTAGAGCTGGCCCATGCTCTCAAAGAAGGTGTCTACTGAGTTTAATACTCGGTTCCTTTGTTCCATTAGGCTGTAGGCCCAGGCTTGGGGTTCCTTGGCCAAGAGAGAGATGATGAAGCCCACTTTTACCACCTCAGAGGAGAAGGTCCTGGGTTGGAGGGCCAAGTACAGAGAGCAGGCATTTTTAAAGGCACTAAATTTCTTACGGTCGCCAGAAAATCACTCCGGTATAGGAACCCTGGGTTCAGGGGAGGCCATGATTACTGTAGGGCCCGTAGGGACTGCAGAGGAGGAGGCCCCACTAGTGGGAGCAGGAGCTGTGGCAGCTGGTGCTGTTGGCCCGGTCAACTGTTGAAGACGATTGTTAATCTGGGTATAACCCTCTTGCAACTTTTGGACTGCATCCGTGAGTGCTGATACCTGCTGGCACAGGATCTCACGGGGAGAACGCGCTCTGTCGGCCTCGGACATGGCTGGTTTGTACTGTCAGGAATGTACTTACTGAGGCCGAGATGCAGAGAGCGGTTCACCCTTGTGACCCAGCGCAGTTTGCCCCCTGGAGGTGGTACAGGGAGCAAATGGCACCAAGAGGCAAAGGTCACCCCCGTTTGGTAGGTGGAGCTTGCGTAAAGGTCCAGTGGGAGTGAAGGCAGAGCCCAGGTAGACAGATGGGCAGGCCGGAGCAGTAGACAGGTGCTCAATAACCAGGCTGAGGGTCAAACACAGGCAGTCACTATGTATCAGTACAGGCTGAGAAGGGGTGTCTTTGAGAGACACAAGGCAAGTCCGGGTCACAGGGCAGGCAGACAGGTGCAGTGGACAGGTGCTCAGGAACCAGGCTGAGGGTCAAACACAGGCAGTCACTATGTATCAGCACAGGCTGAGAAGGGGTGTCTTTGAGAGACACAAGGCAAGTCCGGGTCACAAGCAGTGGGTCAGGCAAGGAGACAGGAGGCAGGTCCGGGTCACAGGCAGAGGGTCAAGCACAGGAGAGAAGCAGAGTCCGTATAACAAGCCAGGGGGTCAAGGTCCAGGAGATAGACAGCAGAGTCAAGAACAATCAGGGTCACAACGGGTCAAGCAGATGCAAGGAACAGGATCACAGGTACAGGAGCTGAAAGACAAACCAGCAAGGTGCCTGTGCGCCAGAGCGGCTTTTATAGGCGCCAAAGGAACGCTAGATGTGCGCCAGTGCTCACAGACGCGCGCCAGTGAGCATGTGCGTGCGCCAGACTGCCGGGCCGCAAATGCGCATGCGCCGAAGCACTGTTCCGCCACGCATGCGCGCAGGAACACGGCCAGATCGTCTGGGGGGGTCTGTTCTCCTGACACAATATCCCCAAAGAATCATTAGAAGCCCTCGTAGTCACTTTGCCCAAACCTCCTTACTGTCCCGCTAATTATTGACCAATTTCACTCCTGAATTCAGACACCAAGATTTAAAAACACCCGGACTGTGGCCAAGTGGCAGGAAGACATTCCGTCACTTGGACAGGAGGAGTGGGAAGAGTGTCTGACATCCTTTATTCCATCCATGATAGCGGCTAAAGATAGATTTATACAACTAAAATTCATACATAGGGCCTACTATACACCAAAGAGGCTGGCGGGGATTTACCCTGGCCTGAGTCCTAACTGCACCAGATGTGGCCAGGAGGAGGGGACCTTCT
Organism: Lithobates sylvaticus; assembly: GCA_028564925.1. NCBI lineage: Eukaryota > Metazoa > Chordata > Amphibia > Anura > Ranidae > Lithobates > Lithobates sylvaticus. The sequence goes on from CM053034.1 coordinate 123,412,284, forward strand.
TCCATATGGTTTGGTCCTGCCCGGGGCTACAAACCTTCTGGAACTCGGTGGTAGAGACACTGGAGCTAGTTACTGGGGTTAAGATCTCGCGGAATCCCCTGACCATCCTCCTGAGTCATCTGGAAGAGGTTGAAGGGGACCGCTACCTGAAACTAAGTATTACATTCCTGCTGTTTTACGCCAGGAGAGAAATACTTCTTAAATGGAAGCTGAAGGAACCCCCGACTCAATCGTCCTGGCAGAAATCTGTGAATAATGTATTGCCACTGTATCGCATCACATATGAAAGTAGGAACTGCCCACAGAAATGTTAGCACAACGTCTATCCTCGATAATTCCCCAAATAATCCACCAAGACAAAGTGGACTTCGTACCAAGGCGACAAGCGTCGGATGGAACCCGACAACTTGTCAATCTTGTGCAGTGAGTGGAGCATAATCAAACGCCTTCTCTGCTTCTTTCCCTGGATGCAGTGAATGCATTCGACAGGGTCCACTGGACATACATGGAGGAGGTGCTTCATAAATTCGGCTTCACAGATTATTTTTTAACTGCTCTATTGGGCCTTTATTCCTCCCCTACTGCATGAGTCTGGACAGCGGGAATAGTCTCAGACCCATTCATAAACACCAACGGTACCAGACAAGGGTGCCCACTCTCCCGCTTGATTTTTGCCACGATCATGGAACCGCTGGCACAATCCATCCGCTCGGCAACATCAATAATGGGAGTCAGAATTGGAGATGCAGAACACAAAATTGGGCTATACGCCGATGATGTCATCATCACTTTGACCAATCCCAAATCCGCCCTCCTGGCTGTCCAAAACATACAAAATCAATCATAGCAAATCCACCATGCTAAACTTTGGCATCGACTCACATTAAGCAAGAAATAACAGCGACAACCCCTTTCACATGGTCCACCAATTCCTCTCTCCCCTATCTTGGAATCTGCTTAACCTACCCAAGCCAAAACCTAACAAAAGTCAATTATGACAACCTCGTGGAGAAGCTTTTGCACCTATCCAAGGAACTGAACAGTTTCTCCATCTCATGGGCCGGCAGAATCGCTTAGTCAAAAATGTCCCGCTCATACTCTATGTGTTCCGTACTATCCCCCTACCCTTTCTTACAGCTCAAATAATCGATACATTTATATGGCAACACAAAAAAACAAGATTGAAAAGAACTATTCTCCTAACCCCTGTTCAACATGGGGGTATGGGAGCTCCCGATATTCAAGCATATTACAGAACAGTACTCCTGGACCAACTGACAAGAGTGGTGGTTACCTAATTCCCCAAAAGCCTGAAAACAGATTGAATCTACAGCCCTCAACTCAAATAATCTACTTGTGGCCATGCTACTCAACCATAAACCAAAACATCAGTTTCTAGGCTCAATAACAGCAGCAATACGAATATGGACAGCCGTCACTCAGATCAGCAAATGAATACCTCTCTCAGTCCTGTCTAGGCTACCCTTGAAGGCTATAGAGCTTTTGTCACTGGATCTAAACCTTGTAGACATGAGCACACTGAAATATTTCCTTTCGGAATTTCGTTTTCGTCCAAAAAATAAATGTATTTAGTTACTGCCAAAATTAGTTTTTATTTATTTATTTTCGTTAAAAAATGCATTAGTCCGAAAATCCAAAATAATTAAGGTTGAATCTGTCATTGAAGGCTTATGGTGTCTGTCGAATGTTCTAAGAAGATTCGACGAAGCAGCTAAACTGTACGACAACGCAATCGTACATTTCCGATCGAATGTTCCGCCTACAAGCTATAGTAGAATTCTAATGTTGTATGACACTAGTAATAATTATATTTATTAAATATTATTACTAGTCAACCAACATTAGAATTCCTCTATAGCCTATGGGCAGAGCATTTCACCATAAATGTCCACTCGCGGTGACTGCTTCGTCGAATCTTCATGTCACATCTTTTCTCTCTATGTCGAATAATCTTGGACTAAAAGAGTTAGGTTAGGCACATTCGACCCTTTTTGCTATTGTCTCTATAATGTCAAATCTTTTCTCTCTATGTCAAATCTTTTCTCTCTATGTAGAATAATCTTGAACTAATAGAGCTAAGGTTAGGCACATTCAAACACAGATCGCTATTGTCAGCGTCATGTCGAATCTCCTATCTATATCGAACTGTTGCAAAGAAAACTAAAATAAAGAATTTGTTTATGTCGGATCTTTCGGTTTTCGGATTCTGCATATTTTGTTATAGTTTGTTAAAGCGATAACGAAAATACCCGAAATTTGGACGAAAATGCATTCGGACGAAAACGAATGCACATGTCTAAAACCTTGAACAGTGGTTATGCAAAGGAATAACTAATGTGGGACTATTATACTCCTCTTTAGGCCTACACCCATTCTCATACCTGCAGCAGACATATGGAATAGCCAAACAATCCTTTTTCCTATATCTTAGGATTCAATCAACTCTATCTAAAATACAATGGACACAGGAAGATTGTCTCCCAAATGCCTTATTGAAATTCTACGATACTCCTAAACCAACACTCAAGGGTATCTCATTTGCATACAGTCTGCTCACCACACCGTCGGATGAACTATCTTCCCCCTCAACCAACTATTGGTCCTCTCTCACGGACAATCTGCCACTGATTAAACTGTGGCACCAAGCCATAACCCTTCCTCGGCGCCTGTCCCACTGCATCTCCCATTGGGAAGCCTCACAAAAGCTATATCATAAATGGTACCTCACCCCAGCCAGGCTCGCTGCCATTTATCCTACAACATCGGCGAAGTGCTGGAGAGGTTGCGATTAGGCAGGAACTCTACGCCATATATGGTGGGACTGCCCCAATATCAAAAAGTTCTGGCAAGAGATATCTACCCTCCTCTCCTCCACATGCCCTGCATCTCCCCCCATGACATCTTTGGATCTCCTGCTGGGATTAATCGATCCCCACATGGCTTAAACAAACCAAAGTACTGGCAACTCACATCCTGATAGCTGCCTGCCTAGCACTAGCGAAAAGGTGGAAGTCAGTAAACTCACCTACAATAACGGACACTATCCGCATACTTAATGAGCACTAAAAACTGGAGTACGCATTTGCTAAATCCAAACTGACCACCAAAGCTTTTTTCAAAAATTGGGCTTCATGGATTGCTGACCAGAGAAGCGAGCTCCTTGACTGACTTGGGTCTAACAAATTTCCCCCTCCCCCATTTTCCCAGTTCTCCATATTTCCAGTCAGGTCTACTTAACAGGTATATGATCCAGTAACAGTCATTACTACCCCAACTGGGCAAAAAAAAGTGAGTACACCCCTTAGTAAAAATTTCCAAATTGAGCCCAATTAGCCATTTTCCCTCCCAGTGTCATGTGACTTGTCAGTGTTACAAGGTCTCAGGTGTGAATGGGGAGCAGGTTTGTTAAATGTGGGTGTTATCGCTCTCACTCTCTCATACGGGTCACTGGAAGTTCAACATGGCACCTCATGGCAAAGAACTCTGAGGATCTGAAAAAAAAGACTTGTTGCTCTACATAAATATGGCCTAGGCTAAAAGAAGACCCTGAAACTGAGATGCAGCACAGTGGCCAAGACCATACAGCGGTTTAACCGGACAGGTTCTACTCAGAGCAGGCCTCGCATGGTCGACCAAAGAAGTTGAGTGCATGTGCTTAGTGTCCTATCCAGAGGTTGTTTTTGGGAAATATACATATGAGTGTTACCAGCATTGCTGCAGAGGTTGAAAGGGTGGGGGGAAGCCTGTCAGTGCTCAGACTATTCGCCGCACACTGCATCAAATTGGTCTGCATGGCTGTCATCCCAGAAGGAAGCCTCTTCTAAAGATTATGCACAAGAAAGCCGCAATCAGTTTGCTGAAGACAAGCAGACTAAGGACATGGATTACTGGAACCATGTCTTGTGGTCTGATGAGACCAAGATAAACCTATTTGGTTCAGATGGTGTCAAGCGTGTGTGGCGGCAACCAGGTGAGGAGTACAGAGACAAAATGTGTCTAGCCTACAGTCAAGCATGGTAGTGGGAGTGTCATGGTCTGGGGCTGCATGAGTGCTGCCAGCACTGGGGAGCTACAGTTAATTGAGGGAATCATGAATGCCAACATGTACTGTGACATACTGAAGCAGAGCATGATCCCCTCCCTTTTGAAGACTGGGCCGCAGTACCTACCAAATGGAAGGTAGAGGAATGAAAGGTCTCTAACATCCACCAGCCCTGTGATGTCATCATGAAGGAGTGGAAGAGGACTCCAGTGGCAACCTGTGAAGCTCTGGTGAACTCCATGCCTAAAAGGGTTAAGGAAGGGGGGGGCGTGGCCGCGGCATGAACGTGTGAGGACGTGCACAGGCAGAGCTCCGTGAACCTCCAGCATTCACCGCACCCGCAGCAGCTTCATAATGTTTTCGCCCACATTATGCCATCCAGACGGCGGACATCCCCGCAGCCCCAGCGGACTCCTCAGAATCCCTGGATTTGTATTTTACAGAGCTGTGCCAGACCATGCCAGGGACATCCAGAATGGCGCTGGTCGGTAAATATAAGACAACACGTGCAGCCTCCCCTATCCCTTCTCCACAGCTGCCATCTCCATCGCTGCCACCCCCCACCTCCCCTGCCAGCTCAGTCAGCTCTGCTCCCCCTGCAACAGTGGGTGACATGATGGGGGACACAGACTTGCGGGCTCATATTCTTGCCCTCCCCACAAAGGCTGATCTGGAGCTGTTTGCCAACATGGTAGAGAAGGCCTTCCGGCAGGATATTGAGGCACTGCAGGCTGACACAGCACACATTGGGGGCAGAGTGGAAGATCTAGAGGCTCAATGGGAAGTGATTACCCCTGCCTTACAAGCTCTCCATGAACACTGTAAAACTCAGGATCACAGGATTAACTCATTGCTTGATCAGATGGATGACTTTGAAAATAGGAGTCGCAGAGTTAATATCCGCATCAGAGGCATGCCTGAAGCTACTGGCCCCAGGGACATAATACCCTCCCTACAAGGTGTATTTAAACAGATCCTTGAAAGAAAGCATAATGTCTCAAGTCAGAGAAGTCCACCATGTGGACTTCGACAGAGCTAAGCTGTCCTTTCCAGATCTTTCCAGGCGCATTTTGATGCAGAGCCGGGCCCTTAAGCTACTGCTTGAGGCACTACAAGACACAAAGCTGACTTACAGGTGGGGCTTCCCGTTTCACCTGTCGGTGACTAAAGATGGCCGACAAGTTGTCTTGCGCTCCAAAGATGAACTGCCAAAGTTCCTGCAACAGCTGAGCCTACCCACCATCGACATCCCGGATTGGAGATCCGCCCGGAGATACCGCTGCCTACTCGCCCGCAACCATGACACACCTCCCCACGCAGAGGACGGAACAACCGAAGAGCTGGAGAAGACCTTCTCCGGGACGCTTCCCACTCTCCCCACTCCCCCTCCCAAAAGAGACCCTGAAGGGCCTAAGCGAATTAAGGATTTAACATCTGTTTTAGTTTACAGGGCCCCCTTCTACTTTCCTTGGGATGCTCTCACTTTAAATACTGCTGCTGTGGTAATAACACTTGGAGCTGGCACATCTCTAATGTGACTATGTTCTTCATGTTTTATGGAAATGGTTCTCCTTGGCGGGCTCGCACTTAGTGTTTTACCACTTCCCCCACATAGGTCAACTCCTAGGAGTTTTGTCCCAAATTGCTTGTTGACCCCCCGATGATCGGGTGGTAGAGTGTGGGTCATCGATCGGCTATGGTTGGTTTTCTTGGAGAGCCTCTAGGGCGACTCTCCTATTGCTCAGGTTACATGTTTTGATGTTTTTTTGTTTCTCAGGTTCTAATGTTTGTTTCTTATCTTATCAGCACTCACTGACTCATGAATCGGCTCTCTACAGGCCTACTCTCCCTCTTGACCAGGAATAGGAACTCCCCACAGACTTCCTCACTTTATGGCTTCCTTGAATGTGGCTTCTTACAACGTCCGGGGGCTCGAAACCAAACGCATGGGGGCACAGATTTTATTATTGCAAGAAACACACTTTCGCACTGACTCGGTCCCCCGCATACCCACTCACCTGTATTCCCAATGGTATTTCAGCAACTCCTCCAGAGCTAAATCGAGCAGGGTGGCGATAGCTATACACAAACATTGCCCATTTGTCTTGATGGACCAGTTAACTGATTCCAATGGCAGGTACGTGTTTATCAAGGGCACCATCCAATGCCGTAAGTTTACCTTTGCAACCGTGTACGCTCCAAACTCACACCAACTTACTTTCATTGACTCCATGTTAGACTCCCTCTCCCATTTTAGAGAGGGCCAACTAATCATAGGGGGAGATTTTAGTTATATCAACTCCCCACCGTACTACCCAACCTGACAGAGACTCAGAGACAAGACGACATTATGGCATACTTGACAGAAGCCCAAGCCCCCCAACTTACTACCCAAACCAGAAAGAGTCTAGAGACCCCCCATAACCCAGTCAGAAATTCAAAAGGTGGTCAAAGACCTCCCAAAAGGAAAAAGCCCCAGGCCAAGACGGCTATACCAACGCATACTATAGCACCTTCCTTCCACTCCTATCTGGCCATATGTGCACTTATTTTAATGCACTGGCTTCAGGCACCGTCATGCCTAAAGAAGGCCTGCTGGCCCACATTACAGTCCCCAGCAATTACAGACCAATCTCACACCTAAATACGGATGTCAAAATCTTAGCGAAGATCCTAGCAAAGCGTTTACAACCCCTGATGCCGTCCATTATACACCCGGACCAAACAGAGTTTATTACTGGTAGGGAAGCGAGAGATAATTCCAACCGGGCCATACAGTTAAGCCACTGAGCACAGACACAGACCAACCACCCACCCTGTCTTCTGCTCTCCACTGACGCAGAGAAGGCGTTTGACTGGGTGGGCTGGACTTACCTCCAAGCTATATTGATTAGACTAGGACTAGGCCCTAATATGATGGCCTGGGTACAATCACTTTATAGCTACCCGGAGGCCCGAGTTAAGATAAACGGCGTCCTTTCTGATACCTTTGATATCACAAAATGGAACCAGACAGGGGTGCCCATTATCCCCCCTCATCTTCGCCCTCACCCTGGAACCACTGCTCAGCAGGATTCGCTCTAACCCTAACATTAGAGGTTTTACGGTGGGACCACAGGAGCATAAACTATCTGCGTACGTGGACGATGTCCTGTTTTATGTAACTGACCCATTGATCTCTCTCCCCAACATTATGGAGGAGCTGCAGACCTTCAGCTCTGTAGCCAACTTCAAAATCAATCAATCGGAGATCCTGCCCCTAAACATCTCCCCTAGTTTGCGTACACGGTTGCAATCCTCTGTCTCCTTTACCTGGTGTAACAATCATCTGAGGTACCTGGGGATACATCTCACCCCCCTCTGCTCTCAGTTGTATGATAGTAATTACACGCAACTATTGTCTTCAATAAAATCTGACCTAACTAGATGGGATAGAGACACCTTCTCTTGGATGGGCCGAGTCAGTGTGTTAAAGATGAACGTCTTACCCCGCATTTTGTTTTACTTACAGATGGTGCCCATTTTCCTACCTAGGTCTTTTATTTCGAGCCTCAATAGTGCGCTTCTAAAATATATCTGGCAGGGACGAAGCCCTCGGTTGGCACTTCGTACCTTACAGAGACCTAAGCGGATGGGGGGCCTATTGCAAATTGGATGTGGAATCACTGCATCCAATTCGCAATGGCAGGAGAATGGGACCTGGGCCGATGCGGCTCCGGTGTGAATTCGCACAGGACCCCTGTGCGTCTTTTGGTCCATTTCAGGTCCGAATTCAGCCCAAAATTTGGGCTGAAATTGGGCCTGAAAAGGTGAACCAGGATGCGCAGGACCCCTGCTGGGAGCCACATCGGCATCCATTGGGAACCTAGCCTTAGAGAATTTCCTTTTAAATCACTTTCAAGACTTGCAGTGCTAACATGGGTATTTCTTTGCATGAGTAGAGTCTTTAATGTTATAAAAAGAAGCAGTAGCCCAGTTATTTTTCTCTCTCTTTAGGCCCCAGCCAGGATACAGAACTTAAAGGGTGGAATTTCTGCATAATATTTTATCTTTGATGTTTTATTGTTATTATTCTGTAACATTAATTTAGATCTTTTTAAGTACTTGGTGATTTGTATTGCTTTATAAATAAATAAAACCTTTGAATCCTTAGCACCTTTGTTATTATTACTACTTTTATCATTATCAGATTTAACTCAATTCAGGAAGAGACAAAATACGTAATTTAATCCACCAAGTCATATTTATTCTATTTATGAAACAATTCTGCTCACTGTTGAAGGGATTGGGCAATTAACATTTCACATACTCTGACCTGAGTAACCCAATTATTTCTAACAGACATCTTTAAATAAAATATGTATGATTATGTGGAAATCGAAGTATCTTTAGAAAATTGACTTAGTCACCCAAAAATACAAGAAATATATAATACTATAATATATAGTATTATATAATAATAATTATAATAATATAATATAAGCACTCTCGTTTTCCCCTTTAAACATTTTTTTTCCTTAACAGCTTTAAGCAAAGACAAAGGTTTGTTCAGCTGCTTGTTGTACAATGTTAAATGAGAACTTCATGCTAAAGTATTAATTAACAGTATATTACAAAAAGACAATTGGTACTGAGGCCATTCGGTCAGCATGACAGCTTGGGATCTAGTATTTTTAGAAGAGGAGGTCAGCAGTGGAAGCCTATGTACAACAGTTTCCCATTAAAGGGAATCTATATGAAAGAACCCCCAGATGAAACATCCATTACTGTCTCTGTGAATGGTTGCTATTTTCTTGACAGTGAAGTCACTTGTAGTGGAACTGTATGCATATAGTTCACTTTCAATGCCCTAGAATTAGTATGCAGCACAGTAATGAGAAATAATGGCTTTAATTGGAGGTTTCTAGGTATTTTGGTCTTAAAAATTTTCTTTCTTGACAACATGACATTTTTTTAAAAATAGAATACATATTTCATACCTATTGACTCCATTTTAATCCATGAGCTGCACATGTGTGCTAATGTTTCATTTTAGCTAAAAGACAATTAATTGCTGAGTTGGCAACATTGTAGCAAGGTTAAATGATTGTGTTTGACAAAGGTCTGAATCTCATTAGCTTATTTTGTCATGTGTAATATCAACAAGGACATATTCAGTGTAAACCATGTATGCTACTCTCACAGGAGAACAGTTATAGCTCTATTCTGTCATACAAGGAATGTTTACATTTGAAGATTGTCCTTTAAAGTGGAGCTCCACCCACACCAAAAATATTAAAAGTCAGCAGCTACAAATACTGCAGCTGCTGACTTTTAATAAATGGACACTTACCTGTTCCAGGTTCCAGCGGTGTCGGCACAATGTGACGAGCGACCGCTTGTCTCTCGGCTGCCCCACTGCCATCCTCTGTCAGGGAATCAGGAAGTGAAGACGCAATGGCTTCACTGCCCGATTCCCTACTGCGCATGCGCGAGTCACGCTGCACGTCTCTATTCGTCCCCGTTGTGTCCTGGGAACTGTGTTTCCCAAGACACAACGGGGCATCTTTGGATATGGGCGGGACAGCTCCGGCTATCTCGTCCCGGAAGTGGGTGCAGATACCTGTATTATACAGGTGCCAATTGTGGCACCGGAGGGGGGGGGGGGGAAATCCGATAAGCGGAAGTTCCACTTTAGGGTGGAACTCCGCTTTAAGCACATTCAAAGCTTACATACTTTTATCAATATTTAAGTACATTCCTTAACCACTTCAGCCCTGGAAGATTTTACCCCCTTCCTGACCAGAGTACGTTGTACCCAAAACAAAATTGACGTTCTTTTTTTCCCACAAATAGAGCTTTCTTTTGGTGGTATTTGATCACTTTGGCGGTTTTATTTTTTGCGCTATAAACAAAAAAAGAGCGACAATTTGGAAAAAAAATAAACATTATTTTTTACTATAATTAATATCCCCCAAAAATATATATAAAAACATTTTTTTCCTCTGTTTAGGCCAATATGTATTCTTCTACACTTTTTTTTTTTACCAAAAATTATTTTCAATAAGCGTATATTGATTGGTTTGCGCAAAAGTTATAGCGTCTACAAAATAAGGGATAGTTTTATAGCATTTTTTTAATGTTTTTATTATTTTCTATTAGTGATGGTGGCGATCTACGATTTTTATCAGGATTGAGGACACATCGGACAATTTTGACACTATTTTGGGACCATTGTCATTTATGACCATTCCCAGCTCCCCAAACAACCTGGTGGATTGATTGACTTTTTTTTATGAAATTTGACCCTGTGGTGGTAAACTAAGTTTCTCTGAAAAATGGGGACATAAGATTTTGTAATAATGTAATAAATAAAGTGGTACTATATACCGTAAATATAAAATAATAAAGCAGTGCTTTAACCACTTCAGCCCCGGAAGAATTTGCCCCCTTAATGACAAGAGCATTTTTTGCGATACGGCACTGCATCGCTTTAACTGAAAATTGCGCGGTCGTGCAATGCTATAACCAAACAGAATTTACATCCTTTTTTCCCATAAATAGAGCCTTCTTTTGGTGATATTTGATCACCTTTGCGGTTTTTATTTTTAAAACAAAAGAAGAGCAACAATTTTGAAAAAAAAATGTTTTACTTTCTGCTTTAATAGATATTCCAAAAAAAAAAAAATTATTATTCATCAGTTTAGGCCAATATATTTTCTTATACAAACTTTTGGGAAAAAATAAATAAAATAAATCGCACTAGGCATATATTGATTGGTTTGCGCAAAAGTTACTGTGTTATCGTGTCTACAAACTATGATTGAGGGACTTTTATTATTTTTTTACTGGTAATGACGGCAATCTGCTATTTTTAGCAGGACTGCAACATTGCGGCCATGGGCGTCCGCAGGTAGGGGCAAGGGGGGTCAAGTGCCCCCCTGGAATCAGGGATCGGATCTTAAATTCAGCATAGTTGCGCCGCTATCGGGGTGGGAGCAGCCCGCAGCCGGGTGCCACCCGCCAGTTGGATGACACCATCAAGGTGCTGTCAAGCCCCCCCATCAGTTTAGTGTGACTTCGGGCTCTTTTCCCTGCTCAGTCCAGCAGAGAACTCTGCGGCACGTTGACAGGAGAAAGGCGAGATGCGGGCTATCAGAGGTTTCTCCCGCTCCAGCCCCCTTTTTCCTGTTAGGGAGAAGAGACGGCAGCTCTCACCAGGTTCCCCGCCCAGCTTCCTGCCTGCTCTGTCCCTTCCCTATTGGCCAGAACTGAGGGCCAATAAAAGGAGACTAGGAGAGGAGAGCATCATGGAACATGTAGTCCCAAAAAATGGCAGCCCCATTTGCCACAGGGAGGAGGCTATAGCTCGATTAAGAGAGCGATTGAGAGACTGCAGCCTGAAAAAAAGCTGAGGGAGAGAGTGCTACAGGACAATGAACGAGGAGTGTGCTGGGTGGAAGCCAGAGAGAGAGCCACACTGCTCAGCGCAGCTCAGTTTCAGGGTCTTGGCAATCTTCTTATAGCCTAGGCCATCTTTATGTAGAGCAGGGGGTCTCCAAACATATTACTTTGAGGGCCGCATCATATATTTCACAGATATTTGCGGGCCGAATATAATTTTAAAGGCTGCCATCAGAGCCCGGAGCCTCGTGCACCAGGGCTAAACACTTAGAATTTCCCCATACAGTACATCTGTGTCCCCATCAGACTCCCTGTCCATTTCTGTCCCCAGCAGAGTCTCTCCATACATCTGTGTCCCCATCAAAGTCTGCTTACACAATTGTGTCCTCATCAGACTCTGCCTGTCCTCATCAGACTTTGTGCCCCCCTTTACAGCCACCAAGCCAAACCATTTGTGTCCTTATCACACACTATCCTCAAAGCTACCTCCCCACAATTAAATCGCCTCCTGCCCATTTATGTCCCCATCAGAGCCCCCACATTTGTGTCCCACATGAGAGTCCCCCCACACCTATGTCTCAATCAGAGTCCCCCCACAATTGTATCCCCATCAGAGCCCCACCATCCTTGTGTCCTCTACCAGAGTCCCCCTCCCACATTTGTGTCCCCACCATAGACTCCCTGAACTGTGCCCCATCTTAATTCCCCCTGAATATGTGTCCCCATCAGAGCCCCCCCAACACTTGCGACCCCATCAGAGTCTCCCCCAAACACTTGTGCCCCCATCAGAGTCCCCCCCACACTTGTGCCCCCTGAACAATTGTGCCCCCATCATAATCCCCCCTGAATATGTGTCCCCATCAGAGCCCCCCCAAACACTTTTGTCCCCATTAGAGCCCCCCACACTTGTGTCCTCTATCAGAGTCCCCCTAAACAATTGTGTCCCTCTCAGAACCCCTCCTTCACATTTGTCTCCTCCATTACAGCCCCCTCCCTCCACACTTTTGTCCCCCATCAGAGTGCCCCCCTTCTCTTGCGTCCCCTCCAGAGCACATTTCTTTCTCCCTGCACCAACCTATATTTTTCCTGTAGATCTGTGTACATTACCGCTGTGGTACTCTGAAGGGCTAGCTGTAGTGCAGATATACTCCACGTCCCGGCTCCAGCCCGGCTGTTACATTGGTACACTGTATGTGACATGCCCGCGTTAAGGTCACTGAATGAAAATAAAGCCAATCTGCACTGAATGAATTTGAATTTCGTCAGGTTTCTTGAGTTGCAGGACTTGCGCTGCACAGCCCTCACTGCCTGTCAGTATGCAGAGCAAGCCCTGCAACCCAAGCAGAGACCGTCCTTGCAGTGAGTCTAATGACTCTAGCTGCGGGCCGGAAGAAACATCATAGCGGGCCGGATGTGGCCCACGGGTACTTAGGAGTCATATGTTTACGTAAAGGTACCGGCGCCAATTCAGTATATTATGTCGATTTGCATATACGATAGGCTGCAATCTAAAAAACAAAAGTGCTAGTTGTCCAGTTGCTATAATTATTATACAAGAGGAGAGTTGCGCCAGTCAGTTTAAATCTATCACTATATCGTGCCAGATTATAAAAAAATCTAAAGATTAAATAACATGTGATGAATACTGGGTCAGATATGGAGGATGCAAATCCTCAAAATTGGTGCAAGTGCACCCACTTACACCATGAGGGATACAATTAATGCTCACTGTCTGACTCAGTCACCCCTAATTTCCACTGTGGACCTTTTCTAGTGCCTGGACAATTAATCAATAAGAGGTAGATAGTTGTACCCCTGTTTATAGTAATCTTAATGTGCCCTTAATTGATATGTAATATAATATCCTAATTGTATATATGTGCTAATTATGTATAAACAAAACACATTCCTGTGAAACAATCCTAAAAACAAAAGTTATATTAAAATGCCACAAATGCCGCAACCCATGTGCCACAAAATTAATGAATTAAATAAAGTCCATAAGCGTTCTAAGGTGATAGAAGTTTTGGCACCACTTTCACTCAGTATGCCAATAGCCGATTGCTCCCACTAATAATACCGCTTGTGACTGAATTTTCTGGTGCTTGTGAAAGCCACCCTAACTGTGAATCCACCACCGCTAAAAAATGGCCACTCACCAGAACCAGGTGAGTTTTAGGCGTTTGGTTTATTTAGCCGGATAACCACTCCTGACTCTGGTCAAACTCCTCTCGGAACTCCAAGTTTATTAGTCTGTATGTCCTCCGCTCTCAAGGGAAATGATAAAAAATGCTCCCATAGTGTAATATATCCAAATTTTTTTTTAACAAACAAATAAAACAAAAGAACTGTTACACTCACATTTGCCTGTGCCCTCGGGCCGGCACTGAGCATCTCCAGCCGTGTTTGTGGGGACCTCAAGACCTCAACAGTCAGCGTGCTGTTTGTTTGTGCCCCTCGTCTTACTGCCGCTCGGATCGGGACTGGCGTCGTGTCTTGTGATTACGCAGCAGCCTCTACGCGTTTCGCAAATCAACTATGCGTCATCAGGAAGCTCAACTCAGCTCGTACTTTGCAGTCCCCTGATGTAGAGCAACAGTTCTTTTTTTCCTCAGAACGTGCCATGAGGTGCCATGTTGAACTTTTAGTGACCAGTATGAGAGAGTGAGAGCGATAACACCAAATTGAACACACCTGCTCCCCATTCACACCTGAGACCTTGTAACACTAACGAGTCACATGACATTAGTGAGAAAAAATGACTTAATGGGCCCAATTTGGACATTTTCACTTAGGGGTGTACTTACTTTTGTTGCCAGCAGTTTAGACATTAATGGCCGTGTGTTGAATTATTTTGAGGGGACAGCTAATTTACACTGTTTCACAAGCTGTACACTCACTACTTTACATTGTAGAAAAGTGTAATTTCTTCAATGTTGTCACATGACAAGATATAATAAAATATTTACAAAAATGTGAGGGGTGTTCTTACTTTTGTGAGATACTGTATACACAGTATATCACACAGGTTCCTGATGATTTGCAATATGGAGATTGTGAAGTGACTTTATATTATATGAAAGTCTTTAGCTGGTGAAATTGTTACAGAAAAGATTGTTCCTTTCTGTGAGGGGTTTCACTCTGTGTTTATCTCTCTCAGAGCTGAAACAATGGCTGGTCACCATAAACCCACACGTGTCCGTCTAAATAAACATAGTGCCTTGATACTCCACCTTCGCATAAACACTGATCAGTGGTTATTTTCACACTCTATTTGGACATTGTGTAATTGGCCTTGGAAAGTCAATATTTATTACTGGTCCAGGGATCATCAAATAAATGCTATTTAGCAACCATAAAAAATAATTTTACCTTGGCTTATAAGTGAGCAAGACGGTATATGCTCATTGTTCTATTCCCAGTTCTGCAAACAGAGTGAGAAAAACACAGGATGTCTCAGGTTGAAAACGTAGGTGACTCGTGTCCTGAAATTGACTTTTGTCTCTGGGACCCATACAGTCTTAAACATCCATATTTAAATTATGAAAATATATTTATTTCTTCAAAATAGTTCTGAAATCCTGCCAAATAATATGCATCTATTTACTGGTAGGGATGAGGTTCAGGTTGACCTTGAGTTTGATCCAAACATAAGCTGTTCGCCGTTTGGTGAACAGGCAAACAAAATTGGTATGAGGGCATATTTTGGAATGCTTTTGTTTTTCTTATATAAACAACTAAACTGATTAAAATTGGGGACAGACAGGGGGCGTGGCTTGGTGCCGAAGAGAGATGGACGCCTGATCTCCTCGCTCTGTCCCACGGAGGTCCTGCACATCAACAGAACGGAGCCAGCAACACACCGCAATGGGGAAGCAGAAAGGAAAACAGCCCCAGTCTCGGTCCCGATCCCCGAGGGGCCCCGATCCGCACTCCGGTCGCAGCATCCCGGAGCTATTCCGATCCCAATCACGCGAGGCCGAGGCTTCGGCCTACACGGGACCACGCGCCGCCAGCCTCAGCCCGACCACCAGGAGAAATACTCCACACACGGAGAGCTCTCCCTCTCCCTCCCCCCGACCCCCGAGGGGCCCCGATCTGCACTCCGGACGCAGCATTCCGGAGCTATTCAGACCCCAGTCACGCGAGGCCGGGGCTTCGGCCTACACGGAGCCACGCGCCGCCAGCCTCAGCCCGACTGCCAGGGGAAACACTCAGCAAATGGAGAGCTCTCCCTCCCCACAACCTTTGAACGTTAGCGACCTCCAGGCAATGGCAGCTGACATAAAGAACGCATTCACACATGCCATTACTGACCTAAGGAGAGACCTGCAGAGGATGAGCACACGGATGGACGAGCTGGAGGACACCACAACCCGCCATGACACCTCTATTCAACAGCTGCAACACACCTCCCAGGCCTACAACTCCCAGCTTAGAGATCTAAACAGATACATGGAGGACTTGGACAACCGAGGACGCAGGCACAATCTACGGGTAAGAGGTGTCCCTGAATCCGTAGATCAGAGCCAAATAATGTCAGCCACAATCCAAATTTTCAATGATGTCCTTGGCAGACCCCCTGAGACCCCAATTGAGTGTGAGCGACTACACAGGGCTCTCAAACCCCGAGGCAGAGATACAGACCCTCCTAGAGATATCGTGTGCTGCTTAGTGAACTTCAGACTGAAGGAGGACATTTTGCGAAGAGCGAGAGACCGACGCAGTCTGCTATTTCAAGGCACAGAGGTCAAAATATTCCAAGATTTGTCCCCAATAACCCTGAAAAACAGAAGAGACCTGCGCCCACTACTTGACCTGCTACGCCGTAAAGGCATCCAGTATCGCTGGAAATTTCCTTTCTGTCTTTCAGCCTCAGCAGCAGGACGTACGGCTAATCTCAGAGTCCCAGAAGATCTCAGGGGGTTCTGCAACACGCTACAAATACCACTCGTTGAACTGCCGGATTGGTACAGAACATATCGCACCCCTCATCTCCAGAGAACCAACTCCATGGACGCTATTCCGGTAAGAGATGATTTTCAAATCAGAAGACGCAGGTCGCCGTCCCCGAGACCACTTCCTCAGAGGGATCAGAGGGACAGAGACCGCCTGAGCCCAACAGCCTCTCCAGCACACAGGCGGAGCAGGCCTGATGAGCCCTAAACCTACTCTACCTAAGCTCTCTAATCCTGAGACCGCCTCCTGTCCTACACCCCATGCCTCCGAATTTTACATTCCTAGATGACGGGACCAGGTCGCCCCCACGTCACATGTACTCCAACATGACCCACCTGATGTAGTACCAATCCCCATACCCACGACTCAAGCTTACACGACGCATGCCTCGATGTGGAGATCACGGTCGAGTGATGCCCAGGTACACCCTCCACCAACCTGACCCAGCTACGGAGCCTAGGACTTATGGTCTGAAGACCCACTCCCACAGACACCTGCAGCCTTGCACACCATCCGAAAGCAACACGCCTCCGCATGCAAAACCCAGCGTCAACAGGAGAAAACGCCAGCATAGACTCAGGGTCTCTCTGAACACCAGCTTTACACCTGCTGCCCGTTCGCACCAGACCCTGCCTGCAGAAGACGTCCTGGAGCAGACTTCTGGCAAGTCGACCTAGCCTCTTATCAGATGTGCCCAAATTTTCCTAGACTCTCCAGACTCTTTTTTCTCCCATAACCTCACCCCACACCCGTCCCCCCCTCCCCCCCTTCCCCCCCTCCCCCCCCCCCCTCCCTTTCCCTCTCCCCCTCCCTTTCCCTCTCCCTTAACCATGTTTTGTCTCTAGGAAACTGAAGTGTCGCCGCTGCCACAGACGGAGGACAAGTATGGGGTGTATATGGGTATCAGCTCTCCAGATATACAATATAAGCTTTTGTTTTGGTTTTTCTTATTTTTGTTATCTAGTTTTGTCTATGCTCACCCTCTTCTGTACCCATGTAATCCCCCCCCAATACTCCCTCCTGGATGCTCTACATGGATGCAGAAGAGTCAGTTACACAATGTTTGTCCCCCCACATCAACACCCTCTACATCTTACGAGGGGCAGAGGCCTAATTCCCTTTAATGAGCAAATCTTACAAGGAGTTATGCCGACGAGTGCTCCTCCCCGAAACCCTACCAGGGAGCCACGTCCTAGGATAGTAATACACATGACCCTTCCAAGTGTACTCTACCCCCTTTTGCTTCGGCAACTGCTGGCAGGCGGTACAGCCTATGGTACTACAATACCCTATCACCCAAACACCCTCACAAAGGCAAACCCATAGGTATTCGCCTTCTAGGCTCCCTATCCCACTCCCTTGAAACACAATTGCCTCCATAACCCACGAAAGATGAAGGTTCATAGAGGCGGTCTCCCCCTAATCACACAAGCATTGATATCACCTGGGGTGAAATAATAGTCTCGCTTATACAGGATTAGTTATAACACCCCGGCAACCCTGACCTGTAATGTTATGTTTCTCTATTATTGATGGCTTAATCGCTAGTTTTTTGTTGTTCATCCAGTTTGTTCACACACCTGTACGCCAGGGTCTCCATCCAGGACACCCTTCTGAAACTATTTCTCTCCAGACATAGTTCAGTTTATGTTATCCTTAAGGTTTGCTTAACTGTTAGACATGTCGTGATACTAGGAGGTCCTATGACTACCCATCAACCAGACCTGACTTATGCTTCTGTTTTTCCTCTCCCCTCTCCTCCACCCACAAGCAGGTACCCGCTCCACTTATACAAAGACAACTGATGACCTCCAGATGGACTAGACTTCCAACAGACAAATACTCGGACACCTTCCACCTCCTCGCACAACGGGATATTGACTACCGCCGTTGACCCACACCGGACCTCACTCCCCACAACAGGGTAAGGTAGCTGGGCTACTCATACCTCCGGTACACACACCCTCCCTCCGACAACCGCTCCCCCCACCTCTCACATCCCCCAGCCAACCAGTCCCCCTACCTCTCGTCCTCCCGACCCGCCTCTCTCCCCTACCCCCCGAGACTCGCTCCCCCTGATCTCCACCGCAGCTGCCAATTAAACGACCAAAACCACTTCAAAATCCATAACCTACAAAGGGCCTCTCCCTACCATGACAACTAGAGACACACCTCAGAACGCACCTACCATAGCACCTATACAGAACCTTGTAACCATGACCACTCCGAGCTCTACCTCGCAACCCACCACTCTTAAGGTGGTCTCCCAAAACGTAAAGGGACTTAATATCCCCGAGAAGAGAAGTCAAGTCCTCAGTATGATGTCCACCTTAAAGGCAGAAGTAGTATTCTTGCAAGAAACCCATTTCTGTACAAACAATATACCCAAACTCACGAACCACAAATACCCCACCTCCTTTCACGCCACCAATCCGCTAGCCAAAACGAAGGGGGTCTCGATCATGCTCTCTAAAAACCTGAACTGGCAATTGATAGACTCTGTAATAGACCCTGAAGGCCGTTACATATTCGTGAAAGGTACCATCCACAACCACTTGGTCACCTTAGCCAATATCTATAGCCCCAACACTGCTCAAGTCACCTTCTTCCGCTCAATCGCATCCATACTTGCGGGCTTCCAATCGGGAATCACTATCCTTGGAGGGGACTTTAACGTGACATTACAACCCCTTCTAGACTCCTCATCCGGAACATCGACCTTACCCTATAGGGCACTAAAGCAAATTAACACACAATTACATGACCTCCTCCTCCATGATACGTGGCGCACCCTCCACCCCGACGTAAAGGACTACACATTCTTCTCTATACCCCATACCAAATATTCTAGACTAGACTACCTCTTCCTCTCCCAAAAGGATCTCCCCTTCTTGACATCCGCAACCATTGAACCACTACTCCTCTCTGACCATCACCCCATTACTCTCACACTGACCTTCCCTGAAAAAAAATCACATACAAAAATCTGGCGCCTAGACCCATCGCTCCTCACATCAGAATGTGACACCAAAATTATTCTCTCCAGTCTGCGCAACTACTTTCAGGAAAATAATAACCCTGAGACGTCACCGATAACCATTTGGGAAGCTCACAAATGTGTTATCCGGGGGAAATTCTTATCACTCACTGCCAATAGGAAAAAAATACAGCAGGCAACACTTATAGAACTGACTAATAAAATAAAGACACTTGAACTAACCCACAAACGCTCTCAAGCACAAAATACCTACCAGGAACTTACACAAACTAGGAAAATACTCCATGATATACTCGACCGCAAAACGCGACGCAAATTCATACTAAACCAAAAGCTATTTTATGAACACGGAAACAAGTGCAGCAGAGTGCTAGCCAGAGCCATTCAAACCAAGAAAGCTAATACGAACATCCACACGATAAAAGACTCCCTAGGCAAATCCAATACGGCCCCTGCAGAAATAGCCTCACAGTTTGAGCAATTTTACTTAAACTTATACAACTTACCACGCCAAGCAGAAACACCTGAAGGCCAAAACAAAAGAAAAACTCTCATCACAGACTTTCTAAAGAAATTCAGCCCCCAATCTATCACACCTGATGACGCCCGGGAACTTGAGGGCCCTATAACTGAGAATGAGCTTAAGAGGGCGATCAAACAACTAAAAACGGGCAAGAGCCCTGGCCCAGACGGCCTCTCCGCACCTTATTTCAAAACCTTTTCAGACACCCTCTCAACCCCATTCCTAAAGGCTTTCAACTCCCTCACCTCAACAACTATACCCTTTCACAGGCTATTAGAAGCCCACATCACGGTCATTCCCAAGGAAGGGAGAGACACCACTTCAGTCGCAAATTACAGACCGATATCTCTACTCAATGTGGACCTGAAATTATTTGCAAAAATCCTAGCCAACCGTCTTCTTCCCCTCATCCCCTTATTAATAGGGAAGGACCAAGTAGGGTTTGTTCCTGGCAGAGAAGCCAGGGACAACACTATAAAAGCAATTAACGTACATCATTGGCTGTCCACCCAGAAACAAAAAGGCTTCTTCCTGTCGCTGGACGCGGAGAAGGCGTTTGACAGGTTGGCATGGGACTACCTCGGGGCCGTCTTACACCACATAGGACTCAAAAACCAAATGTTCAATTTCATCATGGCCCTATACACCACACCTACAGCTAGAGTCAGAGTAAACGGTCACCTGTCAAACGCCTTCTCCATTCGAAACGGCACAAGACAGGGATGCCCCCTGTCTCCAATCCTCTTCGTCCTGACGTTAGAACCCTTCCTCCGCTGTCTACGTTCTAATGACGACATAAAAGGCATACCTATAGCCGGACGTACTTACAAATTGGCAGCTTTTGCCGACGACATACTACTATTTCTTAAAGACCCCCTGACCACAATCCCAAACCTCCTTAGAGAATTTGACCTATTCCAAAACTTATCCAACTTAAAAATAAATTTCTCTAAATCCCACGCTCTTAACGTATCACTCCCGGCCGACCTGGTCACCCACTGCCAAAACAATTTCCCATTTGTATGGAAACAAGATGCTATCACCTACCTGGGAATTCAGCTTCCTGCCCACTTGCCAGACCTCTACTCCAAAAACTTTCTACCAATGATTCGCACCATCACAGATGACCTGAGTAAATGGAACAAACCCCAATTTTCCTGGTTCGGACGTGCGGCCATTTTAAAAATGAACATACTCCCCCGTATTTTATACCTGCTTCAAACTATACCCATTAAATTGCCTGCAGCATTCTTCCAGTCTATCAAACAACTGACCATAAAATTCCTATGGAAACACAATCGCCCGAGAATAAGCTTCGCCCAACTCACGAAACCTAAATCTAAAGGGGGAATTGGCCTCCCAGACATCCGAAACTACTCAAGAGCCTGCCATATGGGGAGGATTGTAGATTGGTCGATCCACAGGGAGACAAAAGACTGGGTGGGATTAGAGGACTCCCTTTCACCCATCCCGATTAGATCAACTCCGTGGATCCTCCCCTCCCACATTCCTAGATCCATTAAAGAACACCCCCTTATTGACGCCACACTGTCTACCTTCAGAGAAATCTGTAGATACTCCCAGCTCTCCTCAAACCCGAGCCCCCTCACGCCCATTCAAAACAACCCTGCATTTCCCCCGGGGATGTCCAACCACTTCCTGACAGACTCATGGGCACACAAAATCGTGCAAGCGCGCCACTTCTTCCAAAATGGGAATTTCATAGATCGTACATCACTCCCAACTCAGCCAGATTCCGACCCGGTCCCATACTGGACTTACTTCCAGATCCGCCATTACCTTAGATCAATAGACAAGAACTCCGCTGTTTCCCGTGCACTGACCCCATTCGAGAACCTCTGCTCCCAATCCACATCTCAACAACACATATTATCCACCACTCACTCTATGCTTTTCGACGCAATCTCCCCCAGGGAGGGAAAAGCCTGCCAGGCGTGGGAAAGGGAATTACAAATAGACCTCTCCGACGATGAATGGGAGCGCATTTTCACAATAGCACACAAAGGCTCACTAAATGTTATGACACAAGAAAACAATTACAAAACGCTATCGAGGTGGTACCGAACCCCCGATCTACTGCACAGATTTAACCCGGAAACCTCGGACAAATGTTGGAGGTGCTCGAATGAAAAGGGAACCCTCCTACATATATGGTGGACATGCCCGACGATACAAACCTTCTGGAAACAAGTTCACGATATCACTTCTCAGGTGACAACTTATTTCATAGAGTTTTCTCCGGCTCGGCTCATCCTCCACCACTCCCCTATTTCAGCTAGCTCATATAAGAAATCTCTAGGGGTACATATGATTAATGCTGCCAAGTTGTGCATTCCAGCCCACTGGGGCTCACCCCATGCCCCAACTATCTCTGAATGGCTTACAAGAGTGGGGAGGATAGCCGAACTGGAGGAACTCATCCACATAGCTCGAGACACCCCGGACAAATACTACCACACATGGGCTTGCTGGACCCACTTCTGTACCACAGAAAGATATAAATGCCTCATGAACTCGAACCGCCCTGATCTCCTGAACAGGACACAAAATACCTCTAGTACTCAGCCTTAGAAGACTACTTTATCAATCTGACCCACACAAAGCCATACCCCCCCCCCCAGGAAAAGACTCAGTAAGGGAACCCCAGCACATACAGGGACTCTTTTTGCGAGTCCCTCACTACCCACAGAGCTCGGTGGAGATCAGGGAGGTGACCCTCTCAGATCAACCCCCCCCCCCCTCCCCTTCCCCGTGCTTTCCTTCCCACACCTCCCTAGGCCTCATGACTCCCGTACCCCCTCCCCCACCCAGCCCCAAGACTAACTCGACTCAGGTGTCTGACTATCCCCCCTTACTCCTAATACCTTCCGAGACAGATGACATTACACTAAACCGGACCTCACCCTCTTGCAAAGGTGCAACACACCACTACGAGACTTATCACAGACCAGACGGAAAACACGTACGATTACGCAATGCCCTCTAGATGGAGATACAAGCAGGGACTTTACCCAAGTCAAATATATGTAAAAATGTTATGCTAAGTTGTTTTATTCATTGCAGAGGCCACAGGCCATCTGTCATATCTATCTGTCAAACTGAATGTACATGAGTAAGGCGACACCATTGTATCACTATTCATGCTGTCGAAACACCTACTGTATATGTTAAACTTTGTATAAAAAATCAGTTTTCAATAAAAACTTTCATGGAAAAAAAAAAAAAAAAATTGGGTTTTAGGGCTCTAGTTGCAATCTTTGAAGATTTTCAAGAATTAGTTACTGAAAAGTACATGCAGCTAGAGAGGCAAGTTAGGACCTTTTTTTAAGCCTTTTTTACAATGCAAATATTTTAATAACATGCAAGAAAAAAAAATCTTGAACATAAACCTTGACCTTGAGTTTAATCAAAACATAAGCTTGCATGCTGAACATTCAAACAAAATGGCCACATTTGGTAATTTTACCTGCCAAGGGCTGCCCGGTCTGTCATTGGTTGTTAGAGTAAGTTACTGTAAGTTGTAGCTGATTGGATGCCTGCGTCCCTTAATTATATATTGGGCCATCCCTAGTGTAGAACAATGCTACAGCAAAATTACATTTCGAATTTTACTCACAGCTGTAATGTATTGCCAGCTCCCGGCAATATAGATAAAAAAAAAAAAAAAAAAAATCAAGGGAAAAAAATGGCGTGCAGTCCATACAAGGCAAGTGGCCTGGTACGGTTCAGGAAGGGGGGGCTCGCTCGTCCCAGTCCTGCCAGTCTGCTTGCTCGGATAAGGGTCTGGATTTGGGGGGGGGGGGTTTCTTTAAAAATTGCAAGTGAGAATGACGGGCGAACTACAGTGTGAAGGAAGGATCTGGCTGGGTGCTTCAGCTTAACACAGCAGCAAAAGTTGGACATGTGGAAGATGGTGGACCTTTTAAGGAGGGGGGGATTTCATGCAGAGGTCAGAGCTGAAAAGGGGTGAAAGTGAGATGTGGACGGGGGATGCAGATCTAAGCAGCTGTGGAAGAAGGCTTAGCTGTGCACTCTGTGTAGCTTACCCCTGAACTTTGCACTGTAGGTAGTGTACCACCGAACTTTGCATGTAGCGCAATCCTGAACGCTGCACTCTGTGTTTAACCACCCCTCTAAACTCTGCCCTCTGTTCGTTTTGCACTCCTGCTATTTAATGCTCTTAAAGATCCGCCCATTGTGAAAGTTTGTGCAGGAGAAGGGGATTACGGGGGTCGAGGTTGAGTTCTTGCACCTATTTTCAGAGAAAAAAAGTCTTGGGTGTATCTAAGCCACTCTAATTTTGTACAACATGTTTTTTTTTTTTTTATAAATTCTTTCACGATATAGTTTATCATGAGTTATTGCCATTTAAAGTCCCACACATGAGGGTTCTCTTTCCATTCAATAGGTCATTGGTTGCTAGGATGCTGGCAGCTGTCTGCAGCATACCAATCCATGATGCTTTGTGCTACTGCGAGATGCAAGAATCTTTTTTTTTTTTTTAATCAAGAAAAGGTTTTTATTTTTCGTTTTGCACAATTTACATGGTAAGAATCACATTGTACAGTTATAATTTCAACATAACAGAGACTATGCAGTCTAAAATTAAGCTTTACAAGGCTCCTGAAACAATATAACAAAAACTAAGTCTTGTCTTTATGAAATACTGTGCAAAACTTTCTTCCCATGACCTTGTCATGCTTTAGTACACTATTGGTATACCTGTGTTACTATGTGTAAGCATTCACAACAACCATCTTGTGGACCCTGTCTCTGTCCGATCTATTAGTATACTCTGTCTTTTTAAGTTAGCCAGCTCCTCCCCTTCTTTATGTTGGATGAAAGGTGTGTGTCTGTCCTCCATTGTTTTCCCCCCTAAAATCATCCTGCTAGCAGCCTATCCTGAATTAGCTGGTGTGGGGCTAGCCCAGGGGTGTCTAGCCATGGTGACCACATTGCCTGAAACTTTCATGGGGCATTTCTATGTTGGTAGGTTATTTTTTCCCTGATCAGTAGTTTGTTTACGTTCTCTACCCATTTCTTCCTGGAGGGAATTCTAGGAGTGATCCAGACTTGAGCTATCATTTTTCGTGCTATGTATAAGAGGCGTAGTATTGCCGTATAAGTGGGTGTACCCAGTGTTTCCTCATCTAGCGCCCCTAGTAGGCATATAGTTGGGTTTTGAGGTATTGTTACATTGAAGGTTGATGATATCGTATCCGTTATTTCCTTCCAGTACCTGAAAAGCTTCGGGCACCTCCAGAGCATATGGAGAAGATCTCCGTTGTCCCTTTCACATTTTGGACATATGGGCGAGTCCCTGAGGCCCCACTTGTGCAGTTGTACCGGTGTTCTGTATGCTCTGTGTAGTAAATACAAATGTGATAGTTTCTGTGAGGCTGAGACTGACACAAGTGGTGCAGCAGAAAGGCACATATTCCACATTTCCCCGTCTATAGGCCCTATATCTTCCTCCCAGCCCTTCCTGCATGGTAGGTTGGAAGAGTCTTGGATTTTACCCAGGAGGATGCCATAGCATCTGGATATCATACCTTTTTTTCCCCCTCCATAAGGATATTTTGAATGATTGTGTGGTCTGTTTTTCGTAGTGTATTTGTTCTAGCTTGGGTTTGTATTGCATGCCTCAACTGCAGGTATTTATAAAAGTTGGTGCGTGGGATTTGAAATTCCTCCTGAAGTTCCATAAAGGATTTGAAAGTAGGGCCATTGAAAAGTTGAGCCATATAGATTATGCCTGCCTCCTCCCATTTCCTGAATCCTTTCAATTTCTGGATTTCTCTATATTGTCTATTCTGCCATATGGGCGTATATGTCAGAAATCCCTGTATTCCTAGCAATCTCTTAATATATGCCCATAATGTATTTAAAAGTTTCACCGTCGGTGCTTTGGAATTCAGATGACAGTATCCCGCCTCTAGCCTGGTAAGCGCTGGTGCAGTTTCGCCTGGCACACTAAGTAGCTTGCGGATAGGGTCTTCGGTGTCTGGTATTCCCCAGCCTCCCAGCTGTTGCAGCTGTGACGCAAGGTAATACGTTCTGGGGTGTGGGACTGCCAGCCCCCCTATCTTACCATACTGTAGAACGTAGACGATTTTATTCTGGCATTCTTTTTCCGCCATATAAGCTCCCGGAATTGAGTCTCTCTCTATTTTGTCAAACCATTTCCTGTGTATCCATAAAAATAAATGTGTATAGTGCTATACTGTAACGTAGACAATTTTATTCTGGCATTCTTTTTCCGCCATATAAGCTCCCGGAATTGAGTCTCTATTTTGTCGAACCATTTCATTTTTATCAGATTTACCCTCCCACCACCGATAGAGGAAGTTTGCACCAAGCTGTGCATTTTTCCCGGAATTTGTTCAGTAAGGGGACAAGGTTTTGGTCTAGGTATTCCGAGGTGTCTGATGTCACCTGGATTCCCAGATATCTAAATGACTGGACTATCTGGATCATCTCTGCCTCTGCTGGGAGTGGTGTCTTTATAGGGTCTATGGGTAGGAGCACTGATTTGCTCCAGTTAATGGAGAAGCCGGATAGTTGTCCGAATTCTTTAATAAGTGACATGGCCATCTGTAATGTGCCCTGTGTGTCCCCTAGATACAGGAGAGTGTCATCGGCGTACATGGACACTTTGTCTGTCCCTGTCCGCCTTTGAAAACCCTCTATGTTATCGTCTGCTCGGATCCTCGCTGCCAGCGGTTCCAGGGCCAAAGCGAACAGCAGGGGCGACAGGGGGCACCCCTGCCTAGTACCACGAAACAACTGAAATGAGTCTGACAGCTCCCCATTAACTCTAATTTTGGCCGATGGTTCAGCATAGAGGAGTTTTACCCACTTAATAAAATTATTCCCCAGGCCCATATTTTCCAGCACAGCCCACAGATAAGGCCACTCGACGCTGTCGAAGGCCTTAGCTGCGTCCAGCGAGAAAATTGCCCTATTACCGGGGTTGTCAACTGGGAGTTGGAGGTTCAGAAAAAGTCTCCTAATGTTTTGGGCTGTTGACCTCGTTGGAATGAACCCTGACTGGTCCCTATGTACTAACTTGTGGATCACTGTTGCTAATCTATTCGCCAATATCCTTGCTAGTAGTTTAATATCCGCCGTTAGCAGCGATATTGGTCTATAAGAGTCAGGTGAGTTAGCGTCTTTGCCCGGCTTCAGCAGCACAACAATAATCGCCTTGTTCATGGAATCCGGCAAAGACCCCTTCCCATATGCATCATTATAAACCTTTAGTAGTAAAGGTGTTAGCGTGTCTGCATATCTTTTGTATACTTCGGAGGGGAGACCGTCTAACCCAGGTGACTTGTTGTTTTTTGATTGCGCAAGAGCTAAAGATATCTCCTCCACCTTCAGGGGGGCATTGAGCATATCTGTATCTCGGATAGACAGTTTGGGTAGAGCGCATGCCTCTAAAAAGTCTGTTATTTCCTGGGTAGTGGGGTGTACCTTAGAAGCATACAAGTTTTCGTAAAAGTTCCTAAAAACCTGCACTATGTCTGCCGTTTGTGTTTGTGCTTTGCCTTGTGTGTCTGTAATGGTGGAGATAAGAGAGGAGGACCTCTGCGCACGCGCCATTACTGCTAGCATGTGCCCAGTTGCCTCACCCTCCTCAAAATGCGACTGCTGTAAGAAAAAACGTTTGTTTTCAGCCAATTGCAATGCCAGTTGATTGGACATAGTCTGCGCGCTTAGCCAAGCTCGCTTCGTATCTTCCGTGGGGTCAGTGATGTATCTGTCCTCTGTTGCCGTGACTACCCCCCGAACCGTGCATTCCCATGCCTTTGTATCAGTTTTAATACGTGTAATAGATCTAATAAATTGCCCCCTTAGGTAGGCTTTGGTCGCATCCCATACTACTCCCATTCTAGCTGAATTAAGGTTCTCCTGAATAAACGCAGTTAAAGCATTGCGGATTGGGTCTGGGTCTGGGAATAATGAGAGCCAAAATGGGTTCAGCCTCCAAACTGGTCTTATGCTGTTTATTGGTAACGAGATGGATATCCAGTATCAAGTATCAAGGAGTGATCTGACACCAGTCTGTCTGCATAACCCGCCTCCTGAGCCTTAAGCAACATTGTCTCATTCCCTAGACCCAAATCTATTCTAGAGAGACCCCCGTGTGAGGCCGAATGGCATGAATATTTCTTTTTTGTTGGTTTTTTTTCCCGCCATATGTCAGTCAGTCCCACTTCTCTTAGTACCCTGGCAAAGGGTGTGTGTCCCTCTGCGCCTGTCTTAACAGTGGTGGGGATAGGAAGTTTATCTAGCAAATGGTTCAGGTAGTTGTTATAGTCCCCAACAGCCAGAAGTGGAACATCCGGGTACTGTGCCATAAATCCTGCCAAACATTTCAGAACTTCTGATGAGTACGGGGGGGTATATATATGTCCGCCAGTATGCAGGTCATACCGTGAATCTTGCAGAGCAGGAATATATATCTCCCTCCTGTGTCTATGTCATCTCTAATACATTTAAATTGCACATTTTTCTTTACTAGGATGCTTACTCCCCTAGAGTATGTGGAGTAAGCGGAGTGATATTGTGTCTCATACATTCGGGGACTCAAACTGGGGGGTGGGTCCGAGGGGAAATGTGTCTCTTGCAGACATACAATATCTGCTCCCATAGATTTAAGATGCCTAAGCACTGCCATTCGTTTTATCGGGGCCTCTAATCCTCTGACATTCCATGACACTATTTTTACACTAGCCGCCATAATTGCGATTTACTGTCATGGACCCTTGCAGATATTTCAAATGCCATATCACAGTTAATCGTACCACCTTTTTACACATGCTGATAAAATTATGCATACATCTATTAACCATAATGTGTGTGAGCATCCCCTGGGGAAGCATTATCATGACCATAGCTTGGCTATGTGCTGTTAACTTAAACCAATAGACGAGGGTCATACCATAGTGACATATTTCCTGAGAAAAAAAAACTGGTTGTTGTGGTGCAACGTGTAACTTTGCGAGCCAACTGGGCTCTTGGCCAAACAGGCCGAAAAAGAAATAGTTCCCATGCCTCCGCAATGGGGGGGGTGGGGGGCTGTGGAAACACCCAGCAAACCCTAGGGTTAAGTGGAACAGGGGTTTCATGCCTGCAGCGTGTGTGGAACTCCACACCATTCAAAAACGTATTTTTTTACAAGAAGAAAGAAAAGTGTTCCTCTTCATCCGCCTGGAAAATGGGTGGCGATGCACCTTCTTACATTGTTCTCCTCTCTTTGTAGCCGATGGCTATTGCTCAGCGGTTTAATAACTGTATAAGTTTGGCTGTGATCATGTAGTTTAGTTAGTGAACGTGTCAAATGGTAACGGATGCTGCTGGATGTCAGGCCTTGTATAGTTCCCGGTTAGTCCTGTGCGTTGTTTCTCGCTGCTTTGAGGGCTCTGTCCTCCCGGTCCAGCCACTGTGCGGCCATGGCAGGGCGTTCAAAAAAGTGAACTTCTCCTAATGCGACAACCCTCAGCCGGGCTGGGTACATCATGGCATATTTCAAATTCAATTCGCTTATCCTTTTCTTCTCATCTAGAAATTTTGCTCTCTGCTTCTGTAGCTCGGCCGAGAAGTCTGGGTACAGAGAGACCTTAGAGTTCTCTATTTTAATTTCCCCTCCTGAGGTTCTGGCCTTATGCAGGATAGTGTCTCTGTCCTTGTAATTTAATAGTTTGAAAAGGAAGGCTCGTGGGTGATTGCCAGGTGGGAGCGGGCGGGATGGTACTCTGTGCGCCCTTTCCACTGCAAATAATGGGGAGAAAGTGTCCTTTCCAAAAGTGTCGATCAACCATTTTTTCAATGAATTCGACAGGGTTCTTGCCCTCAGCCCTCTCTGGTATTCCCAGTGCCCGCACATTGTTTCCTCTCATGCGATTTTCGAGGTCATCTAATCGGGCCGCATGCTGATCGACTAAATGACAGTTGTACTGTACATCTCTCTGCATGGGTTCTATGTCATCCTCAATTGCACTGATCCTTCCCTCAATGGCTGCAGTTCTTTCACGCAGCTTCTGCATGTCCTGTCTCACATAAGAGATTTCTGCCTTCACTCCTTTAACCTCAGTAGTTAGTGTGGAAACAGACATATTGCAGGCTGTAATTGCAGAGAATATGTCTCTCAATGTGGGTTCTGTGCTATCTGATGTGGGGGATACAGAGGGAGGCCCTGTGAACAAGTCTCTTGGGGTACTCACTGTGTGCCAGTCTGGGTTCAATCCATCGGAATCCTCCAGTGGGACCGTGTCATCTGCCTCAGATTGTCCCCCTTTAGCTTCCTCTGAAATGTGGGGAGCCGATCGGTGGTCTTTGGGGAGTTTATTGCCATATAGTAGCTTCTGGGCAGCTTCTTTGTACTGGTCCCTTTGGGAGCGCTGTGACCCGGCGCCATCTTGGCTGGATTCCTCCTGTGCGGCTTTATGTCTCCTGGACATCGTTCCGGTCTGTTTGGGTGCCGCTGAGCCGATCCGGAATGGTCCTGGGATCGTGGTGGGTAAGTGGGAGTCTTTCCCTGTAAAGGATGGGGTGCCTGCAGGATAATATCCAGGATTTTCGGCGGAGAGAAGAGCCGGTGCGACCGTCTACATGTGCCGCTAAGCCACGCCCCCCGAGATGCAAGAATCTTTAGTTGCTAGGGTGCAGGTGGCTGCACAATGCCATTAATTGCTAGGACACAAGCACCTGCCAGTGTCTAACTATTCTGACAAACTATCCTGAAAAAATATTTTTTTTCCTCAGCTTAGGCCGATATGTTTTCTTCTACATTTTTTTTTTTTTTTTTTTAACAAAATATTGTAATAAGCATATATTGATTGGTTTGTGCAAAATTTATAGCGTATACAAAATAGGGGATAGTTTTATGGCATTTTTATTATAATTTTTTTTTTTTTATTAGCAATGGTGCCAATGCCAATTTTTTTGGTGACACATCGGATACTTTTACAACTATTTTGGGACCATTGTCATTTATACAGTGATTCAGTGATCAGTGCTATAAAAATTTACTGATTACTGTGTAAATGACAATGGCAGTGAAGGGGTTAAGTGTGTCCTAGGGAGAGATTCTGGGGGGGGGGGGGGCTTCAACACACATGACAGCGATCACTGTTCCTGATGACAGGGAGCAGTGATCTCTGTCATGTCACAAGGCAGAATGGAGAAATGTCTTGTTTACAAAGGCATCTCAAGGCATCTCCCCGGTCTACCTCTCCATGACATGATCGCGGGCACCCGGCGGACATAGAGTCCGGGGGAACCGCGGTCACAGAGAATGTGGCGGGTGCCCGCAGCACCCCTTCTTAAAGCCATTCTGCCGACATATATCATTATGCAGCGGTCGGGAAGCGGTTAATGATGTCAGACTTCAACCCAAGCACTTTTGTTTACATTCAACTATCAGCCAGGAAAATGTAATTTGAGGTGAGAGAATTGAGGAGAGCATGGGTTATTGTGTTTGTTTTGGCAGTTCAGTGGAGTGCTGTTCATCATCACTTAGATCTACATCTCTGTGCAATGTGATTCACGTTTGAGAGACATCATGGGACATTATTTAATAAAAGACAATTTTAAATCTGTCTGTGCTTTTATTTACCATTTATTTTTCTTACTATTTACTTAAGTTTAAAGGGCATCCCTTTCCTTGCCAGCTAGGCTGCATGATTAGATAAGAGTCTCGTATAGATTTCAGGGGGAAACCCATTACTCTTTTTGTTGCTTTTTGTATGGTTCCACTTGGTAATGGATGATATATTCCAGGTTATCCTCTTCTAGCCCTGAAGCAGAAAAATACTTTAGTAATCTTGCAGCTTATTATTTAAACAACTCATTTGATATATATATATATATATAATCCGTGTCTTTATGGAACTTACTTTGTGTACTGGTGCGCAGTCATGTTGGAACAGGAAGGGGCCATTCCCACAAAGTTAGGAGCATGACATTGTTCAAAATGCAATGGTATGCTGACACTGTAAAGCCCCATACACACGGTCAGACTTTTTCATGGATTCTGTCCGATCGGACAAGGTTGTTGAAAAATCAGACCGTGTGTATGCACCATCGGACAGTGTTCGTCGGTTTGACCGATGGACAAAGTCTTATCTCCTGCTGGAAAGATTTGCCGTCAACACGGTCCGATCACACCAAATCCGATCGTGTGTACGGTTGTCCGACCGGACAAAGTGCTACGCATGCTCAGATCACATTACAAGACCAAAGCTATTGGCTACTAGCCTCTACGTAGTCCCGTCGTAGGCAACAAACGTCACCACGTTCAGAATGATCAGATTTTCCGACAACTTTGTCCGACCGTGTGTACGCAAAACCAACATCGGACAAAGTATGACGGACATGGTCCAACGGACCTGGTCCGCGGATTGTCCGACCGTGTGTATGGGGCTTAAGAGTTTCCTTCACTGAAACTAAGACCTCTTTTACACCGAGAGCGTTTTGCAGGAGCTATAGTGTTAAAAATAGCGCCTGCAATCCGCCCTAAACCAGCTGCACCATTCTCGCGGTGCGCTGGCAGGATGTCAGGAGAAGTCCTGCCAGCAGGTTCTATGGAGCAGTGAAGGAGCAGTGTGTTTACCGCTCCTACCCATTGAAATCAATGGAGCAGCGCGGCTATACCGCCGGCATAACGTCGCTATTGCTATTATCTCAGCCACTAGAGGGGGGTAAAAGTGCCCTGCTAGGAGCCGAAATGCCCTGCAAATCCAACGGTAAAACGCTTCACCGTTGACGCTATGGGCAGCTTGGTGTGAAAGCCCTCTAAGGGGCCAAGCCCAACCCCTGAAAAACAACTCCACACCATAATTCCCCCCTCCACCAAATGATTTGGAGTAGTGGCCCAATACTTTTCCCAATGTAGTATGGATGAGCAAGTTTGGGGTGGAGCAACTTGACTGGCCTGCACGGAGTCCTGACCTAAACCTGGTAGAACACCTTTGGGATAAATTAGAGCGGAGACTGCGAGCCAGGCCTTCTCGTCTAACATCAGTGCCTGACCTCACAAATTCTTCTGGAAGAATGGTCAAACATTCCCATAGACACACTACTAAACCTTGAAGAGTTGAAGCTGTTATAGCTGCAGAGGTTGGGCCAACTCAATACTGAACCCTATGGACTAAGACTAGGATGCCATTAAAGTTCATGAGCGTGTAAAGGCAAGCTTCCCAATATTTTTGACAATATAAATATATATATATATATATATATATATATATATATATATATATATATATATATTAGGGCTGTGGAAATTGAAGATTATTTCCTCGATTAGTCTATAAATTTATTTGATTGATCGAAATTCTTTTGATTGGCACTCACCTCTCCACCGGCTTCTGGGTTTTCAGGGAGTTCCGTCGGAGATCCGGTGATGTCACAGACATCGACGTCACCGGACTCCTCCCCCCTACCCCAAGTGCCTCCGTCTGCTAACAAAGGGAAGGGGGGAGGAGTCCGGTGATATTGAAGTTCTGATTGAATGTAAAGCATACGGGGGTGGAGCTACACATGACGTCACCTGCTGCTGCCCTACGGAACTAACACGATTGTCGGCTTTACATGCTGTGTTCTTATCATCTTTATGTGAGTAGTTTGTGTTTGAACACAAAAATTAAATCTTATACTTATGCGGTGAGCACTTAGATCTTTTCTTTCTACCCATGACCTGGTGTCATTGCTGAGATCTAAGGAGACGTGAGAGAAGTTTATGGTCCGTGTTTACCTTTTTGATACCCGCTTGCATGACCACCTGTTTGCACAGGGGTCCATGCCATAAGGTGAGAGTGATTAGTTGAGGTGGAGGGATTGTCACACTACTGTGGAAAAAAAATGACTTACGTCAGTGCTACAGTTTGTATTTAAAACCTATTTGTCAACTGTGAAGTTAAGTCATGGATTGTGGAAACAAACTAGTGTCGGGTGATTGTATATAGTGTACACCACATTTACCACTGACTAATGCAGAGTTGCAATGCAAGGAGATCAGCTAAAAGTAGTTGGATCTGTATGTGCTTTATAATTTATCGAAATTAGTAGATTAATCGCTTAAAAAAAAAATTGATTAATCAAACACGAAAATTTTAATCAGTAACAGCCCTAATATATATATATATATATATATATATATATATATATATATATATATATATATATATATATATATTTTTGGCTGGGGTTCCCCTTAAAATCCTTTCCAGACCTGAAGGGTCTGGTATGGATATTTAGGGGGACCCCTAAGTCATTTTTTTTTTAATTTGAAGCGGGGGTTCTCCTTAATATCCATAGCAGACCTGAAGGGCCTGGTTATTGAATTTGGGGGGACCCCCACACTTTTTTTTATCAATGACTTTCAATGAATGACTGTTCTCTGTGTTACGGAGCCGACAATTCATTAGCCGTGTGATTTTAAATAGCTTTTTTCCTGCAAAAATGACACTTTGTGCAGGGACAGTTCTCGATATTAGATATACTGAATCTCAAATTCATTCGAATCATTCGTTATATCCGCTATAATAATTTCTTTCATATTAGTTGAAATTAGAAATTTGGTAGTAGTTGGATTCGAATTGTTCTCTGTGTTACAGAGCCGACAATTCATTAGCCGCGAGTGATTTTAAATAGCTTTTTTTCCTGCAAAAATGACACTTTGTACTGGGACAGTTCTAAGCACAGAAAACATGCTCCCCTTCACAGACATACTATAGAGTTGTAACATTAATACGTTTTTGGATAATTCGTTATTATTCCAAAAATGTATTAATGTTACAACTCTATAGTATGTCAGTGAAGGGGCGCATGTTTCCTGTGCTTAGAACTGTCCCTGTACAAAGTGTCATTTTTGCAGGAAAAAAAATCTATTTAAAATCACTCGCAGCGAATGAATTGTCAGCTCCCGTAACACAGAGAATAATTCGAATCCAACTACCAAATATCGAATTTAAACTAATATGAAAGAAATTATTATAGCGGATATAACGAATGATTCAAATTAATTCAAGATTCAGTATATCTAATATCGAGAACTGTCCCTGCACAAAGTGTAATTTTTGCAGGAAAAAAAGCTATTTAACCACTTCCCGACCGCCCCATGTATATATACGTCAACAGAATGGCACGTACAGGCAGAATCACGTACCTGTA
Source organism: Lithobates sylvaticus (assembly GCA_028564925.1). Taxonomy (NCBI): domain Eukaryota; kingdom Metazoa; phylum Chordata; class Amphibia; order Anura; family Ranidae; genus Lithobates; species Lithobates sylvaticus. The sequence continues at coordinate 123,447,411 of CM053034.1, forward strand.
CGTGACATTCTTCAGGCGGTTGGGGGGTCCGATCGGACCCCCCTCCGCCGGCGGGGACGGTCGGGATCGTGTCAGGAGCGATCCGGGACGAGGGGACGGCCAGTGGTTTCTGGCCACCCCCTCGCGATCGCTCCTGGCCAATGAAAAGCTTCCCCTTCCTGTCTATTGTATAGACAGGAAGGCGGAAGTGATGTCACGCTCGGTGCGCCGGTCTATGTGACCGGAGACGCCGAGCGGCGAACATGTAAAGGTTAATGCACAACAGTACACTGACACCAGTACAGTTAGGCACATATTTCACCCCCCTGTCACCCCCTGATCACCCCCCAGATCACCCCCTCCCCCCCCCCCAGTCACAGTGTCACTAATTGCAGTGATCATTTATTTACTGATCACTGCATTTAGTGTCAGTGTGACCGTAATAACTGTCAGGGCAGTTAGTTTTAGGTCCAAGGTAGCCCCCTACCCCCCCCCTAATAAAGGTTTAACCCCCTGATTGCCCCTAGTTAACCCCTTCACCCCCTTTTGCCAGTGTCACTAAGCGATCGGTTTTCTGATCGCTGCATTAGTGTCGCTAGGTAACCATTTTTTTTTTTTTTTTTTAACCGCCATGTTTATATAGGTTCATAAATAGGTTTATAGGTCAGGTACCCCCATATTACAACCTAAATAAAGGTTTTAACACCCTGATTGCCCCTAGAGTTAACCCTTTCACCAGTGATCACTGTATAACTGTCACTGGTGACGCTGGTTAGCCAGTTAGTTATTTCGTTATTTAGGTTCCCCGTCAGGTTTTTATATAGCGTCAGGTACCCCCATATATTACCTAATAAAGGTTTTAACCCCCTGATTGCCCCTAGTTAACCCTTTCACCCCCTTTTGCCAGTGTCACTAAGCGATCGTTTTTCTGATCGCTGCATTAGTGTCGCTAGGTAACCAGTTTTTTTTTTTTTTTTACCGCCATGTTTATATAGGTTCATAAATAGGTTTATAGGTCAGGTACCCCCATATTACAACCTAAATAAAGGTTTTAACCCCCTGATTGCCCCTAGAGTTAACCCTTTCACCAGTGATCACTGTATAAATGTCACTGGTGACGCTGGTCAGCCAGTTAGTTATTTAGGTTCCCCGTCAGGTTTTTATATAGCGTCAGGTACCCCCATATATTACCTAATAAAGGTTTTAACCCCCTGATTGCCCCTAGTTAACCCTTTCACCCCCTTTTGCCAGTGTCACTAAGCGATCGTTTTTCTGATCGCTGCATTAGTGTCGCTAGGTAACCAGTTTTTTTTTGTATTACTGTTACGGGTGACGCTGGTTAGTTAGCTTGTTTTTTATACTGTCAGGGCACCCGCCATTTATTACCCAATAACGGTTTAACCCCCTTATCGCCCGGCGGGTGATATCAATTAGGTTTTAGGGTCTAATAAGGTCTGCGTCGCCCCAGATTAGTGCCAGTACCGCAAACACCCACGCGCAAAGCATACACCTCCCTTAGTGGCACAGTATCTGAACAGATCAATATCTGATCTGATCAGATCTATACTAGCGTCCCAGCAGTTTAGGGTTCCAAAAAAAACGCATTGTTAGCGGGATCAGCCCAGATACCTGCTAGCACCTGCGTTTTCCCCCTCCGCCCAGCCCAGCCCACCCAAGTGCAGTATCGATCGATCACTGTCACTTACAAAACACTAAGCACACATAACTGCAGCGTTCGCAGAGTCAGGCCTGATCCCTGCGATCGCTAACATTTTTTTTGTGGTAGCGTTTTGATTCAGTCGCTTCAGTCAGGAGCTTTTTTACCTGTGAATCTCAAAAAAAAAAAAAAAAAAAAATAGTTGTCGTTTTATTGTTCTCTCTCTCTCTCTATTCTCTCTATTGTTGCTCTTTTTTTACTCCATTCTATTCTGCAATGTTTTATTATGTTTTATGTTTTATCATGCTTGCTTTTCAGGTATGTAATTTTGTTTACTGTGTTTTAGTGTTAAGCATTTTTTTGTTTTCAGGTGCGCCATTCAGTTGCAACGCGGATTTATTTATCTTGACAGCAACAGCGTTTGCTCCCACGATACATAAAGCCGCGACTCCAACGCTGTAGGAGGTGATTTCACCACCACAGTTAAAAAAAAGAGCATATATGCCGAAGCATGGGGGCAGCAGGGGGGGGGAGGAGGAGCGATTGGCTCCTAATGCCACGTACATACGGTCGAAATTCCGACCGTGTGTACACGGCATAACTTTTGCGGGAGGATGCCCCCATGCATCGGCATATATAAATGGTGCATGTATGCCCATCATTAGAAGTGGGTGGATGAAGGAAGGTATTCTAATGGTGGGCACACCCACCAATCAATCTCTTTTTTTCGTTCAGCCAAGAGGCTGCATGAAAAAAAAAAGATTACAATATATGTCCAGTATGTTGCTGGACTTTGAATGGTTATACCAGAATGATGCCTGCAGGTTTAGGTATCATCTTGGTATCATTCTTTTCAGCCAGTGATCGGCTTTCATGTAAAAGCAATTCTAGCGGGTAATTAGCCTCTAGACTGCTTTTACAAGCAGTGGGAGGGAATGTCCCCCCTCCCGGATATAAACCGCGCCATTGGGAAATTGGGAAAGCATTTTATCACACCAATCTTGGTGTGGTCAGATGCTTTGAGGGCAGAGGAAAGATCTAGGGTCTAATAGACCCCAATTTTTTCAAAAAAAGAGTACCTGTCACTGCCTATTGCTATCATAGGGGATATTTACATTCCCTGAGATAACAATAAAAAATCATAACAAAGAAAAAAAATGGAAGGAACAGTTTAAAAATAAAATAAAAAAGCTAAATAAATAAAAAAAAAAAAAAAAAAAAAAAAAAAAAAAAGCACCCCTGCCCCCCCTTCTCTTGCGCAAAGGCGTACACAAGCGTTGGTCTGGCGTCATATGTAAACAGCAATTGCACCATGCATGTGAGGTATCACCGCGAAGGTCAGATCGAGGGCAGTAATTTTAGCAGTAGACCTCCTCCGTGAATCTAATGTGGTATCATGTAAAGGCTTTTAAAGGCTTTTAAAAATGTATGTAGTTTGTCGCCACTGCGTGTTTGTGCGCAATTTTAAAGCATGTCGTGTTTGGTATCCATGTACTTGGCCTAAGATCATATTTTTTATTTCATCAAAAATTTGAGCAATATAGTGTGTTTTAGTGCATTAAAATAAAAAAAAGTGTATTTTTTCCACAAAAAATGCGTTTGAAAAATCGCTGCGCAAATACTGTGTGGAAAAAAAAATGCAACACCCACCATTTTAATCTGTAGGGCCTTTGCTTTAACATTATATATAGTGTTTGGGGGTTCAACGTAATTTTCTTGCAAAAAAAAAATATGTTTTCATGTAAACAAAAAGTGTCAGAAAGGGCTTTATCTTCAAGTGGTTAGAAGAGTGGGTGACGTGTGACATAGGCTTCTAAATGTTGTGCATAAAATGCCAGGACAGTTCAAACCCCCCCCAAATGACCCCATTTTGGAAAGTAGACACCCCAAGCTATTTGATGAGAGCAATGTTGAGCCCATTAAATATTTTTTTTTTTTGTCCCAAGAGATTGAATAATGAAAAAAAAAAATATATATATATTTTTTTTTACAAAAAGTTGTCACTAAATGATATATTGCTCAAACATGTCATGGGCATATGTGGAAATACACCCCAAAATACATTCTGTTGCTTCTCCTGAGTACGGGGATACCACATGTGTGGGACTTTTTGGGAGCCTAGCTGCGTACGGAACCCCAAAAACCAATCACCGCCTTCAGGCTTTCTAAGGGTGTAATTTTTTTATTTCACTTCTCACTGCCAATCACAGTTTCGGAGGCCATGGAATGCCCAGATGGCATAAAACCCCCCAAAATGACCCCATTTTGGAAAGTAGACACCCCAAGCTATTTGCTGAGAGGTATTGTGAGTATTTTGCAGATCTCGCTTTTTGTCACAAAGTTTTGAAAATTGAAAAAAAGAAAAAAAAAAAATGTTTTTTTCTTTACTTTCTTCATTTTCAAAAACAAATGAGAGCTGTAAAATACTCACCATGCCTCTCAACAAATAGCTTGGGGTGTCTACTTTCCAAAATGGGGTCATTTGGGGGGGTTTTGTGCTATTTTGGCATTTTATGGCCTTCGAAACGGTGATAGGTAGTGAGGAGTGAAATCAAAAATTTGCACCCTTAGAAATCCTGAAGGCGGTGCTTGGGTTTCGGGGCCCCGTACGCGGCTAGGCTCCCAAAAAGTCCCACACATGTGGTATCCCCATACTCAGGAGAAGCAGCAAAATGTATTTTGGGGTGCAATTCCACATATAACTATGGCATGTGTGAGCAATATATCATTTAGTGACAACTTTTTGAAAAAAAAAAAAATCTTTTTTATTTTTGTCTTTATTCAATCACTTGGGACTAAAAAAAAAAATATTCAATGGGCTCAACATGCCTCTCAGCAAATAGCTTGGGGTGTCTACTTTCCAAAATGGGGTCATTTGGGGGGGTTTTGTACTTCCCTGCCATTTTAGCACCTCAAGAAATGAAATAGGCAGTCATAAATTAAAAGCGGTGTAAATTCCAGAAAATGTACTCTAGTTTGTAGACGTTATAACTTTTGCGCAAACCAATAAATATACGCTTATTGGCATTTTTTTTACTAAAGACATGTGGCTGAATACATTTTGGCCCAAATGTTTGACTAAAATTGAGTTTATTAGATTTTTTTTATAACAAAAATTAGAAAATCTCTTTTTTTTTCAAAATTTTCGCTCTTTTTCCGTTTATATCGCAAAAAATAAAAATCACAGAGGCAATCAAATACCATCAAAAGAAAGCTCTATTTGTGGGAAGAAAAGGACGCAAATTTCGTTTGGTTACAAAATTGCATGACCGCGCAATTACCAGTTAAAGTAGTGCAGTGCGAAATTGAAAAAAGACCTCTGGTCCTTTGGCTGCCAAATGGTCCGGGGCTGAAAGTGGTTAAAATCACTTGGGGCTAATGAATTGTCGGCTCCGTAACACAGAGAACAGTCATTCATTGAAAGTCATTGATAAAAAAAAAGCGTGGGGGTCCCCCCAAATTCAATTACCAGGCCCTTCAGGTCTGCTATGGATATTAAGGGGAACTGTATAAAGCACAACTGTAGCGCTCGTCAGCAGCAGCCATCTCATCCAGGGACCGAGGCTCGGACTGAGCCACCCATCAGTGCAGCTCCTTCGGAAGGCCATGCAAAAAGCGATCCAGTACAACTCGCTCTACAGTCTGAGTGGTGGTCTTCTCTGGTTTCAGACAATCCTGGAACAGGTGCATTAGACAACACAGTTGTGCAAGGGCAGGCTTAGCTCTGTCAAAGCGCCAGTCATAAACATGGTTTTCCCTTAAAGCCACAGTCACTCCCAGCCTGGCTAGGATTTCTGCCTTTAGCAGTTTGTAGTCCCATGCTGATGCAGAGGCCAAATCACAATAGGCCTGTTGAGGATCTGCAGTCAGGAAAGGAGCCAGCACATCCACCCAGTCTTTCTCACGGAGAGCTTCCCTTGTTGCAATCCTTTCAAACACTGCCATATAAGCTTCCACGTTATCTCTGACTGTCATCTTTTTCATAGTCCGCTGCACAGCCTTCTGAGGGTCACTCTTTACAGTGCAATCCCCTTTCATAATTTTAGCCTGTTGGGTCACCACCTTTTGCAGTCTTGCTAGCTGTTCAACCAGTAAGCGGTTTGTTTCCTGTTGCATAGCAACTGCCTAGGCATTAGCCATTGCTAACTGTTTAATTAGTTCCTCCATGGCTTGTTATGAAGACTTCACAGCCTGTGCAGCTTTAGCCCAGGACATGGGATTGGCCTATACCCCTCAAACTGTCTGCATTCTCCACCAATTGTCAGGATCCAAGGGGTTAACAGGCAGCTGTGAGACAGTTTAGTCAACTTTAAAGGCTTTATTCAGCAAAAACAACAGAAAAATGTACATGCTTTGTCTTCAAAGGCAGTTCAAAACAGACAAAACACCTCTTCTTAGCCATATAAGACAGTCCATGTTAAACAATGCTCAGCGTCCCAGCCACAGCATATAATATAGTACAGTTCCAATTCAGGCAAGCTCACCCAGCAGGATCAAGTCATAGGCACCAGGGGGTCCTTCCAGCTTCAAGCTCTTCTCAGCTCCGATATCTCTCCCACAGCCTCTCTGACAAGGTGCCTTATAAGCAGGCCTGAGAGGGAAGTACTGCTGCTTAAATTTGTGCCACTATATAAGCACTTCTAATAAATAATTTGAATATATATATATATATATATATTTTAATATAAATAAATTATATTTACAAAAATATTTACACTGTGGACATGTGAGTTTACAACTGTTATGCCGCGTACACACAAGCGGATTTTCCATCAGAAAAATCTTGGATGGTTTTTCCAATGGAATTCCTCTCAAGCTTGGCTTGCATACACACGGTCACACAAAAGTTCGCTGAACTTTCGACTGCCAAGAACGCAGTGGCGTACAACACTACGACCTGCCGAGAAAATGAAGTTCAATGCTTCTGAGCATGCGTTGAATTGTTTCCGAGCATGCGTAGGAATTTTGCGTGCCAGAATTGCTACAGACGATCGGAACTTTTTCCGACCGAAAGCTCTCATCTGTCTTTTGCTGGCCAAATTTTCAATCGTGTGTACTCGGCATTAGACCCCTTTCACACTGAGGCAGTTTTCACGTGTTTTAGCACAAGAAATAGTGCCTGTAAAGCGCCTGAAAACTGCCTCCCATTCTTTGTAATAAGTGCTTTCACACTCGGGCGGTGCGTTTTGCCTCATCAGCACACATAAGAGAAGGAGAAAAATAACCTGTTTACAAAACTATGAAAAGCATTTTTTTCTTTCAAAATGTTCAGTCTTTTTAGTTTATTTAGCAAACAAAAACAACCCAGTGGCGATGCCACCAAAAGAAAGCTCTATTTGTGTGAAAAACATTATAAAAATGTTATATGGTTACAGTGTATCATGACCGTGCAATTGTCATTCAAAGTGCAACAGTGCTGAAAGCTGAAAAATGCTTAGGCAAGAAGAGGGTTAAAGTTGCCAGTAGGCAAGTGGTTAAATTGCAGTTAAATGACAGCTCTTGGCTGCTTTATTCCATTTGTAAACAAATGGTTGGGGGTTACCTTAATTTATACAAACATTGGTGTGGGGTTCCCCATAAAAATGCATACCAGATCTTTTTTTCTTGGTGAGGGTCTGATATGAATGCCAAGGGGAACCCTGCACAAAAAAAGTGTGGGATACCCCAAAAATTCCATACCAGACATTTGGGTCTGCTATGCACTTTAATAAGGACCTCACACTAGAAACAAGCTTGGGGTCCCACAAAATCCACATCAGACCCTTATCTAAACATGCAGCCTGTCTGGTCAGGAATGGGGGGGGGGAAATCATGCAGTCTCTCCACCTAAACCATACCAGTCCATATGCCCTCAACATAGGGGCGATACCTTGTTTCATGTTGATGAGGGCAAGAACCTAGGGCGGCACAGTGGTGTAGTGGTTAGCACTCTTGCCTAGCAGTAAAAAGGGTCGCTGGTTCGAATCCCAACCACGACACTACCTGCCTGGAGTTTTTATGTTCTCCCTGTGCCTGCGTGGGTTTTTTCCGGGCACTCTTTCCTCCCACACTCCAAAGATATGCTGGTAGGTTAATTGGCTTCTGTCCAAAATTGGCCCTAGTATATGTATGGGGACCTTGGATTGTGGGCTCCTTGAGGGTAGGGACGGATGTGAGTGTGCAATGTACAGGGATAGGGGCAACTCAGGTTGAACTGGATGGACTGGTGTCTTTTTTCAACCTCACTAACTAACTATGTAACCTCTTCCCAACAATTCTGACCCGGTGGTTTGCGAAGGACTATGCGGACCACAGATACTGAACAAGAATGAGTTAGTAAGGGGTACATAGTATTAGTACCCCTAAGTGAAAATGTCAAAATTGGGCCCAAAATATCAATATTGTGTGGTCATCATTATTTTTTAGCACTGTCTTAACCCTCTTGGGCATGGAGTTCACCAGAGCTTCACAGGTTGCCACTGGAGTCCTCTTCCACTCCTCCATGACAACATCACGGAGCTGGTGGAAGTTAGAGCCCTTGCGCTCCTCCACCTTCCATTTGAGGATGCCCCACAGATGCTCCATAGGGTTTAGGTCTGGAGACATGCTTGGCCAGTCCATCACCTTTACCCTCAGCTTCTTTAGCAAGGTAGTGGTCATTAGACATGTGCACACTGAAATATTTGATTTCGGAATTCATTTTTCGTCTGAAAAATAAATGTATTTAGTTACTCCCGAAATTCATTTTTATTTATTTTGTTTTGTTAAAAAATGCATTCGTCCGAAAATCTAAAATAATAAGGTCGAATCTGTCATTGAAGGATTATGGTGTCTGTCGAATGTTCTAAGAAGATTCAACGTAGCAGCTAAACTGTACGACGCCACAATTGTACATTTCCGGTCGAATGTTCCGCCTACAAGCTATAGTAGAATTCTAATGTTGTATGACATTAGAATTCTTCTATAGCCTATGGGCAGAGCATTTGACCATAAATGTCCGCTCGCGCCGACTGCTTCGTCAAATCTTTATGTTGAATCTTTTCTCTCTATGTCGAATAATCTTGGACTAATAGAGTTAGGTTAGGCATATTCAACCTTTTTTGCTATTGTCTCTATAATGTCAAATCTTTTCTCTCTATGTCAAATCTTTTCTGTCTATGTCGAATCGTTTCTCTCTATGTAGAATAATCTTGAACTAATAGAGCTAAGTTTAGGCACATTCGACCTTTTTTGCTATTGTCTCTATAATGTTGAATCTTTTCTCTCTACGTCAAATCTTTTCTCTCTATGTCAAATCTTTTCTCTCTATGTAGAATAATCTTGAACTAATAGAGCTAAGGTTAGGCACATTCAACCAAAGGTTCGATGGACACAGATCACTATTGTCAGCGTCATGTTGAATCTCCTATCTATATTGAACTGTTGTCACGAAAACGAAAATAAAGCATTTGTTTATGTCGGATCTTTTGGTTTTCGGAATCTGCACGTTCGTTATCGTTTGTTAAAACGATAACGAAAATACCCGAAATTCGGATGAAAATGCATTCGGATGAAAACGAATGCACATGTCTAGTGGTCATCTTGGAGGTGTGTGTTGGTGTTGGATTCAATATGCTGGGATCCATACATGGACAGTGTCCCAGAGAACAGGATGCCCTCCCCCCGTGTGGAATGTAGCCAGTCATACCTCCTATTTTCATTAGGCTAACAAGCTCCACTCTATGAGGGCTATTCTGCAGGATGAATGCCGGCTTTGGTCTGTCTGTGATGATCAAAGGCCAATATAGATAATGGAGGTGGGCCATCAGAGATCAATCCCAAGATTAGACAACAGTCGGATTAAGTGCAATTCTGGACAGACACTGCCCCCCAGAGACCACTTGTGGCAGAACGATCAGAATAAACGGAGTCGTCCACAAGGAAAAAAAGATGAGCGGGCAATGGGATGCAGCATGAATGAGGTGTGCTTGACAAAAGGGAATTTCACACACACAACTCGCTCTTTTCCATCCTGAGCATCAAGCCATGAGGACGTGCTAAGTATATCATTGTATTGTATTGTTACTGTATGCTGTGTAATTTTGTAACCCCCTTTTAATACATGTTAGCTTTCTTATTTCCCTGGGAAATAAATTAGATTTGATTATTCTTAAGCCGTGTGTTTGGTTTCATAACTAATGTTGTATTATTGTGATATTAACAGTAGCATGCGCTCATAGTTTTAACAGACTAACTAATCTACAGGGACTAGACAAAGTAATTGATACATAGATGAGATAATATATAGTAAGTAGTAGTATATCGTTTTCTACAATTATTATTGCATTCTACATTTGGCACCCCAAGATTTAGACGTGTAGAATATCGTTTTTTTTCTGCACAGGATTCACATACCCTAAGGCATCTTTGTTTTGAGTCCCGTTAAGCAGAAATCCTCAAACATCCAGAACGGAAAATCGTCTCTAGTGTGGACAAGATTGGCGCTGGCTCGCGAATTCTGAAACCACGCTTGGATGGTCTTGAAAATTCTGTGAAAGATCTCATCAGTGAAACGGACGCGTAGAACCTGGTGAGAGCTGTGGCTAATATATGTATGTACATTAAATGTTTGTGCGTTTGGCCGGTAACCTGTCAACGAGACTGGCGAGTTAGGGATTGATCACCCTTGGTTATATGATATAATCAGTAAATTGACAGGATAAACCACACAGCACTGAGGAAAAAGTGGGAATATATATTTTTATTTTTATTTATTTTTTATATATTTTTATTTAAAAAAAATTATATATATATATATATATATATATATATATATATATATATATATATATATATTTTTTTTTTTTTTTTTTTCGTTTTTTATTATTTTGTTATTTTTTTTTTCATTATTTTATATATTTTTTTAATATTTAGTTTATATTTAGTTTCCCCACATGAGTGTGAAATAGCTCTCTGTTCCAATAGGAGTTCAATGTGGCCTGCAATTTAAGAGAGGAGAGCATTTAAGCCCCATACACACACGCGGATTATCCGAGGACCAGGTCCGTCGGATCATGTCCGTCGTACTTTGTCCGATGTTGGTTTTGCGTACACACGGTCGGACAAAGTTGTCGGAAAATCCGATCATTCTGAACGTGGTGACGTTTGTTGCCTATGACGGGACTACGTAGAGGCTAGTAGCCAATAGCTTTGGTCTTGTAATGTGATCTGAGCATGCGTAGCACTTTGTCCGACGGAATTCGCTACACACGATCAGATTTGGTGTGATCGGACTTTGTTGTCCAAAAATCTATCCAGCAGGAGATAGGACTTTGTCCATCAGACAATCCGATGGAAAGTGTCCGATGGTGCCTACACACGGTCGGAATTTCCGACAACATTGTCTGATAGGACAGAATCCATCGGAAAATCCGACCGTGTGTATGGGGCTTAAGAGTGTGTTCTGTGGAAGAAATCCGTAGTTAAACGGATTTATATATTTTTTTTTTCTTCTGTGTGGGACTACAGGTGAAAAACTAGACTTTGAACAGCTTTTTATCTGAGTCTCTGTGGTGGTTTGTTTATCTGTTTGTTCATCTGTGTGTGTATTGTCTAAGCAACTGTTCAGTGTAGCTAATTGCAGATTAGCACGTCAATGGATATCCTTGAAGAGTTTCTTTAAAAAAATGCTTGTATTCAATTTAATAGTGTATCACAGGATGCGTTAACACACCAATTCAACGATTTGTTGAAACAATGGAATGCTCATAATGATGCCATAATGTTTAAAAATTCTTCAAAAAAAAGGCAGGAAACAGAGGATAGCAAATTCGGTATGCATGTTGCTCAAGATGAAACAAATTTCTAAACAGAAAGAGTTGGAGTGGTATAAGGATAGAACAGAATTAATAGGACAGATAGAAAATGTGAGTAAAGATATTTCAGCTATAGCTGTGAATACGGACACAAATGTTTGTGAGTGTGATGACATGAGGTATGAGATTGAACAATTGGTGACTGAGAATGGTTTGTTAGAACAGGGATTGGATGAATGGAAGGAATCATGTATGTTGAGAGAACTATCGCAGCGTTAGAAAATAAAGAGGCTGGGAATGAAAATGCGATAGAAAAACTTAAGACAGAGTTACAGGAATGTAAGATTCAGCTAGCCCAAAAAGATAATACCATTGTGTCTTTGAGAGCATGGGCAATGGAGAACGTGCACAGCTATTGCTGTGCTAACAAGGATACACATTCCGTTGCGACACAGGAGCAAAGAGAAAGGATGCTGATCGAACAGCAACCAGTATGTTCGGCTGACAGTCCTAAAGATCCCCCAAATCAAAGTTCTTCTCTCTTCACTCCTGGGCTAGAAAGGACTGGGCAAGGATTAGGAATCATAAAAAGGGAGGGTAGCACCCAAACCACAACACTCTCCATACCAGATTTTGGGAAAGTTTGACACTAGCGTTTCACCCATTAGTCTCTCGAACAGGCTGGAGGCTGTAGTGACACAGTACATTTTGAACAATAGGGATGCACGCGCACTCCTCCGCGCATGGCTTCCATTGCAACTGTGTGAAAAACTGCAACCACCAGTCGGGAATCATAGAGGTCTATCTCCCGAGTCAAACTCAAATTGGGGGAACTCGGTGGATAATATGAGGGAAATGCAGCGCATAATGAGAGGAAGAGATACTAGGGGTTCAGACGCCCTAGAAAATACAAAATTTAGGAGGGGAATTGATCCAATACTCTTTTGCAGTGAATACTTCTCCATTTATAAAGCCACATACAATTGTGCTGATATGTCTCCTGATGATAGTAGTTTTCTGTGTTCTATGGCTAATAAGTGCATATGTATTGATTACCATACCAGAATTGCACTGAGGAACGCCCCCTCGTACCAGACCTTTATAAATATATTAAGGGACTGGGTTCGGGAGACAGTTCAAGACAATAGGCCCCACAAAAGAGTTGCAGAGATAGTTAAAAGCGAAGGTACAGTGAGATTTACAGGCAGGTGTTATAGATGTGGGAATACAGGCCATGTAATCAAGGACTGTAAATTGCCTAGGAGGAGCATGGGTGAGAAGAAGCCTTGGCATAAGAAGGAACAGCGAAAACCTGGACCAGATAAGGTGGCAACGGAGCCGAACAAGGCACCTGATGCTACAATATATGGTCCACTTTTGAGGGAATTACAAAGGATAGGAAAAGGGTTTAAAGAAAACCATGAGGAATATAAAATCCCTCCCCCAACCAATCCTTATTTTAAACCATAGGGATGTCAGGCCCCGGTGTTGTCCCTAGTATGTCAGCTGGAGAGGGACAAAAGCGGCAGACCACATATCCGAGGGGCGATAGGGGGCCATCGCACAAATGTACTTTTGGGGACGGGAGCGGCTGTCAGCATAAAAAATATTGAACTTCAAAAGGATCCTGCTGGGAGACAAATTTTCCTTAGAGGATTCGGGGGACAACTAGTACCTTCTGAGCAATCAATACCTGTGAACATAGAAATAAAGAGGTTATGTGTAGAACACAGTTTGTTTCTTTCCCCAACGCACGAGGGCACTATTTTGGGCTCTGATGTCATGGGGGCACATGGACTGATTCTTGATCTATGTAATTGGGTACTGTGGAAAGGGTCTAGATACAAAGGCAAGGCGCACATGGTCATGGACAGCTGTGAGGTTGCAGCAGTTAAAACAGATGAAATCCTTGACCCGCAGGCAATATTGAAAACAGAGGACCAAATATTGGCTAAAATCTTGTGGCAACATAACAAAGTGTGGGCAATGTCTAAAGCACAATGTGGTAGAGTTTCAAACATGATTGTTAAAATTGAGGGCCCTGATCCGCCACCTCAGCGTCAGTACAAAATTCCGCCCGAATCTATCCCATACATAGAGAGCACAGTGAGGAATTTGTTGGCACAAAATTTAATTAAAGAGTGCCAATCTAAAACAAATGCAGCCCTCTGGCCAGTGAAGAAGGAGGGGGGGTGGAGGCCCACTGTAGATTTCCGTGCGCTAAACGGATGCACCCCATCTATTACAAATGTAGTTGCTAAAATGCCAGACATGATGACAGCACTGAAGCCTTCAGCAAAGGTGTACTCATCAATTGACATATCAAATGGCTATTTTTCAATTCCCATGCATGAGGATAGCCAAAACAAGCTAGCCTTTACGTTTCAGGGAAAACAAAATGCATTCTGTCGTTTGGCTCAGGGGTTCAAATCCAGCTCTATATACTTCCACATCTGTATGGTGGACATTCTGAAGACATTTTCTGAGCCAGAATGCATCATTCAGTATGTGGAAGACATCTTGCTTCAAACAGAGACAAAACAGCAGCATTATGCTCTGCTGAAGGAACTCCTGACACTAATTGAGAATGCAGGTCTGAAATTAAACACCAAAAAGGCACAATTGATGAAGGATTCAGTATGTTTCTTGGGTGTGATAGTTTCACAGGGGGTAAGGACTCCAGATCCAAACAAATGTGAAACTATCAGGAAATTACCAAGACCAATCACTAAAACTGCGCTGAGACAATTCCTGGGAATGGTCGTTTCTGCAGGGACATCATTAAAGCCTTTGCGGAAAAGGCAAGACCCCTGTATGACTTTCTAAAAGGAGACAAGAAGGAAACAGACCCCTTAGACTGGTTGGGAGAGCATGAACAAGCTTTCACCAAGCTAAAGGTGAGTCTGATGCAGGCCCCGGCCTTGAGCAATCCGAATGCCGATTTGCCCTTTGCACTACAAGTGTATGCCTCTGCAGTAACAATCACAGCGGTGTTGCTGCAGAAGAGGCAGAGCAAATGGGTACCTGTGGGATACTGGTCCAGGGTACTAAGACCGGTAGAGAGGGGATTTGATGAATGTGTCAGGAACCTTTTGTCAGCGCACTGGGCGGTTTTCGCCACAGAGCATGTTGTGGGGTTTGGTAAAATCATTCTGCAGACACCCCATTCTCCAATTAAAATGCTTTTGGAACATACCCTCAGTGGAGTATCCTCCCAAAGGGTAGCCAGATGGCTAGTGGATTTAACACCCAGGAATCTGGCTGTGACCCGCAATGCCACCTACACTCTCCCACAATTGATGCAATATGAGGGGGAGCAGCATGACTGTGGGGAAGTACATCGGACCAGAACACAGGAGGTATTTAGGTTAGCATCAGGTAATGGAGACCTTAAAATCTGGGTGGATGGATCAAGGTACTGGGATGAAGGAAGTTTTCACACAGGGTATGCCCCCTCAAAGCTTTTCTGCCCAAAGAGCTGAACTGGACGCAGTGAGAGAGGCCATCACGTATTTCAGTTCAGGTCCCATAACTATATTCTCTGACAGCGCCTATGTAACAAGGTCTCTGACTGAATACATGCCTTTGTGGCAGTCAAGGGGCTTCAGTGATGCCTCTGGGAAGGACTTGGTACATAGTGCGGTGCTATAGAGATATATGGGAAAGAGCAAGTGTGGAACCTCAGAGAGTTTCTATCATTAAGGTGAGAGCACACCAAAGAGGTGGAGAGGAGGTTACTGGGGGCAACAACAAAGCAGATGAGCTGGCAAAGGAGGCAGCCCTGATAGGGGTCAAATGGACACCCTATGATACTGAAGGGAGGCAGGCCTGGGAGGAACATAATTCTGAGGAGCAGGAGGTGAAAGCAGGTTCACATGAACTCCTGCCGGTGCTAAGGATGCCTACCCCATGTTTAGCAGTTGAACAAAATAAGGATGAGGCCTTGAGCTCAATCAAAAAGCAGCTTAAAACAAAAGCAGCAGATGCTCCCCAAAATTATGTATTATAAGACGATCTACTGTTAAAAGAAACTTCAGAAGGACGAAGGTTTGTAGTGCCCTCCAAGCATCAAAAAGATTTAGCCCTGGAAAATCACAGGTTAACAGGCCACATGGGTGTTCAGGGTACCTTTGTGCAAGCTAGATACTGGTGGGAGACAATGGGAAACACAATCTCACAGGTAGTGCAGGAATGTTTAATATGTGCACAAATGAACCCTAGGCCAAAGGGACAGAAGCCAATATTAGCAAGGGTACCGGTAGCCAATGGACCCTGGGAAAACCTACAGATTGACTTTGTTGGTCCGTTACAAAGTGCCCCTGGAGGATACAGGTATCTACTCGTGGTGGGTCTTAGGGTCTGCCCCTAAGAAAGGACTCTGCTACTGCCACGGCTAGAGCTTTGTGGACCAAAGTCTTTTCAAGATGGGGGTTCCCCAAAGTCCTGGAGTCCGATAGGGGGACTCACTTTACCGGCAGGGTCATGAAAAATATTTGTGAGCTGCTGGGAGTAGAACAGAGATTCCATGTACCATACCATCCACAATCGGCGGGGATGGTTGAGAGGATGAATCGAACACTGAAAGAGAGGCTTAAAAAGACATACAATCTGTATGGCTGAGTTTGCATCACACAGACATTACATGTGCAGGGCAAGTCACATCCGATGTCAGACAGTACAGCAGTGTGAATCGGCCTTAAGGCCCCTTTCACACTTGTGTGACTTGTCCTGCGACTCCTGCATCCATAGACCTCAAGATTACACTGGCATTGCTTAAAATAACATCAAATTCACAGCAAAAAGTGCTGCAAAATTGCGGGACTATCAGGTTACACAAGTGTGAAAGTAGCCATATGGACCTCAAGTTGCATGAAAAGTCGGCCAAGTGTGAAAGGAACCTAATGAGATTCATTGATAACACCTTTGAATTAGGCCCCATTTGCACTTGTGCAACCAATGCCTGTGCAATCTTGCGGTATATGAACCTCAAGTCGCATCAAAGTCAAACCAAAGTAGTGTAGGGACGAATTTGACCCACTTGCAAGATGCACAAGTGAGAATAGGGCCTAAAGGTATTATCAATGAATATCATTTACACTGCTGCGACCTGAAAGGCACACTATTTTGCTTCCACTTTGCTACTGCAACTTGGCCCCAACTTCTGGGAATGCCTGTGTAATATTGCACCCTATGTACCTCAAGTCACATGAGAGTCACACCAAAGTAGTACATAGACTACTTTGAAGTTGTTTCAACTTGAAGTAGCACAGATATGAATGGTTATCATTGAGAATTATGGGGTACAACTTGTCATGCAACTCAAAAAACTCAAAATTTGCTGGAAAAGTTGTGTGAAACAAGTCAAATATATTTTTATAGAAAGGAGCTCTCATTTATATCTGCATAGTCCATAAGCAGAACAAATGTAGGAAGTCATGTGTGCACATGGGCCAAAAGAAAATGTCTGGTGATGCCAAATAAATAAATCAATGAACCCCACCCACACAAAAACTAATTACCACATCCACTCCCACATTGAGCACAAGAACATATCCTACACTTACCCGGCAAATGAGCAGCACCTCCTCTTTGCTAAAGAGGGACCTGGCCATGTCCACCTTGATGGAGATCCTGACCAGCACAGGAACTTCCAGGTGATTACAATGACTAATTTCTGGGTCAGAAGGTGAAACCATGCTCTTTTGATCGCAGCTGTGAATATTTGATCGCAACCACAATTAGAATTTTTTATTTTCGTTTAATTGCAGATATGAAAATCTGTATTTCTACATATACAGATATTTGAAGGCAAACTTAAGGGAGTTTGATAAGAAATGTCCCTGGGATTACAGCAGGTGAATTACAAAGACAAAGGCCCAGTTTGAGCCCTGGTTCACACTGACAGTGGGAGGAAATCAACTGAACTCACATAATCCTGACTGCGGGGGGGAATTTCAGAGACATCTGTGCAGGTTTCTGCACTGATGTCAATAAAAAAATTGCACCGAAGTTGCCAAAAAGTAGTACAGAAACTACTTTTGGAAATTGCTGGCATGTACCTGAAGGGAGACTGAATTGACGAGGTCGGCCTCTCTTGTATCTCCAGCCCTGGTCCCGCTGAGGATCTGTTGCCTGCTAGTGTGCACTTGTTGCCCACGAGTGTGCGCATGTTGCCCGCGAGTATGCGCATGTTGCCCGCTAGTATGCTCCTGTTGCCCGCGAGTGTGTGCCTGTTGCCCGTAAGTATGCACAAGCGCACGTGTGCGCACAGAATGTATTCTGACAGTTCTCTTACAATTGCGATGCCGCACCTATTAGAACGGTGCAATTGCCACTGATTTGGCATGCAATTTGACATGCACTTCCCCAAAACCACCACCTCCAAAACCAATTAAAAAGAAGAAAGAAAAAAGAGAAAAAACAACAAACAAGCTCAATAATGTACTTTTAAAAAACAAGAAACAAGCCCCTGTGGCCCCGCCCTCAGCTATATAACAGCTGTCAACTAGAAGAAGCGTCACTCGGTGGGAGCCTCCCATGGAGGTGAAACTGTTGTGGCTTTTTTCCTTTTTCTTTTTCGGTCCGTCGGGCGGCGGGAATTTACATTGCTGGATATTTTTATTTTTTTTAATAAAGGACTTGTCCCAAGCTGTCTCTTGTCTTTTTTACAATTTTTGACACATTTTTTGAGAAATGGTAGGTTTACAATGTACCCTGTTACCAATTCATATAGGGGGGCCGGGATCTGTGGGTCCCCTTGTTAAAAATCCTCAGCAGCTATGCCCGGAATCATCTTACCCTGTTTCCATTTCCTAAATTACAAAAGAACAACAACAAAAAACACAAAAGGGGGGGAGGGAGGGATGGGGCAGCCCTAATGAGCAATGGATAACTAGTTATCTGCTGTCTAATTATATTATCCATACACAACAATCATGAGTTGAGCAAAGTCAAACCTTCTTCAGAGAGGATAAATGTGTTCCACCATCTCCATAACTCCATAACCAAATACTTTTCTTGTTTAATTTGTGCTGAAAATATAAGATCTTCCATCTTATTAATCTCTTCCACCTTATGGAGCCTGCATCCAATAGTAGGAGGTAGCATATTTTTCCACCTTAAGCCCCATACACACGGTCGGACAATCCGCGGACCAGGTCCGTCGGACCATGTCCGTCATACTTTGTCCGATGTTGGTTTTGCGTACACACGGTCGGACAAAGTTGTCGGAAAATCCGATCATTCTGAACGTGGTGACGTTTGTTGCCTACGACGGGACTACGTAGAGGCTAGTAGCCAATAGCTTTGGTCTTGTAATGTGATCTGAGCATGCGTGGCACTTTGTCCGGTCGGACAACCGTACACACGCTCGGATTTGGTGTGATCGGACCGTGTTGACGGCAAATCTTTCCAGCAGGAGATAAGACTTTGTCCGTCGGCCAAACCGACGAACACTGTCCGATGGTGCATACACACGGTCTGATTTTTCAACAACCTTGTCCGATCGGACAGAATCCATGAAAAAGTCCGACCATGTGTATGGGGCTTAAGGGGGAAACATTATTTCGCAATGTTTACTAAGTGTCTTAGGATAGATTCCTCATATTTTTTAGCTGGAATCGTAACATGCAATAGGAAAAAAGTTGGGTCCTCTGGTATTTTATAGTCAGGTATAGGTATTTTTGGATAATGTTCTGTACTTCCCTCCAGTATGGTATTGTCTTTGGACAAGACCAAAAAATGTGTAGCATCATACCTCTCTCCTCCTGGCATCTCCAGCAGCTATCTGGCGTTTCGGGATAAAATGTATGTAATTTTTGTGGAGTATGATACCACTGTGTCAATATTTTATAATTAGTCTCCTGGATCCTGGTACAAATGGATGACTTCAATGCCAGTCCAATTATAATTTGTCTTTGACTGGTTGTGAACTGGTATGGATTTTGGGGGGGGGATCCCTACTCCATTATTTTTAACTTTGGTGCAGGGTTCCCCTTAATTTCCATACTAGACCTGAAGGGCCTAGTATGGATTTTGGGGTGACCCGCTGCAATATTTTTTTACATTTTGATTCCCCTTAATATTCATACCAGACCCAAAGGGCCTGGTAATGGACTGGAGGGGAGTACCCATGCCCTTTTTGAGTGAGTTTTATCTATATTGCCGAGACCCGACAATACAGCTGCGATCAGTTTTAAATGACAATTTTTCCTTTAGAAATTTAATTTTGCTGTGGTACTGTGCTAAACACCAGGAAACTGTGCTACGTTACAGGCATACTATAGACACCCCCAGGCACGATATTTAAAGGAATATTTTGTTTTTATTGTTTCACTTTAATCATTAAAAATATCACTGCTCTCAAAAAAAATGTTTGTTTTAAAAAAAAATGTATTCATTGATACATGTCCCCAGGGGCAGGACCTGGATCCCCAAACACTTTTTATGACAATAACTTGCATATAAGCCTTTAAAATGAGCACTTTTGATTTTTCATGTTCATGTCCCATAGACTTTGTTCTGGTGAGAACCGAACCAGGGGGTGTTCGGCTCATCCTTAATGGCCACATAAACCCACTTTTGATGGAAAAAATGCACAAGAATTTCAGCAAACAGCCGCAAACTCCATTGGCACATTCTAAAAAACCCAACCAATCTAGGGGGAGTTGCCTTACCTGATTTTAATTTATATTACCTTGCCGCTCAATTATCCCACCTCTATGACCTTGACAAATCTGATCAGCAATACTATCAAACCTTAATTTTTACCTCCTTTGGGCATACCACATCACATAACCTGTTTGCATGAGTGGTCTGTGGGGCTCCACAAAGGGTGATGAGCGACACGTCTCCTATAGTAGCACATATTTGAGACTTGGCCTCAACCAAATTGAGTCTTTCTATGGTCCATGGTTTCTCCCCTATATGCCATAAGAAACATCCTGGACCTCTTACAATTCCTAATCCAGAAATGTGGGCATCAAAGGGCATTTATTATTTACGCTACTTGCTCACTTCAGCAGGTCCTAAACCTTTTTAATCACTGAAGGATGAATTCTTAAGCCGGCCATAGTTGGTTTAAATCTCGATCAGTTCAGCAGGGACCGGCTGAGATTCGAACCATCTATGGGCATGCTGATTGTACCAACGCTTATTCATCAACGACTGGCCTTACTCCTCATACTGTATATATGCTTTTTTGAAACCTACAATTAAGACACACCCTGCAAACTTAGTTTTCCACTACTTATCCAAAGTTAATGTCTATCCCTCTGTTAGATGTAGTATGTGGCACAGAGCCTCAAAAATACATTTTCACATTTTAGAATATGCTTCGCATCCCCCTTGAGACAAAGTTTGCATATCAAGTTAAACTTAACTTGGAGGCAGATATGGATAACTTGGATAATGAAGATTTGAGTGAGGTCCTTTATAATTGGTATCTCCCAAAATGTCAGATTAGCTAAAACAATTATACATACTTCATAGGTCCTATCTGACCCCGATTCGCTTATTCAAGTTTGGCATGATGCGTAGCCATTATGCCCTATGTGCTCGGCTACCCCAGGCACTTTCTTTCACTTAGAGGAAATGATTCAGGGACCCAACCAATTGTGGATACCCAGCATGTCAGAACATTCAAGGGTTTTGGATACAAATTGTGAGGTTCCTTCATGAAACAATGGGGTTGATTTACTAATACTGGAAACTGCGAAACCTGGTGCAGCTTTGCATAGAAACTAATCAGCTTCTAGGATTTTTTTGTCAAAGCTTAATTGAATAAGCTGAAGTTAGAAGCTGATTGGCTACCATTCACAGTTGCACCAGATTTCGAACTCCCCAGTTTAGAAGGGGGAACCCATTAGGGTTGATTTATCTCAGAACCCCAAACAATGCATATTAGGGCTATATCTGGATCCTGAAACAGATACATTTATGACAATATTTTTCTAATAGACCTTATTAATAGCAAGAAAGCTGATATTGTGGCATTGGATGCAAGCCATTCCTCCCACCTTCCAAGCCTGGTTATCAGAATTCAATGCTACCCTACTGGGGATGGGCTGAACACCCCCCTGTTCGGTTCGCAGCAGAACATGTGAACAGGCCAAAAATTTGTTCGAACACGCGAACACTGTTAAAGTCTATGGGACACGAACATGAATAATCAAAAGTACTAATTTGTAAGGCTTATATGCAAAATATTGTCAAAAAAAGTGTTTGGGGTCCTGGGTCCTGCCCCAGGGGACATGTATCAATGCAAAAAAAGTTTTAAAAAACTGATGTTTTTTTCAGGAACAGTGATTTTAATAATGCTTAAAGTGAAAAAGTGGGGGTGTCTATTGTATGCATGTAAAGTTGCGCATGTTTCCATGTTTAGAACAGTCCGATAGCAAAATGACATTACATCCATACCAGGCCCTTCAGGTCTGGTATGGATATTAAGGGGTTGTGGGGGTCTGCGGGTGGGGGGGCTTATCGAAATCTGAAAGGCCCCTTTAACAAGGGGACCCCAAGATCCCGCCCCTCCCTGTGTGCAATGGTAATGGGTTACAAATGTACCTACCATTTCACAAAAACATAGCCATAACTCAAGAGTTCTTCTTTGGCACAACAAGCAAGACTGCAGCTGTGGGACCAGGAACATCCCAGTTCAAATACACCCAGGTACATGACAATAATCAAGCACATATCCATTGAATAGTGCCAGTGTATGGTGTTAAACAGGAAGGAATAAAGTCCATATGAGCTTATCATTGATATGGTGTATCAAACATGACTGAAACCATAAAAGGTAAAAACTTTAACAAAACAAAAAAAAACATTAACTGAGGTCATACTTGAAGGCAAAATAAGAACCAAGGGTTCCACTTAATGTCATATATAGAGATGGAGTCATTCAGTGTATGAAATATTTTTTCTGATAACATAATTTGATCAACTCGAGAGATAACTTGCGAGAATGGGACTGTATCAGACTTCCAGTTAAGTGCAATTACCCAATGTACTGCAACACAAATTGTGTGTACTAGTTTCATTAGAGGTTGTGGGGTATCTCTCTCTAGGTAGGTTGTAGAGTTTCACAGTTCCAGAACATGTGCAAAAAGAAACCCAGGTGGGCACAACCTCTGAAGCAGCAAGAGGAGGCCTGTGGGAATATTTTACCCAGAAGCGAAGGGGTGTAGGACCAGCGAGTAATCGATTTGATCGATGTCTCCTTTACCGTAAGAGACTTAGTGCATTTGCACATATTCTGCCAGTTAACCTCCCAGTCTAGATCATCATTACATAAGTTTAATTCCTTTTCCCACTGGGACCTATATTTCAGTAGGGTCGTCTCCCACCGAAGGCCTAGGAGTGTTTTTCTATTTGGAGGGATTGAACTGTGGGATAAGCTGTGACAACTCTTGGAGGTTATAAAGATTGCTACTTCCTCATTAGTGTCTCCCGCCTTGACTTTATATAGTCATTTATAACCATAAGTGCCGGATATTTTATTGTCAGTGAGCTCTATGGGAGAATAGGGTATACAGTATAGGTATAATAGAGTATTTGCTGCAAGTCTTGAACCACTGGGTGTGTGATATAAAGGAGAGGGAAGGAGGGGGAGAAAGAGGGAGGGGGGAAAGGAAAGGGGAAAACCCTATTTTTTTTTTAGACCCTTCCTGTGCTTTCTCTTTGAGACTCTCATTAAGACTCTATTTAAGTGAAATTCAACAAGTATTTATAAGAAGGCAATACTCTCCCCGTTTGTTCGTTTATTTTTCCTGGACTCTCTCTGTCACCATTGTTTTATCAACTATGCAACACTTGCGCTCAGCCAAAGAGAAAAATCCTCAGCAAAATCAGCAACAGGCAGCTACAGCATCCGCATCAGCGGCAGCAAGGCTCGAGCAATTTGCGCATGCCTCAGCACAGATGCCCCCAAAAAAGGGGGCACAGTCTAAAATGCAGCAAGGTGGCCCCCCAGATAGGAAAAGTCAGGGGCAATCAAGCAACACTTTGATATCTGGGGCACCGAAAGCCATGAATATTAACAATACGGCATGTGTAGTGGGTGCAGCAGACTCAGCAGGGTTAGATGGCAATATAAAAACTAATGGAATAGCTGAGACTGGTATACCTTCTGAAAAAAAACTAACTTTAAAAGATGTACTGTTGGCAGTAAATGCATGCAATGGTTCAATTAAAAAACTTTGTGACCAGATGAGAGGAGTGAAAGAAGATATGACACTAGTTAAACAAGAGTTGGAAAAAATGTGGCAAAGAACATCAGAGTTGGAAGGGAGAATAGGCCAACTAGAAGATGATACCTTCCCTCTAATGGAAGATTTAAAAAGCATGAAAGAACAAATATCAAGACATACATTAAAACTTGAGGAGATGGATAATAGGCTCCGTAGAGACAATGTAAGGATGGTCGGCCTGCCAGAGAAAAGCGAGGGCTTGAATCCCGTCGAGTTCCTGGAGAAATGGTTAATCAAGCTTTTTGGGAGAGAGTTTTTTTCAGCAACATTCTCTATTGAAAGAGCCCACAGAATTGCTTTCAGAGTTTCCCCAACTGCAAAGATTCCTAGGCCGCTTTTGATCAAATTCCTTAATCATAAAGACAAGGTTCTATTGTTGAAAAGAGCAAGAGAAGTAGGGAATATCTTCTTTAACGGAACCAGAATTTCATTTTACTCTGATTTTTCACCAGAGCTCCAGAGACAGAGATCAGAATTTTTACAGGTCAAGCGTACCCTCCAGAAGGTCAAAATACCCTATGCCCTTATGTACCCCGCAAAATTACGTGTAATAGCATGGGGGGAGACCCAGTTTTTTAATTCCCCAGAAGCGGTGGAGAGATGGCTGGAAGAAAACAGGGATAGACTTGCAATTACTTGAAGACAGGGGGGGAGGGGGGAAGAAATGTTTAAGACTTAATGATTTAGTAGCTAGTAATGTTCTTTTTTTTTTTTTTTCTTTTTCTCCCCTTCTCTCATTGGGGAAGAAAAAAATAAAGTTGTTATAGGGGGGGGGGAGACGCACAGAGAGTGAGAAGTTGGTATGTGTGAAAGGGAAAGAGTGGAAATGTCAGAATGGGAAATGGTCACTAGTAGCCCCCTAGGGGTACACCTAGATAGGTGGAAAAGAAAGGGGGAAGGGGGAGGGGGTGGAGGGAGAGGGGGTTGGGGAGGGAAGAGGGAAGATAGGATCAAAAAAACTAAATACAGATATGAAGTGAGGCACATAACACAGAATATAAATAAGTTAAGTGAAGGCGTGACACAAACTACACTGAGAATTAATAAAGAGAATTTCCATATAATAGGGCACATGCTTAGAGAAACACGTTGTGGGGGAAAATTTTTTTCTCTTTCTTTGTTTGTCCTTTTTTGTTTTTCTTTTTACCACCACACAACGGGGATAAAAAGTTATAGGAATAGGAGTGCGCATGCGCGGAGTTCCGGAGATGGCCGCTTAGCCAGGAGCTCGGCTCTACCCCAGCCAGTCAGCGTCCATCGCTAGCCCCACAGCTCGCCAGGAGCGACGACACGACCGCCCGCGGATCCCCCACACATCGGGGAATCACCCCACATGCACGGAGCCTCAGCCAGACGTAGCCTGGGGCCGCAATTCACAACTTTGGATCCGGCCGGCGGATCCAAGATGGCAACCGCCACGAGGCAGCACCCGGCCTACACGGAGGAAACACATGAGGGGAGAAAGGTAAATTCCCCTGCAACCCTACAATGCACCCCTGTGGCACAGGGATTCCTGCAGCATGAACTGTCTCTGTCCCCAGCCTCCACAGAATCCTTATTAGGCCTCTCCATGGACAGATACACTATCTCCCCTGCTGAGCCTCATGCTGCGCTCCAAGCTGTCCCTTTTCACACAGACCCCATGTCAGCATCTTTCTCAATGTCTGATTTGTACATGAAACTGTCAGATCTGCTCTCCCAAACAGCTGCCAAGATCACAGGAGATCTAAAACAGGATTTTCAAAATCTGGGCACCAGAATTGACTATATTGAGCATAAGATGGAACAAACAATTGCTGTGACTAATCAGAACTCTGACCACCTACACACAGTGCAAGATCAATTGGATATTGCCTTATCCAGAATTGACGATTTGGAAAATAGGTCAAGAAGGTACAACGTTAGGATCAGAGGCCTTCCTGAATCCGTCACCAACATACCAGCTGCGGGACAAAACATGATTCAGACCCTAATCCCAAATGTTCCACAACACCGCTTAGAACTGGACAGAGCCCACAGAGCACTGGGACCCCCCAGGAAAGACGGATCTCCAAGAGATGTCATTGCAAAACCCCACTTTTATGCCATCAAGAAAGAAGTAATGAGACAAGCACGCTCAGCTTCCAAAGTATTGTGCCTTGGACATCCTGTACAAATTTATGCAGACCTGTCCCCTTCCACCATGCAGCGCAGACGCTCATTCAAGCTGCTACTTCAGGTCCTTACGCAAAAGGACATTAAATACAAATGGGCCTTCCCGTTGACTGTTAAATTCTCAGACAACGACAAGACTTATGCATTCTCAACATTCCCTGAAGGGGAAAGACTGCTGCTGCGACTCAAAATCATTTCCCAAGAAGCAGACATGGAGGTATCTCACAACTTGCCCGGATCCACCAAGAGACCAACCCCGACGAGCCCAGAATCACCGCTTTGGAACAAGACAAAGACCAAGAAGGCAAAGGACAATGGCCCTCCTTGAAGAATCCCAAGATGACATGGACTGTCCTATGATCCTAGTGATTGGTTGGTTCTGGTCTTCCTGGAACCAGATGCCTGGATGTTGTTCATCATGAACACATGACTTTTATTATTTTTTATAGCTACTTTCGGCTCCCCATAGTTTGAATAATTTTTTAGATTGGTCACTCCTAGGGGTATACATACCGCTATTCTGATCGGGGGCCCTCCCTTCGTACCCATTTAAGGGACGAACGGGGGGCACCAGATACAGAGCCTATTGAGTTTTGTCATCCGCCTAATATATACCAAACTCTCTCCTGGTTGATGTGTTACACTTAATTTCTATAGTAATAAGGGGCGCCCTGGCTGGGGTAGGCCCCATGTGCCTCCACCTCACCCTTAGACTCCAGACGGTGTCTGGGGGTGCGGCTGTCTGTCCCATCTGGGAGCAGACACTGTTACCTATTCGGTAGAAGTCCCTAGGGGGAGTATCCTCCCTGGGAACTGTCTCTCTAGTTAGGAGACAAATCTTTTCTCTCTTTCCCACTCTTTTCTTCTTTCCTTCCCATGCCCATCCCTGATATCTTGTGCCTAATGAGAATTTTTTTTACAGAACCTACGCCTCCAACATTGGTGTCAAGCTTCCAGCTGCCAAGGTGGTGCGACAATGTACTAAATGACCGAGCGGTCAGAAGACGTCTAAAGCCCCATACACACGGTCGGACTTTTTCATGGATTCTGTCCGATCGGACAATGTTGTTGAAAAATCAGACCGTGTGTATGCACCATCGGACAGTGTTCGTCGGTTTGTCCGACGGACAAAGTCTTATCTCCTGCTGGAAAGATTTGCCGTCAACCCGGTCCGATCACACCAAACCCGATCGTGTGTACGGTTGTCCGACCGGACAAAGTGCTACGCATGCTCAGATCACATTACAAGACCAAAGCTATTGGCTACTAGCCTCTACGTTGTCCCGCCGTAGGCAACAAACGTCACCACGTTCAGAATGATCGGATTTTCCGACAACTTTGTCCGACCGTGTGTACGCAAAACCAACATCGGACAAAGTACGACGGACATGATCCGACGGACCTGGTCCGCGGATTGTCCGACCGTGTGTATGGGGCTTAAGGGTGAGTGACGAGATATGCCGAGCTGACGCTCCTCCCACATCTCATGGCTGACACACCACAGACCCATCTCAAAATTGCCTCCCACAATGTGCAAGGTCTGAACTCACCACTCAAAAGAAAGAAACTGTTCACACATTACAAATCCCTTAAACTGGATATTCTGATGATTCAGGAAACCCATTTCCCAATGCGGTACAGTCCTAACTTTATACACGCTCACTACCCACACTTCTATCTTGCAAAGGTAGAGAACAAAACTAGAGGAGTTGCGATTTTCTTTTCTAAGTCATGCGACTTCACCTTTATATCTGACTATAAAGATGTGGAAGGGAGGTTCATTTTGGTCAAAGGGACTATCGGAGGTCAAATTTACTCCCTAGTTTCCTATTATGCTCCAAACAAAGGACAGGAACAATTTTTCAGACGCATCCTAGACGAGCTTTCCCCTCTGCTAGAGGGCACAGTCGTTTGGGGGGGAGACTCCAATATAGCGTTTGACCAGGCACTAGATAAATCCAAACCCCCCAAGACACAGCTTACCAAACCCACCAGGGCGAACCTTAGGGTAGCAAAACTTCTGCACAACAGGGGCCTCATAGATGCATGGAGGGAATTCAATCCTTCCAAAAGAGATTTCACCCACTATTCCTACCCACACGACACCTATGCCAGAATTGACCATATTCTGGTCTCCCCAGACTTACTCCCAGCAATTCTTAAATCCCACATAAGCGATACGGTCCTCTCAGATAACTCATTAGTCATTATGCACATTTGATCTAGCACACACATGACAAAACGGGGACAATGGCACCTAAATTAATCCATACTTTCCAATCCAGTGCAGGTAACGGAACTAAATAAGGCTCTGACTGACTACTTCACCCTAAATAACGTAGGAAACATTTCACCAGAGACACTATGGGCGGCACACAAAGCCGTGATCAGGGGTAAGATCATACAAATAGGATCCCGGCTCAAGAAAGAACACATGATACAGATAGAAAGACTAGAAGGGTCTTACAGATCAGCTAACGCTCAACACAAACGGAACCCTTCCCCGACCCTACTAGCCCAAGTTGAAAAACTAAGATTAGAACTCAACCTCGCTCTTACGACGAAAGCGGAAAAATCAATCCGCTGGAGCTCGAATAAATTCTACACTCAGAAGGGTAAGAAAGGACCGATGTTAGCTGCAAAATTATCTCCCAAAACTAAGTTTTCCTCCTTCCCCAAAATCAGAATTGCAAACCACAGTCTAACGGCCAACCCCTCCAAGATTCTAGATGCCTTTCAGAAATTTTACGCTGATCTCTACAGTGCCCCACCCCAATCCCCAAGTAATTCAATAACCGACTTTATGGATGGTGTACCTATTCCATATTTAGCTGACGAACATAGGGAAATCCTAGAAGCCCCATTCTCGACGGAAAAGGTGGCATTAGTAATAAAAGGCCTTAGGACAGGGTCGGCGCCTGGCCCCCGACGGGTTGTCGGCTCCCTATTATAAGACCTTCACAGAAACCCTGGTCCCACATATGACGAAATTCTTTAACCACTTGACTCAAGGCAAACCCCTGGACTCTCAACTGAATACAGCTTATATTACGGTCATTCCTAAACCTGATAAGAACCCAGAAGAAGTAGGAAACTACCGCCCCATCTCACTCATTAACTCAGATCTCAAAATACTCACAAAAATAATGGCGGTACGCCTATCGTCCTTCATCAGCAAATATATACACAAAGACCAGGTGGGGTTCATACCTGGCAGGCAAGGCCCTGACCAAATTAGGAGGGCGATAGATATTGTGTCCATTCTTCAATCTAACTGGGATGGGGGGCCAGCACAACAGGGATTCTTGTTGGCACTGGATCTTCAAAAGGCGTTCTATCTATTCCCTCTTCTGGAGCGATGGGACTTCGGCCCTCGCTTCAGAGGGGTGATACACTCCCTTTACTCACAGCCGAAGGCCCAAATACGCATACAGGGACACTATTCCAATCCTATTGACATTGCCAGAGGGACCAGACAAGGCTGCCCATTGTCCCCAATCATTTTTGCTTTAGCAATTGAAACACTAGCCATAGCAATACGGATCAACCCAGATATCCAAGGGGTCAAATGCGGAGAGCATACTCACAAATGCGGCCTTTTCGCCGACGACATGCTCTTATTCTTGACGTCTCCCATCACTTAAAACACTCACAGACTTCTCCAGAATCTCGGGATTAAGGGTGAATTACACTAAATCACAGGCACTAAACGTCTCTCTCCCACCCTCTACGGTTACCCTTCTTCAAAAATCCTTCCAATTCCTTTGGGGAACGGGCTACATCAAGATATCCCTCACAGACAGAACAGAATCCTTATACAATAACAATTATCCCCCGCTATTTCAAAAACTAGCAGCAGATCTGAAAGTTTGGTCACAATATGAGCTTTCCTGGATAGGCCGAGTCAACTCCATCAAAATGACCCTACTCCCTAGAATCCTTAACTTCTTTAGGTCCCTCCCAATATCTATTGGAAAAGATCAACTCAAGCCCCTACAAAGTAAAATCCTAAAATGTATCTGGGGGAAATCGGGATATAGAATTCCCCAACACACTCTACACCTACATAGGAAAAAGGGGGGACTGGGGTTACCGTCCCTCTTTAAATACTATCAGGCGGCTAGGTTAGCCCAATTCTCCACAGTCTACTCAACATATGAAAAACCAGACTGGGTCAATATTGAAAGGCAAGCTGTACCCCAGTACACTCTGGACTACCTACTATGGTGTCCACAAAAACAAAGGCCAGCGATTTTGTCCCCCTCCATCTCACACTCTTATACTCTTTGGGATGGTATCCGTAAATCACAGACCCTCGTCTCCATAGCACGACCTCTCTCCCACATCTTTCGAAACCCGGATTTCCCTCTCGGGATGGTCATTAAGGCATTTCAGTGGTGGCTAGATAAGGGACTGTACCGCATTGGACACTATTTCACGAGTAAAGGACCTCTTACCCTGAATTTCTGTACCCAGAAACTAGA
Source organism: Lithobates sylvaticus (assembly GCA_028564925.1). Taxonomy (NCBI): domain Eukaryota; kingdom Metazoa; phylum Chordata; class Amphibia; order Anura; family Ranidae; genus Lithobates; species Lithobates sylvaticus. Next base: position 123,477,706 of record CM053034.1, read on the forward strand.
GATGCCAACCTCCGAGAAATTCAGGTTTGGTCAAATATGCCACTTCCTACACAAGGTTTGGATGGAAAAACCCTTACCCCCCAACTTCACTGATTACGAATAGGGATGAGCCGAACACCCCCGGTTCGGTTCGCACCAGAACCTTCGAACGGACCGAAAGTTTGCGCGAATTTTCGAACCCTATACGTTATAATGGACGCGAACGTTCGAAATCAAAAGTGCTAATTACAACGGCCAATATGCATGTTAATGTCATAAAACAGGTTTGGGGACCCAGGTCCTGCCCCAGGGGACATATATCAATGCAAAAAGAACTTTTAAAAACTAACGTTTTTTCGGGAGCAGTCATTTTAATGATGCATAAAGTGAAAAAAAAAAAGTGAAATTTTCCTTTAAATATGGTCCCTGGGGGGTGTCTAAAGTATGCCTGTGAAGTGGCATGTGTTTCCCGTGTTTAGAACTGTCCTTGCACAAAATGACATTTGTAAAGGAAAAAAAGAAGCCATTTAAAACCACTTGCGGCTTTAGGTTTGTTCTTAAGTAGAATCTGAACAGGTACATTATGAAGTGTAGCTCCATCCCCAAAAAATCTATTTTTAAGCTTTTTGGAGAACATAGGGAGGGGTTATCACCCCTGTAACATTTGCTGTCTTTGCACATCTGTTCAGAACAGGTCACCTCACTTTCCGTCCCAATGACAAATGTTTTTGGAAAAAGTGGGGTTTTAATTGAAACAAGGATTGGTGATAAAGTATCAGTAGAGAGGAGATACCTTTTTCCCAAATTAAATCTAACAGGATAGAATTTCCCTTCCTAGGGGTAGATTTCCTCTCACTTCCTGTTTTCTCTTTCCATTTGCAAGTAGGAGTCGTTTGTAAGTTGGATGTTTGAAAGTAGGGGCCTGGCGTATATACTCTGCAGAAATTTGCCCTATTAGATGTTGGTGTAGCCACAAGACTGGTGGGCACAGGAATGGGCCCTGCTGTGAGTTAATAGATCAAGATTTGTAATTGCATGCACCTGTTGAACAGGGCAGAAAAATTGGGGGTGGTGGTGGTGGTGGTGGACGGTGTTGCCACAAGACTGTAAGCTCTCACAGTTACTCTTGGTGGGCGCAGGAATGGGCCCTGCTGTGAGTTATTAGATCAAGATTTGTAATTGCAAGCACCTGATGAACAGGGCAGAAAAATTGTGCCTTTGGCGGTGGTGGTGGACGGTGTTGCCACAAGACTGTAGGCCCTCATAGTTACTCTTGGTGGGCGCAGGAATGGGCCCTGCTGTGAGTTATTAGATCAAGATTTGTAATTGCAAGCACCTGATGAACAGGGCAGAAAAATTGGGCCTTTGGCGGTGGTGGTGGACGGTGTTGCCACAAGACTGTAGGCCCTCATAGTTACTCTTGGTGGGCGCAGGAATGGGCCCTGCTGTGAACTATTAGATCAAGATTTGTAATTGCAAGCACCTGATGAACAGGGCAGAAAAATTGGGCCTTTGGCGGTGGTGGTGGACGGTGTTGCCACAAGACTGTAGGCCCTCATAGTTACTCTTGGTGGGCGCAGGAATGGGCCCTGCTGTGAACTATTAGATCAAGATTTGTAATTACCCGCCCCTGCTAAACAGGGGCTGAAAAATTGTGCCTTAGGCACTGGTGCTGGTGCCACAACACTGCAACCCCTCACAGATACTGTACTTGGAGCACAGCAGTCACACGTGTTGCGAAGCATTTTTTTAAAAAATTGTAAGTACACGCCCCTGTTAAACAGGGGCTGAAAAATTGTGCCTTAGGCACTGGTGCTGGTGCCACAACACTGCAACCCCTCACAGATACTGTACTTGGAGCACAGCAGTCACACGTGTTGCAAAGCATTTTTTTATAAAAATTGTATGTACACGCCCCTGTTAAACAGGGGCTGAAAAATTGTGCCTTAGGCACTGGTGTGGTGGCATGGATCATTGAGGAGGAGGAAGAGGATAGTCAGTGAACATAAGAGGACAGTCACTCAGCATCAGCATAGGCAGTCTTGAAGGGATGTGACATTAAAAATTATTTGGTTATATCCGCCTCAGGTGCCTGGTAGCTGGTGGTGATCCAAGACTGATTCATTTTGATGAAGGTCAGTCGATCAACCGAGGCGGTGGACAGGCGCACCCTATGATCGGTGACAAATCCTCCAGCAGCACTGAATGTGCGTTCGGAAAGAACGCTGGAGGCAGGACAGGCCAGTAGCTCAATTGCATACTGTGCAAGCTCTGGCCAGTGATCCATCCTCAGGACCCAGTAAGCCAGAGGATTTTCGGTGGGAAAGGTGTCCAAGTCTGACCTTGCCCCAAGGTATTCCTGCACCATGTATATCAGACGCTGGCGATGGTTGCTGGAACCGATCATACCTTGGGGCTGCGGACTAAAAAATTGTCTGAACGCATCGGTCAGACGTCCACCTTCCCCACCGCTCCTTCTGCTACTGACCGAAGCCTCAGCAACTCGTCGCCCAGGACTAGGAGTTTGTAACCTCCCAGTTTCTGGGAACGTGTTGCACAGACCTTTCTGCAAGGCCTCCCTGAGATGTCTCATCCTCTGCTCCCTCTGCAACGGCAAGATAAGGTCCGCAACCTTACCCTTGTACCGCGGATCAAGGAGAGTGGCCAGCCAGTAATGGTCCCTCTCCTTGATCCGAAGAACACGAGGATCCTTCCGCAGGCTTTGCAGGATCAGGGAGGCCATGCAGCGTAGGTTAGCTGAGGCATTCGGTCCGGAGTCTTCTGGGTCACTGAGGATGACATGATCGCCAGCCACCTCCTCCCAGCCACGTACAAGTCCACTGGTTTGTTGGGACTGTACATCATCCCTAAAAGACTGCTGCTGCTGATGCTGAGTGCCAGGCTCCACCTCCATGCTCACACAATCCTCCTCCTTCTCCTCCTCCTCCTCATCCTCTTCCTGTGTGATGGGTGGGACAGAAGGAACACTGTCCGGATAAAGGGGGCCTTGAGAGGCAAGGAAGTCCTCCTCTTCCTGCCTCTGTTCTGCCTCAAGTGCCCTGTCCATTATCCCACGCAGCGTATGCTCCAACAGGTGGACAAGAGGGACAGTGTCACTGATGCATGCACTGTCACTGCTCACCATCCTCGTGGCCTCCTCAAATGGTGAGAGGACAGTGCATGCATCCCTGATCATGCTCCACTGACGTGGGGAAAAAAAACAAGCTCCCCTGACCCTGTCCTGGTGCCGTAGTCGCAAAGGTACTCATTGATGGCCCTCTGCTGCGTGTGCAGTCGCTGCAGCATGGCCAACGTTGAGTTCCACCTGGTGGGCATGTCACATATTAGGCGGTTCTTGGGCAGGTTCAGCTCCTTTTGCAGCTCAGTCAGCCGAGCACTGGCATTATAAGATCGGCGGAAATGCACACAGACTTTCCTGGCCTGCCTCAGGACATCCTGTAAGCCTGGGAACCTGCCCAAGAACCGCTGCACCACCAGGTTGAGGACGTGAGCCATGCAGGGCAAATGGGTGAGCTGCCCCTGTCACAGGGCGGAGAGGAGGTTGGTGCCATTGTCAGAAACGACCATTCCTGGCTTAAGCTGACGTGGCGTCAACCACCTCTCGGCCTGCCCCTGCAGAGCTGCCAGAACCTCTGGCCCAGTGTGGCTCCTGTCCCCCAAACACACCAGCGCAAGCACGGCATGGCATCTTTTTGCCTGCGTACTTGCGTAGCCCCTTGTACGCCTACGGAGCACCGCTGGTTCCAAGGACAGAGCACTGGAGGAAGAAGAAGAGGAGGGGGTGGAGGAGAGAGGTGTGTCACAACCAGTAGCAGTAGTAGCGTTTTGGAGGCGTGGTGGCGGAACAACCTCCAACACTACTGCACCTTGTCCTGCATCCCTCCCAGCTGCCAATAGAGTGACCCAATGGGCCGTGAAAGAAAGGTACCGTCCCTGTCCATGCCTGCTGGACCATGAGTCAGCGGTAATATGCACCTTACCGCTGACCGCCCTGTCCAGCGAGGCATGGACATTGCCTTCCACATGCCGGTAGAGAGACGGAATCGCCTTCCGTGAGAAAAAGTGGCGTTTGGGAACCTGCCACTGAGGAACCGCACATTGAACAAACTCACGGAAGGGGGCCGAGTCTACCAACTGAAAAGGCAGCAGTTGAAGTGCTAGCAATTTAGCCAAGCTAGCATTCAACCGCTGGGCATGTGGATGGCTGGGAGTGTACTTCTTTCTACGGTCCAGCAGCTGGGGCAGGGAAATTTGCCTGCTGCAATCGGACGTCGGTGTACTGCAAGTACTTGGTTGTGACACACCTAATTCTACACCTTCAGTCCTCTCAGAGCAGCTTTCAGAGAGGACTGAAGGTGTAGTGGGGATGGAGATCCCAGCTGATGAGGAGCAAGGAGAGGTCCGCTTAGTTCTTTGGTGTGGGTCTTTTATGTGTGCCTACCAACGAGCTGCATGGCAGGTCGACATATGTCTGGTCATGCTTGTGGTGCCCAAGCGGTTGATGTTTTGGCCACGCGAGATTCGCTTGAGACAAATATTGCAAATAGCAGTGGTGCGATCTGATGCACTCGTCTCAAAAAAGGCCCACACCAAAGAACTTTTCTGATAACGTGCAGAGGCAGCGCCCTGCACAGGCGGAGCTCTGCGGTGTTGTACAGTTGCTGTGCTGGCCTCTATCTGGCCTCCAGGGGGCATCCTGCCTCGTTGGACATGTGACGCCGCATCCTCCTCCTCCTCGTCCTCCTCCTCATCCTCTCTCCCTTCAGGCACCCACGTGGAGTCAGTGACCTCATCATCCCCTCCCTCTTCACCACTAGAGCAAACCTGGCAGTAAGCTGCAGCTGGTGGAACAGTACTGCCAGATTCCTCAAGCTGGGTATCATCATCCGAGCCTTCGAATCGTTGGGCATCCTCCTGGAGCATGTACCCAACACTGTGCTCAAAGAGTTCGGGGGACTCCTCAGGAGGACATGGTGGGTCTAGGGAAGGGGTGGCTGATGATGCCATTGAGTACGCGTTGGCAGCTGCTCTGCCAGTACCCTGAGCCTGGGTGAGAGAGGATGAGGAGGATAAGGAGGGCTTGGTCATCCATTCTACCAAGCCTTCAGCATGATGTGGCTCCACATGTCCAGCTGCCGAAAACAAAGACGCGCGTGTCCCATGGCCACGTGCTGATGACGATGCACGACCACGTCCACGGCCACGGCCACGTCCACTAGAAACAGAGCCTGCCTGCCCTGTGTTCTTGGCTCTGCACGCTCTGCCTCCCCTTGGCGGTCTTCCAGCCATTGTAGTCGGTAGTCCTGTGGGTGCTGCTGAGAAGAAAATATAGGAGCTCTGTGTGATGCCACTAACACACTAGAAGTCCTATGGGTGCTTCTGCAAAGAAAATAGAGGAGCTCTGTGTGATGCCACTAACACACTAGAAGTCCTGTGGGTGCTGCTGAGAAGACAATATAGGAGCTCTGTGTGATGCCACTAACACACTAGAAGTCCTATGGGTGCTTCTGCAAAGAAAATAGAGGAGCTCTGTGTGATGCCACTAACACACTAGAAGTCCTGTGGGTGCTGCTGAGAAGACAATATAGGAGCTCTGTGTGATGCCACTAACACACTAGAAGTCCTATGGGTGCTTCTGCAAAGAAAATAGAGGAGCTCTGTGTGATGCCACTAACACACTAGAAGTCCTGTGGGTGCTGCTGAGAAGACAATATAGGAGCTCTGTGTGATGCCACTAACACACTAGAAGTCCTATGGGTGCTTCTGCAAAGAAAATAGAGGAGCTCTGTGTGATGCCACTAACACACTAGAAGTCCTGTGGGTGCTGCTGAGAAGAAAATATAGGAGCTCTGTGTGATGCCACTAACACACTAGAAGTCTTATGGGTGCTTCTGCAAAGAAAATAGAGGAGCTCTGTGTGATGCTACTAACACACTAGAAGTCCTGTGGGTGCTGCTGAGAAGACAATATAGGAGCTCTGTGTGATGCCACTAACACACTAGAAGTCCTATGGGTGCTTCTGCAAAGAAAATAGAGGAGCTCTGTGTGATGCCACTAACACACTAGAAGTCCTGTGGGTGCTGCTGAGAAGACAATATAGGAGCTCTGTGTGACGCCACTAACACACTAGAAGTCCTATGGGTGCTTCTGCAAAGAAAATAGAGGAGCTCTGTGTGATGCCACTAACACACTAGAAGTCCTGTGGGTGCTGCTGAGAAGACAATATAGGAGCTCTGTGTGATGCCACTAACACACTAGAAGTCCTATGGGTGCTTCTGCAAAGAAAATAGAGGAGCTCTGTGTGATGCCACTAACACACTAGAAGTCCTGTGGGTGCTGCTGAGAAGACAATATAGGAGCTCTGTGTGATGCCACTAACACACTAGAAGTCCTATGGGTGCTTCTGCAAAGAAAATAGAGGAGCTCTGTGTGATGCCACTAACACACTAGAAGTCCTGTGGGTGCTGCTGAGAAGAAAATATAGGAGCTCTGTGTGATGCCACTAACACACTAGAAGTCCTATGGGTGCTTCTGCAAAGAAAATAGAGGAGCTCTGTGTGATGGGACTAACAAACTTCAAGTCCTATGGGTGCTTCTGGGAAGAAAATATAGGTCTGTGTGATGGGACTAACACACTTCAAGTCCTATAGGTGCTTCTGGGAACAAAATATATGATCTCTGTGTGATGAGACTAACACACTTCAAGTCCTATAGGTGCTTCTGGGAACAAAATATATGATCTCTGTGTGATGGGACTAACACACTTCAAGTCCTATGGGTGCTTCTGGGAAGAAAATATAGGTCTGTGTGATGGGACTAACACACTTCAAGTCCTATAGGTGCTTCTGGGAACAAAATATATGATCTCTGTGTGATGGGACTAACACACTTCAAGTCCTATAGGTGCTTCTGGGAAGAAAATATAGGTCTGTGTGATGGGACTAACACACTTTAAGCCCTATAGGTGCTTCTGGGAACAAAATATATGATCTCTGTGTGATGGGACTAACACACTTCAAGTCCTATGGGTGCTTCTGGGAAGAAAATATAGGTCTGTGTGATGGGACTAACACACTTCAAGTCCTATAGGTGCCTCTGGGAACAAAATATATGATCTCTGTGTGATGGGACTAACACACTTCAAGTCCTATAGGTGCTTCTGGGAACAAAATATAGGATCTCTGTGTGATGGGACTAACACACTTCAAGTCCTATAGGTGCTTCTGGGAACAAAATATAGGATCTCTGTGTGATGGGACTAACACACTTCAAGTCCTATGGGTGCTTCTGGGAAGAAAATATAGGTCTGTGTGATGGGACTAACACACTTCAAGTCCTATAGGTGCTTCTGGGAACAAAATATATGATCTCTGTGTGATGGGACTAACACACTTCAAGTCCTATGGGTGCTTCTGGGAAGAAAATATAGGTCTGTGTGATGGGACTAACACACTTCAAGTCCTATAGGTGCTTCTGGGAACAAAATATATGATCTCTGTGTGATGAGACTAACACACTTCAAGTCCTATAGGTGCTTCTGGGAACAAAATATATGATCTCTGTGTGATGGGACTAACACACTTCAAGTCCTATGGGTGCTTCTGGGAAGAAAATATAGGTCTGTGTGATGGGACTAACACACTTCAAGTCCTATAGGTGCTTCTGGGAACAAAATATATGATCTCTGTGTGATGGGACTAACACACTTCAAGTCCTATAGGTGCTTCTGGGAAGAAAATGTAGGTCTGTGTGATGGGACTAACACACTTCAAGTCCTATAGGTGCTTCTGGGAACAAAATATATGATCTCTGTGTGATGGGACTAACACACTTCAAGTCCTATAGGTGCCTCTGGGAAGAAAATGTAGGTCTGTGTGATGGGACTAACACACTTCAAGTCCTATAGGTGCTTCTGGGAACAAAATATATGATCTCTGTGTGATGGGACTAACACACTTCAAGTCCTATGGGTGCTTCTGGGAAGAAAATATAGGTCTGTGTGATGGGACTAACACACTTCAAGTCCTATAGGTGCTTCTGGGAACAAAATATATGATCTCTGTGTGATGGGACTAACACACTTCAAGTCCTATAGGTGCTTCTGGGAAGAAAATATAGGTCTGTGTGATGGGACTAACACACTTCAAGTCCTATAGGTGCCTCTGGGAACAAAATATATGATCTCTGTGTGATGGGACTAACACACTTCAAGTCCTATAGGTGCTTCTGGGAAGAAAATGTAGGTCTGTGTGATGGGACTAACACACTTCAAGTCCTATAGGTGCTTCTGGGAACAAAATATAGGATCTCTGTGTGATGGGACTAACACACACTTCAAGTCCTATGGGTGCTTCTGGGAAGAAAATATAGGTCTGTGTGATGGGACTAACACACTTCAAGTCCTATAGGTGCCTCTGGGAACAAAATATATGATCTCTGTGTGATGGGACTAACACACTTCAAGTCCTATAGGTGCTTCTGGGAACAAAATATATGATCTCTGTGTGATGAGACTAACACACTTCAAGTCCTATAGGTGCTTCTGGGAACAAAATATTTGATCTCTGTGTGATGGGACTAACACACTTCAAGTCCTATGGGTGCTTCTGGGAAGAAAATATAGGTCTGTGTGATGGGACTAACACACTTCAAGTCCTATAGGTGCTTCTGGGAACAAAATATATGATCTCTGTGTGATGGGACTAACACACTTCAAGTCCTATAGGTGCTTCTGGGAAGAAAATATAGGTCTGTGTGATGGGACTAACACACTTCAAGTCCTATAGGTGCCTCTGGGAACAAAATATATGATCTCTGTGTGATGGGACTAACACACTTCAAGTCCTATAGGTGCTTCTGGGAAGAAAATGTAGGTCTGTGTGATGGGACTAACACACTTCAAGTCCTATAGGTGCTTCTGGGAACAAAATATATGATCTCTGTGTGATGGGACTAACACACTTCAAGTCCTATAGGTGCTTCTGGGAAGAAAATATAGGTCTGTGTGATGGGACTAACACACTTCAAGTCCTATAGGTGCTTCTGGGAACAAAATATAGGAGCTCTGCCTGCCTGCCTGCCACGAACACACTACAAGTCCTATAGGTGCTTCTGGGAACAAAATATAGGAGCTCTGCCTGCCTGCCACGAACACACTACAAGTCCTATAGGTGCTTCTGGGAACAAAATATAGGAGCTCTGCCTGCCTGCCACGAACACACTACAAGTCCTATAGGTGCTTCTGGGAACAAAATATAGGAGCTCTGCCTGCCTGCCACGAACACACTACAAGTCCTATAGGTGCTTCTGGGAACAAAATATAGGAGCTCTGCCTGCCTGCCACGAACACACTACAAGTCCTATAGGTGCTTCTGGGAACAAAATATAGGAGCTCTGCCTGCCTGCCACGAACACACTACAAGTCCTATAGGTGCTTCTGGGAACAAAATACAGGAGCTCTGTTTGCTGCCAGTGCCTGCCTGCCACGAACACACTACAAGCCCCTCTTTCTAAATCAATCTTTCTAAATGAATCTATCTAACTCAATCTCTCTAAGTAAATCTCTCTAACTAACTAAATCCAGCAGAGTGACACAGAACGATCCTGCTCTATCTACGCCGGAACAGCATGTGACCGGCGCAGACGGCGTGGCGGCCTTTTATAAGAGGGGGCGTGCACTAAAGCCCCTGAGCTGTAATTGGCTACAGGCGTCCTGCCTGTAGCCAATTATGGCTCTTCGAGTTTCCGGCGCTGTGATTGGCCAAGCATGCGGGGTCACAGTGCATGCTTGGCCAATCATCAGCCAGCAATGCACTGCGCCGGCCGCGCCGGCCGCGCCGGCCGCAATGCATTGCGGGGCCGCTCGCATCACACGAATGTGATGCGAACGGCCCAAATAGTTCTGGGCTCGCCGATCGAGCGAACGCCCGGTGCTCGATGCCAACATGGGTTCGCATCGAGCACCGGGCCCATCCCTAATTACGAACTGTGGTGTGGCCAGGCCAGGGGTCAGAGGGGCGGCATATCGGTCATATACTCGTCACTCACGCAACCAACAGGCAAATCCACTTACATGACTGATTGGGAGGCAGACCTCCAACAAGAGTGGGACTTGGATACTTGTGCAGGATCTAAAGCTTTTAGAGGTACACTCAATACTTCCCTAATGGAAGCAAACATTAAAGTACTCATGATATGGTACATGACCCCATCCAGATTGGCATCGATATTTCCCTCAGCGGACCCCTGCTGTTTCAGGGGGTGTCAACTAAGGGGCACCATGGTGCACATATGGTGGGGATGTCCCAGAATTAGGCCGCTATGGTCAAAAATCTTCACTTTGATTACCAAGGTCACAAAATGTACAATTCCTAGGACTGCAGCAGTAGCACTCTTAAATGCAAATATTACCAATGTTTCCAAACCCAAGCAAAGGCTGATCCACTTTATTCTGCTTGGAGCTAAACTAACCATTGCTGGAGCTTGGAAACGCCCGAAGATCGCTTTCCGAGTTATTGTCCGTAAGATCTCATGGATAATGGCACATGAGAAGTTAGCCAGTACACAAATCAAAAGTTTGAAGCTTTATGGGAACCATGGCATCTCATTGTGGGATTTCCCTTGTTCCAGGAGTTCCCCTGGACAACTCTCTGGACAACTCTCTATTACCCCCTTCCCCTCTTTCAGGCTTTCCTTTTTTCTTCCTTACTGTTCTATCTTTCTCACGATAGCTCTGTTAGTGCTAGCTATCTTGCAAGTTAGCTTGATGATGTTGTTAGAAAAGCACAGGTGAAATTGGCAGACACACACCCTACTGAGGGGCCACCACCCATACAGGCAGGGTGGTCGCCCATTTGTCCTTACCCCCGAGACTTTAATGGCTATGAGAGAAGGATCTTGGGGGGAGATAGCTCGGGGCACAGTTTGATCCCGTTAGGGGTGCCCAGGGCCAGCTCTCTACTTTTGATTATATTTGAACCAATCGATATCCTTCTTCTAGATGCAACTTCCCATTTGGGGTGTTCAGCGAACCCCTCTTCACTGTTATGCCACATTTCCCCTGGGCTTCGGTTATGTTCTGGTTATAATCACTCAAGCTTGGTTTTCATGTTTATCTTTTCCTTCTTACTGTAACATGACCTATACTGGGCGATTTATTCTGTATGCCCAAGTTTTGTATGCTGTGTTCAATTTAATAAAAATTTATTGAAAGTAAAAAGTTATAGGAATAATAGTTGCACTGTAATGGGAGGAAGGAAGTATATAAAGAGATACATACTAAGGGAAAAGGGATATGGGAAAGTTGAGTTCTGCTTTTTTTTGTTTGTTTGTTTGTTTGTTTTTTTTTCCTCTCTGCCTGTATTTAAGGTACATGTATGCCTATGACCATTATTCTTGTTGGTGTGATATCATGAGGGTGAGGCTGCATATTAGTAATGGTTCCAACATAAGGGCAGGTGGGGAGAAGGGTAATAATAGTGGAGTAATGCTGGAATTTATAGTGGTAGCAGGCTTGATTTTAAACAAGGGTACATTTCAGGTCTTCCGGTTCCAACCTGGCCCTATAAGGTGAAATGATAGTAGTTAACATAGGAACGTGGAATGTTAGGGGATTGGGGACACCGGCCAAGAAAGCAGCAGTGTTTGCTGTTATGGAGGGGTGGGGAGTAGAATTAATCTGTCTTCAGGAGACTCATTTAACTAAACATACTGCCCCGACCCTGCAGAACAGGAAATACCAACATCAATACCATTCAGTATATTCTACATATAGTAGGGGGGTCAGTATTCTAATAAGGTCAGGAGTTAATTTCTCCTGCAGACAGATTGATATCGATGAAAGTGGCAGATATATTTTTTTGTATTGTATGATTGAAAATGGAGTCTATGTGATTGCAAATGTGTACATCCCTCCGCCATTCAAAATAGATGTGCTGCTTAAACTCAATGAATTTTTGCAAGATAAAGGGGAAACCCCGGTATTGGTAATGGGCGATTTTAATGAGGTCCTGAATAATAAATTAGACAGGTTTCCTATAAAGATATCTCCTGATAGCGTGGTGAGAAGTAAATTAAGTTAACTTTTAGAAGAATTAGGAGTGGTGGATGTATGGAGGGCACGCAACCACGGAGTGCAGCAATATTCGTGCTATTCCGCTACGCACGACACACTCTCCAGGATAGATATGATCCTGGGGAGTGCGGGTGTGGTGCCAAAGGTGGAAAAAATTAAATACTGTCCAAGGGGAATATCGGATCATTCCCCAATAGTAATGACAATGAAAGTAGGGGAAAATAGAATTCGGGGGGAATGGAGAATAAACCCAAGTCGGCTAGAGTTAATTAAAGAACCAGATGAGGTTTTACCTAAAATAAGGGAATTTATAGCTTTTAACAAGGATTCAGCACCATCTAGCATAATATGGGACACATTGAAAGCGTTCTTGAGAGGAGTTCTGATACAACAAGTGGCCAAGTTTAATAAAAATGCCAGGGTAGTAGAAGAAAAAGCTCAGAGAGAAATGTTGGAAGCTGAAAACCATTTTGTAATAGATCCGACAGCGGAGAATAAAAAAACCTGGCTAGATAAGCAACAGAACTATAAGTTAGTCACTATGCAAAAAGTTGAGACTAGAAGGCTCCTCCAACGACAATCTGCTTTTGCAGAGGGGGAAAGTGTAGGGAGGATGTTAGCACAAGTAGTAAAAACTAACTCCCCAACCTCTGCTGTTCAGGCCATTAGAACCGAGGGAGGAGAGATTATAGTCAATCCTACAGGGATAGTGCAGACGTTTAGGAGTTTTTACAAAAATTTATATACAGCGCAGAAGATCGGAATGGAGGGTGCAATGGAGGACATTTTTTTGGTAAACTGGAGATTCCCGCCATGACTCAAGTGGAGAGAGAGGAATTGGAGACCCCAATAACTTTGGTAGAGCTCCAGCAGGCAGTAAATAGTATGGCAAACCAAAAATCACCAGGCCCCGACGGACTGCCTGTTGAGATATACAAAAGTTATGGAGAGATTTTACTTCCTACATTGTTAAATACGCTGGAGGAGGCTAATAGAGAAGGAAGACTACCCACCTCGATGCTAGAGGCAACTATTATAATTTTACAGAAAGAAGGGAAAGACCCTTTAGATACTTCAGCATATAGACCAATCTCCCTCCTGTGTTCTGACACTAAAATATTGGCTAAGGTACTGGCGGTCCGGTTGAATAAAATCATTGCAAAACTTGTTCATCCAGACCAGACAGGTTTTATAGCTGATAGATCTACAAGTATCAACATAAGAAGAGCTTTCCTGAACTTGCAGAATCCGGTGGTGAACGAAGGACCTAGAGCGGTGTTGGCACTTGATGTAACAAAAGCATTTGACAGTGTGGAGTGGGGTTATATTTGGAGAATGCTGGAAAAGTTTGGGGTGGGTCCCGTGTTCACCAGATGGATAACACTACTTTATGATAAGCCTACGGCCAGGTTAAAAATTAATAATGCACTCTCAGAAAAAATTGAGCTGGAGAGGGGGACGAGGCAGGGGTGTCCTCTGTCACCCCTCCTCTTCGCTCTTGTAATGGAGCCACTAGCTATTGCTATTAGAAACAGCACTGAGATAACCGGCTTTCAGAGGAAGGGGGGAGTGAGGAAAAAATCGCTTTATATGCAGACGATGTCTTGCTGTTTTTGGGAGATATGGACCGATCTCTGACTAAAGCGATGAATATAGTGGAGGATTTTAGCAGGTTTACAGGACTCAAAATAAATTGGAAGAAATCAGAACTACTCCCAATTAGCACAGATACTGAAGTTAAAATACCAGGAATGCCCCATCTAGGGGTGGTGAATGCACTGAAATACTTGGGAGTGGTCCTGACGAAAGATCCTAATCAATATGTGAGGCTTAATCTGGTGCCACTGTTGATTAAATTTAAAAAGAAGATAGCCATTTGGAAGCGCCTTCCTCTGTCAGTTGCGGGTCGATGTGGCTTAATAAAGATGATCTGGATGCCACAACTACTGTATGTGCTACACAACTCTCCGGTATGGATATGCAGGAGATGGTTTCAGAAAATCAAAATCCTTTTTAGGGAACTTATATGGAAGGGTGGACAGGCCAGGATCCCTCTTCGTACTCTGCAGCTACCAGTGAAGGAGGGGGGCTTTGCGGTGGCTCATCCGGAGCGTTATTTCCTGGCAGGTCAATTGCAGCAGCTGTTAGGATGTGGGGTTCCGGGTGGAGGCACCCCGAATATAGAAATAATATTGGTGGAAGCGGGTCATGGTACATTAATAGAGACCTTAGAGGCAGGTTCATTCTGTTATGAATACCCTACTATAAAAATGATACGAAAAATCTGGATAACAGTTAAATAACAACTACACTATAAAGGGATGATCGAACAAACCCCCCTGTGGAACAATAAAAATCTTAAAGAGATCTTTTGGATAGGTAGAATTAGGGACTGGGAAAAAAATGGTATTAGCAAATTGAGTCATCTATATAGAGGTAACACACTGAAAAAATTCATTGATTTAGAGCGAGAGTTTAATATACCGCATTATTCCTTTTTTTCATACTTACAAGTCGTACATGCTCTTGAGGCACAATTCTCGGAACAACCATTAATATGGCAAAATATGCCACTCTTCCAGAAGATATCACAGGTTGCATCAACCAAAGGGCTGATATCAGGGTTATATGAGTATATAGGACAGGAAATAGATACAAGGGGGAGACTTGAAAAGGTAAAGGCAAAGTGGGAAAAGGATGTCGGTTCGATAACAGATATACAATGGAGGAGAATTTTGGAGAGGGGGTCGAAGGTTTCAATTTCTCCCCCCCAGAAAGTATCACATCTGATGTTGATTAACAGTGCATATAATACCCCCAAGCGGTTGTTTCGTTTTGGCAGATGATAAGGGCCGATGATAATTGTCCTAGATGCCAAAAAATGGGAGATCTTATCCACATGGTGTGGAAGTGTCCCAAATTGGTGCACTATTGGGAGGGAGTGGCCAATAAGTAAGATATTTGGAATTAAACTTGACCTGGAGGCTAAAGGATGTATATTGGGATATAGAGAAGAAAAGGAAGAGAACAAAAGTAAAACTACGGCAATCCTGAGATGCTTATTCCAAGCTAGAAAATTAATTGCAGGTAAATGGCAATCAAGGGAACCACCTACGGTGGGTAACTGGATTGGGATAGTAAATGAGAACTTATGTAGAGAAAAGGCGGTATATATAAAAAGAGGTAACTCCAAAGAGTTTAATAAAATGTGGAATCCTTGGTTAACTAAAATGAACCCATTTGGGACAGAAGGTTAAAGAAGAGGAAAGGAAATAGTGGAAGGCTATATATAGAGGACTGGGAATCCATCCATGAGGCTATCTATATAAAGGAGAATAGACCAGGGGAGAGATGAAATCTTTAAATCTACCTCTTAGATATTAAATGGAGGATTATTTACTACCGTACGGCATGTGCAATGATAGAAGGGAGGGGTAAAGAATGTATAGAGTTAAATTATGTCACGAAATGAAGAATGTATTTCAGGTTGTTTTTGTATATGAAAAATTAATAAAGAATAATTAAAAAAAAAAGTCTGTGCTGCAGAATTTTTGTATAGTTTGTCAAGTTTCATCGTGAGCATTACTATCTTTTATCTATTCGCTTTGTTGCGGGCAGCGTCTATACTGATGAGTTTACCCCGTAAACACAGCCTTATGGGCAACCCATACTGTAGAGATGGGGGTCTCTGGTAGGGCATTGAGAGCAAAGTAGTCTTCTATGGCCTGAGAGACCTCTGACTCAATAGCCACATCGGAGAGGAGTGCCTCATTTAGTCTCCAGGTATAAGGAGTAGGGGCAAGCTTAATAAATTGTGTTGTGAAGGAGGTTATTTGGTGGTCTGACCAGACACAATTATGTATAGCAGCTATACATGGAATCTCCAACTCTTGTCCAGGTCTTAAGCCCCTTTCACACTGGGGCGGTTTGCAGGCGCTATTGCGCTAAAAATAGCGTCTGCAAACCGACCTGAAACAGCCGTTGCTGTGTCTTCAGTGTGAAAGCCCAGAGGGCTTTCACACTGGAGCGGTGTGCTTGCAGGACGCTGAAAAATGTACTGCAAGCCGCATCTTTGGTGCGCTGTAGGAGCGGTGTATTTACAGCTCCTAAAGCGCCCCCTCCTATTGAAAACAATGGGGCAGCGCTCCGAACCTGCCCGCAAAGCACCGATGGAGCGGCGCTTTGTGGGCGGTATTAACCCTTTTCCGGCCGCTCGCGCGGGGTAAAACCGCCCCGATATCGGCCGTAATGCGCCGCTAAAACGATGGTAAAGTGGCGCTAAATATAGCGCAGCTTTACCGCCAGCGCACCCAGCGCCTGGGTGTGAAAATAGCCTTATAGATAGCCAGCAGGTTGTGTGCCCAGGTGCACACAACCCAGCTAAAAGGGGGGCTGGTGAGAGCAGAGAGTGTTGAAGGTGGAGTGTGTGAAGCTTGTTACTTCTGCTGCTGCTGTATCAAGACAGACCTGTGTCTGAAAAGCTGTCCGCCCTGTGTGAGACTACATCCCTGGTAAGGGGGGGACTTTGTGTCTGAAAGACTGGGAAGGTTGGGGCGGCTACAAGGGCCTGTGATACCAGAGAAGGGTCTGGGAAGCTGGGAGAGCCGAGGCGACTAGCAAGTCCAAGGGGGTCTGAAGGAAGTCTTGAAGTCTGGGGGACAGTAAGCAAACCCAGGGGTCTGGAGAATCCTGTTGAGGCCAGGAGTAGGCCAGTTAAACAGGGAACTGCAAGGCAAAGTAAGCCTGGCATTTTCTGTTGTATGAATTTACTGGAGAAGAACCCCTGTGTGGGAAATCCTGTGTATAAACTTGTATTTTGTTCCCGTTAATAAAATTTGGCTGCCATGCCCTCAAACCTGATAACTGACTGCTGTGGACTCACTACGTGAAGCTAAACACCCCAATATCACTATATATATTGTAAAGTTCGGGGGACCAGCTAGACCGCAGGACACATGCTTTTAGTTCAAAAGGAGGTTTTATTAAACTTAAACAGCTTCACAGCAGCAAAACAAAAGAAAAAGGTTTCAGTCTCACCGACTATCAAAGTCCCGAATTGCTATCGCAATCAAACACAGTCCTGGGGTGCTGTCGCAGGTGACTTCATCTGCTAGGAGGCTTCCAGGCCAAACGCTGCTGTTGACTTTGGTTGCTGCAAATCAAGCCAAACACAAACCACTATCTCCTCTGCACTCCTCCACCCATCTGCAACTTCCTGTCTTGTTTTTAAACCCACCTCCTCTGACAGGTGAGTTAACCCTTTTTGTTCCCTTAAAGGGATCACAGACCAAACAGAGGGGAAACATAGCGTCCTTCCAGGACCCAGCCACTGCGTCCTGTACATATCCCCCCCCTGTGCCCCAACGCCAAGGAGGTGGAGGCAACCGTGGAGCTCAAACAATGGACTCGGGAGAGGGCATCTGCATTTTGATGCAGTCTCCCGGGCCTATGCTCCACTACAAATTTAAATTCCTGGAGTGCCAGGAACCACCGGGTAACCCTGGCATTAGTCCCTTTACCTTGTCTCAGCCATGTTAAAGGGGCATGGTCAGAAATCAGCCTAAACTTCCTCCCCAAGAGGTAATATCTGAGGGATTCCAGAGCCCACTTAATGGCCAGACACTCTCGTTCAATTATAGCGTAGTTTTTCTCCGCTGGTGTTAACTTCCTACTGAGGAAGACTACTGGGTGCTCCTCGCCATGAATAACCTGTGACAAAACTGCTCCCAATCCTACATCGGAAGCATCAGTCTGTACAACAAACTCTTTTGAAAAATTGGGTGCTACTAGGACAGGGTGTTGGCACAGTGCCGACTTGAGCTCCAAAAAAGCTTTCTCAGCGTCTGCATTCCACTCCACCATGACCGATTTCCGACCCTTAGTCAGATCGGTCAATGGAGCTGCCAACGTGGCAAAGTTGGGTACAAACCTCCTGTAGTATCCCACCATACCCAGGAATGCACGTACCTGTTTTTTTGTGAGGGGGCGGGGCCAATTCTGTACAGCCTCTACCTTGTTGACCTGAGGTTTTACTACCCCTCTACCTACAACATAGCCCAGGTATTTCACCTCCTCCATTCCCAAAGCACACTTTTCCGGGTTTATTGTAAACCCCTCCTTCCAAAGAGAGTCCAGTACTGCCTGGACTTTGGGCAAGTGTGACTCCCAGTCTCTGCTAAAAATGACTATGTCATCCAAGTATACTGAGGCATACTCCCGATGAGGACGTAAAATCCTATCCATTGCCCTCTGAAATGTGGCTGGAGCAGTTTGCAATCCAAAAGGCATTCTCTTGTACTGAAAACTTCCCTCTGGGGTAGAAAAAGCAGTTTTCTCTCTAGCAGCCTTAGTCAACGGGATTTGCCAATACCCCTTGGTAAGGTCTAATGTAGTGATATACCTGGCTGGACCTAGTCTCTCAATAAGCTCATCTACCCGGGGCATGGGGTAGGCATCAAACCGTGAAACTTCATTTAGTTTCCGGAAATCATTGCAGAATCGCAGAGTCCCGTTGGGCTTCGGTACCAACACAATCGGGCTTGACCACTCACTCTGTGATTCCTCAATAATCTCCAGGTCCAACATCTTCTTCACTTCCTCTGAAACAGCCTTCCTTTGGGCCTCTGGAATGCGGTAAGGCCGGACAAAAACTTTGACTCCTGGTTCCGTGACAATATCATGCTCTATGACACTAGTGAGCCCTGGCAAGTCTGAAAATTTCTCTTTATTTCTCTGCAAGAACTCCTTTGCCTGCTGACTTTGGACTCTAGACAGGGTATTTGCTACTTGGACACTCTCCACCCCAACCCTAGGCTCAAGTCTTGCACCAGCCAGGGAGGTCACCGGTTCCCTGTCTGTCCAGGGCTTTAACAAGTTTACATGATATATCTGATAGGGTTTCCTCTTACCTGGTTGGTGGACTCTATAATTTACCTCTCCCACTTTTTCTACAACTTCAAAGGGGCCTTGCCACCTGGCCAAGAATTTACTTTCCACAGTGGGGATCAACACCGCTACTCGATCCCCCACTTGGAAGTTCCTTATTCTAGCAGCCCTATTATAGACCCGTCGTTGAGCCTCCTGGGCTTTTTGCAAATGTTCTTTGACTAGAGGCATCACAGTTCGGATCCTCTCCTGCATTTGGGAAACATATTCAAGAACACTCTTATGCTGAATAGGTTCACTTTCCCATTCCTCTTTAACAAAATCCAGTAGTCCGCGAGGTCTCCGCCCATATACCAACTCAAAGGGCGAAAACCCAGTGGAGGCCTGGGGCACTTCCCGGATAGCAAATAGGAGAGCGGGTAACAGGCAGTCCCAGTCTTTCCCATCCCTTTGTACAACCCGCTTGAGCATAGACTTAAGGGTCTTATTAAAGCGCTCTACCAACCCATCCGTTTGTGGATGGTAGACCGATGTGCGCAGCTGTTTAATCCGGAACAGCTTGCACACATCAGCCATAACCCTCGACATAAACGGGGTGCCCTGGTCCGTGAGTATTTCCTTGGGAAAACCAGTCCGTGTAAACAACTGGAATAATTCCCGAGCAATAGCCTTAGAGGAGGTATTCCGCAGAGGTAGCGCTTCAGGATACCGGGTGGCATAGTCAAGGATCACCAGTATGTAAGAGTGACCTCGAGCTGACTTTACCAAAGGACCCACTATATCCATGGCTATCCTCTCGAATGGGACCTCAATTATGGGCAGAGGGACCAAAGGGCTCCGGAAGTGGGTCACCGGCGCGGTCAACTGACAGGTGGGACAAGAGGCACAGTATCTTCTTACCTCTGCTTTCAGACCTGGCCAGTAAAACCGGTCGGTGATCCGTGCCTCCGTCTTTTCAACTCCCAGGTGTCCCCCTAAAACATCATCATGGGCCAGGTCCAGGACCTTGCGTCTATACTGTTGGGGTACCAATAATTGTTCTACCACATTTTCTCTCACTTTGGTAACCCGATAAAGCAATTCATTATATATGGCAAAGTGGGGCCACCGCTCATTCGCACCTGGCTCTTGGGGTACCCCATTTAATACTACAACTTGTTCCCGTGCACGGGCCAAAGTGGGGTCCTGCATCTGGGCAGTACCAAATGTCCCCTTGGGAACACCCAAATCCGGCAGGGCAGGGGTAGAGGCCACTTCCTCATCCTCTTCACCCAGCATTACCTGAAGTGGGGAAGGTTCCCCCTCCTCAGTGTTCAGGTAGGTCTGCGAACCACACATTTTGACACCCTTCACAGTATCAGCACTACTTTCATCACCATTAACCCAATCATTAGCATTTGTATCAACTGGATCCACATTAGGTTCATTTGGCATCTCAGGGTTATTACCCTCAACCATAGGAACAGAGGAACTAGTTTCTCCCCAGTCTTGGGATCGTTCAGATAGTTCTCCTTGTCCCCACAGTTTTTCAAAAAATGGACAGTCTCGTCCTATGATAACATCATGTATCAAGTTCTTTACCACCCCCACCTCTTGAGTACCAGTGCCATATGCTGTGGAGATGGACACCGAGATGAGAGGGTACTCTCTAGTGTCCCCGTGAATGCATACAACCCGTAAAGTTTTGCTTACCGGACCGATCTTCCCAAGTACTCTAGGATGAACAAGGGTTACCATGCTTCCGGAGTCCAGCAAAGCCCAGGCAGGGAGGTGGTTCACTTGGACTACACACTCAAATTTCTCTTCTCCGCGGTCAAGGTGTGTGGTACATGCTCTATGAGCATAAAAAGACCCCCTCCGAAGAACCCCGCATTCCATGGGCTCCTCTTGCAGTGGGCAGTGGGCCCGGGTATGGCCCCAGGAATGACACCGCCAACATTGTACATCCCCTCCTCTCCGAACAGGAACAGATCGCTGAGGAGGTACTGGGAGTGACTCTTGACCTTCCGGGGTGTTGATTCCAGGGCTCCGGGGGACATCCTTTCGAAGGGCGGCAGTCGATCGAATAGGCCGTGGCATACTGGGCCCTTGGCGCTTGGTAGGGCCAAGCAGATCCTCCACCACTGTATATCGCTCTACCATCTCGACAAGGAGGTTCACTGTTTTGGGGTCTCCATGGCTGACCCACCGTTGAAGGTCGTCTGGCAGTGACCGTAGGTATCGGTCCAGGACGACCCGCTCCACGATTTGGGGGCCCGACAACACTTCGGGCTGCAGCCATTTTTTTACCAGTTGCACCAGGTCATGCATTTGAGACCGTGGTGGACGATCTGGACAATACTTCCATTGGTGCACTCGTTGGGCCCGAACGGCCGTAGTCACCCCCAAACGAGCCAGTATTTCTGCCTTTAGTTTTTGATAGTCTTTAGCGTCCTCTGGTGGCAGGTCAAAGTAGGCTTTTTGAGGATCTCCGGTGAGAAAAGGGGCAATTAGGCCGGCCCACTGGTCCTGGGGCCACCCTTCTCTCTCTGCCGTCCTCTCAAATGTAGCAAGAAATGCCTCTACATCATCACTCAGGGACAATTTCTGCAAAAAATGGCTTGCCCTCACGGTCACCTGGTTGCCAGGGGCAACAGCCGCTTGCTCACGACCCTGAGACAACTGCTGTACTACTTCTTTTAAGGCAGTCACCTGAGCCTGCATAACCCCTTGCTGGGTTGCTTGCTGTGCTGCCAACTGAGCCACCAACAGGCGAGTATTTTCTTGCTGTACCTCCAGCTGAGTTGCTAAGCGCTGATTAGCTTCCTCATGGCGGGTCTGCGCTTGTATATTAGCCAGGGACAGTTGTTTAATTAGTTCCTCCATTGCTTCAGCTTTCAGGGTTTGGGCAGCTTTAACCCAGGACATAAATTCACTGTACTGTCCCTTTAAATGTCAGTTTTAAATTCAAATGCAAAAGCCAGCAAAAAAAAAAAAAAACACGCCTGTTACTCTGTCCTGCCCGCATCCGAGCACCACTTGTAAAGTTCGGGGGACCAGCTAGACCGCAGGACACAGGCTTTTAGTTCAAAAGGAGGTTTTATTAAACTTAAACAGCTTCACAGCAGCAAAACAAAAGAAAAAGGTTTCAGTCTCACCGACTATCAAAGTCCCGAATTGCTATCGCAATCAAACACAGTCCTGGGGTGCTGTCGCAGGTGACTTCATCTGCTAGGAGGCTTCCAGGCCGAACGCTGCTGTTGACTTTGGTTGCTGCAAATCAAGCCAAACACAAACCACTATCTCCTCTGCACTCCTCCACCCATCTGCAACTTCCTGTCTTGTTTTTAAACCCACCTCCTCTGACAGGTGAGTTAACCCTTTTTGTTCCCTTAAAGGGATCACAGACCAAACAGAGGGGAAACATAGCGTCCTTCCAGGACCCAGCCACTGCGTCCTGTACAATATATATATATATATATATATATATATATATATATGGTCAATTTTTTAATTTTTTATTAATTTCTTTTCCTTTTCTTCATGCCCTATATTTTAGTACACACTGGTTAAAAAAAATAAAAAATAAACCATGTATTAGAGTAGAAAACACTACACTATTAATATAAAACACAATTTTAATAATATTGATGGCATTATGTACGAAATGGGTGTCTAAATATTTTTTTAAATAAATAAATTATGATATTTATTTACGTAGTTATTCCTAGTATGTCTAATTTTGCTAATTTGCACTTGCTATTTTTAAGCTATATCACATATACATTTTTACACATAGTAATTTAGTTTTATTTCACAGATGTTCCTTGGAGACCTCTCTTTAATTATTTTAACAGTGTCATGCCAAGGAGATGAGATCCATCAGACATAAGCTGGGAATTGGATTTGTGCAACATCTGCAGCTAAGTGTATTTTCCATGTCCTAGGTTCTTTTAAAATACATGTTCGAGATGCATATCACCAAAGGGAGAAATGAAGAGTAAATTTGGCAGATAAGCATGATATACGAGATTAACTGGTTTCCAAATTGGTTCTCAGTGTCCCCGGCATCTGATTAGGTAAATAATGCTGTTCCCACAAGAGAAATGGAAAGTGTAAAACAAAGTTATTTTTTACAGTAGAGTCATCATGAACATTTACACAGCCTACAATGATGGTAATTATTTTTAAGATGAACTTTATTTAGGTAATCGCATATTTTGTACTTCTGCATCTCAGGCATTGCGTATCAACCAGAAAAGCAAGTATGTTGTTCATACCAGTCAGTCTAATTCTATCTTTTGTTTTTCCAAGGCTTGCTGGGATTTCATCCCTTACTGACCTTAATACAACTTTATAAGTCCAAATATCCCTTTCTGTTGGAATGTTAATTAACCTTGAAGCAGATAACTAGGGATGTGCAACCATGTGTGGTTCTAGTTTTTAAACTTACTGTCCATAACCATAATTCGTTTTATGCCCCATACACACTATCAGATTTTCAGATTTTTCCTTCAGGTTTACCAAAACCATGTAGTGCAAGGGCCTGCCTGATTGCATACAAATTGAAACTCCTGAGGTTTGACCTCATATTATATGGTTTTGGTAAATCTGAAGGAAAAACTCAGCAGAAAAACTGTGTATGGGGCTTTAGAGTCACATAGTTAATCTGGTAAAAAAAGATACAAGTCCATCCACTTCTACCAACAGAGAAAAGAATAAAAAAAACACACAGAACACACACAAATAGAAAACCTTTCTATACACCATCCTATACCTAGAGTTGATCCAGAGGAAGGCAAAAAAAAAAACAATGAAGCATGATCCAATTTGTTTCAGCGGGGGGAAAAAAATCTTTCCTTAACCCCAAGAGGCAATTGGATATTTCCTGGATCTGCTTACCTATAAATATTAGTAATATTAGATACAGTAATACCAAAAACTCCAGGTTAGTCTTTAAAATATACTTTATTAAAATCCAAAATAAGTCAAATGGACATAAAAGTCATTGAAATTAAGAGTGCAAGCAAATGCCCACTACCAATTATGGCTGCTGTGTTGTAAGAGAAATAGCTCTCAATCACAATCAGTTCAGATACAGCCAGTGCTGTGTGCAAGCCTTGCAATTGAACTGCCAGGATTGCAGACGCCTGCGCCAGTATGGCTTTTCAGGAAGTGACATCAGCTGAGGACCCAGAAGGTGCCAGAAAGAAGCTACAGATGCATGGAATTGAATGCATGCTATTAGGTTGCCATGATGACACATTTCACACATAAGCACTTTTTTACTTTAAGTTTTTTTATTGAAAAATTATCCAGCAAACAAAGAAATGCAAAATGATCCTATTAACGTTATTACAACATAGCAAGGCAAAGTGACATGAAAAGGACATTACATACAAATTCCATATCCTGTTTGTCCAAATGGATGAGAAGGTAGGCATTATACTAGTTCCGGACTGGTCCCAGTTCGGAGTACTGACCAACAATCTGGTCGCCATGTTCCAGGTAGGGAGAACCTCAAAGAACTGTGCACCAAATGATTGCAACACAAACGGACCTCTGGGGCCTAACCAACCAGGATAGGAGGTGGAAATCACCTTAGTCACTAGGGGCAACCAGTTGATCGAGTATAATAATAGTGAAAATATGTGTCTTTTCATGACATCCTTGCCTCCTAACTCCCTTATAACCTAAAGGGAGCCAAGGTAGGGGCCTGAGCCTCTCTCCCCCTTCCGATACCAGAAAACAACTGGTGAGAAGAGGGGAAGAAGCCCGGAACCGCTGGACGGTGAAGTAAACCTCAGTTGGTAAAAGAAAGCACAGAAGAAGAAGAGATGTAAGAAAGGAAAAGAGAGAATAGCAGAGGCGGTAGAGTGGAAGAAGCAGTCACCGGAGGGTGTATTTCTGACAACAAACATTATATAGAGATGTTCACATAGGCTGCCTATGGCTCCCAAGTTAGTTCAAATTTCTTAATCCTATCTTGCAGGGTACCAACAAGTTTTTCTTGTGACATAATCCAGGAGATTTTGCTTTTGGCCAAGCCGATTGAGATTGTGTGTTTTTTCAAGGCACGGGCAATGGTAATCTTCGTTTCTAATAGCATATAGAATAAGAGAGTTTGGGTATGTTTAGAGATGTTCTCCACTCTACTGTTCAATAGGGCTATGTGCGGGGTCTGGGGAATGGTGCAACCTGTTACCTTGCACATTATTTGAAATAATTTATTCCAGAAACAGCCTCTGAAACAAAGAGGGGAAGATCCAGTAAACATGTTAGCCAGGCGTGTAGGCACCAGGTACCAGTCTGAGATAAGTTTTACATTAGCCTCAATCAGTGAGACATTCAAAACTCCTTTGGAGTAGCGGTAAAAGCACTGGTGCCAGGTGTCCAAAATCCATTCTTCTTTCAGATCCCATTCCCAGCTCCGAGCATCCCCTTAAATCTGAGAGTTCTGAACACTAACGTTCATATGCAGTAATTTTAGGTGGGTCAGGTTTGTTGACCCAAATGGAGTGCAAGTAATGAGAAATCTTGGTTAGCCTAAATTTCTCTTCAGGGGGCATTTGAAGTTTGCTGATGCAGTGACTCACCGAAAGTGGGCCCATGGAATTAAAAAAATGCCCTATGCAAAATAGTCCTTTATTCAGCCACCAGTGAAAGACTCTAATATTCAAACCAGGAGGGAATTGTGGGTTGTAAAATAGGTGGGTCAGGGGTTTGAGATCTGATAGACAAGGGTGTTTGTGAATTTGGTCACTTAGAGCAAAAGAGTGTGATAAAGTGGGAGCTAGAATCGGGGGTCTATTTTTGGAGGGGCACCAGGCTATAAAGTCTAGTGTGTGGCGAGGGACAGCCTGTCATTCCATAAAGATCCAGTCATGTTTGGAACCTTGGGAGTAGATCATAGAGAATTGTGCTAACTGTGCTGCTAGGTAGTACCACCGAAGATTTGGGAGGGCGAGCCCTCCCTGGCTACATAGATGAAAGAGTATAGTTTTAGGACATTGATGCCCTTTTTTCTCCCAAATATATTGAAAAATTTATGACTGGAAACTGTTGTGCCCTTTTTATCGGTATGGGAAGAGATCTAAATAAGTAAAGGAGATGAGGTAGAAGAGTAATTTTTAATTGAATTTAATTGATCCTGCCTATCCAGGATAATTTGTGTTTAGACCACAAAATTAGGTCCTCATCTAGCTTCTTATAGAGGGGGGGATAATTCCTGTCTTACAGCTGGGCAACATTGGAGGTCCAGTGAATGCCTAGATAAGAGACAGGAGAGGAATGCCAACAGAATTTGAAATGTGTCTGTAACCAAGCTGCCAAGGAGGGCTCTATCGAAATATTTAGGGCATTGGATTTAGACATGTAAACCTGGAAACCAGAGGTCGAACCAAAATCCTGTAATAGTTTAAAGATATTGGGGATAGAGATTAGAGACAAGGACACCGACAGGAGAAGATCTTTAGCAAACAGGACACATTTGTGTTCAGTAGGTCCACAGAATACACCCTAATATCGGGGTGGTTTCTGATAGCTATTGCTAGTGATTCAATAGCAGTCGCAAAGCTTAGGGGAGACAGGGGGCAGCTTTGTTGTGTAGCTTTTCGAGATATTGAAGGGTTTAGCGTAGTAACCCTGCAGGCACACCTGTGCACTGGGAGTGGAATAGAGCTCCCGCAGTGTTCCCAGGAAGTGTGGGCCAAAGCCCCACCTTTACAGAACTTCGAAGAGGTATGGCCAGACAACTGTATCAAAAGCCTTCTGTAGGTTGACCGAAAGCAAAAGACCCTCCTGCTATTTTCCACCATCCCATTGTAACGGGATGGTGGAAGTAAATTATATCAACTGCTCTTCGTATCTGATCAGGACCATATCCCCTGGGGATGAATCCTGCTTGGTCCTTATGGATGTATTTGGCTATAAAGGCTGACATTTTGTTTGATAACATTTTTGTTAAAATCTTTAGATCATTATTGATCAATGAGATCGGTTGATAGTTGTTGACCTCGCTAGCATCCTTCCCTAGTTTGGGGGAAAATGTCACATAAGCCAAGTTCAAAGCTCTATCGGATTACCATTCCAGAGTGAGTTAAAGAACCATACCAGATATGGAGAAAGGGTGGAGGCAAAAGTTTTATAATAGCATACTGAGAGGCCGTCAGGGCCTGAAGCAGAGCGTCTCTTAAGATTTTTGATCACCTCCAAGACTTCCCGTTCTGAAATCGGTTTCTCCAGGTTGGTGAGTCAATTTCGGGAGGGGAATATCATGGAGGAATTATGATGCCTGAGCAGTCGACGTCGCCCCATCTGCTTTGTATAAATTGGAGTAGATGTCCTGGAAAACTTGCATAATATTTGTCATGTTTTGGGTGTGAATCCCTCCTGAGGGGGTGTGGATTTTAGGAAAGGAGACTGAACGCAGCCAAACTTAGCCCAATCTTATCTTTACAAGCATAAAAACGCACCCTTGTCCACCTAAGACTTTTTTCAGCTACGGAAGTTAGAGCTAAATTTAGAGGGAGATGAGCTGTATCTAACTGAGCTAGTGAGGTGTATGAAGTGTATTTTTTGTGGGATTTGCTTAATTTAATAAATTCCTTCTCCAGTTTGTCTATCTCAGCCCTCCTCTCCCGTTTAAGTTTGGAAGAGGTCTGAATAATTTTGCCTCAGATTACAGCTTTGTGGACTGGCTATACAATTTCAGGGGAGATGCCTCCTTTGTCATTTGAAAGAAAATATTCCTTCAGCTCCTTCTCCGGGATAGTGCATTAAACTGTATCATTAAGGAGCGACTCATTGAGGTGCCACCGGCACAGCCTTTTGGTCCAGATGGGCTCGCTAATGTGAGAATCACTAGAGCATGGTCTGACAAGACAGTGTCTTTGATGAGAGCCCCAGTGGAAAATAATAACTGAAGCAGGACCAAAAATTTGGTCTATCCTGGCATATGTTTGATGTTGAGCCGAAAAGTGGGTGTAGTCTTTAGTTAAGCTCCCTCCAGATGTCTACTAGTCCGAGCAAGTGCAAGATCCTTGCAATTCTAAAGCTTTGTTTTTGGGTTCATTTGAAACATGATCTATTCCCTCACGATTTATCAAGGTTTAGGTCAAAGGCAACATTGGTGTCACCGCCGATTACCAATACGCCGATTACCAATACGCCTTCTGCGTTGGTTAAGATAATCAGGGCCAGTGCTTCAAAAAAAAAGCAGCTTATTCCCGATTGGGGCCGTAATAGGAGAAAAGGTGTAACTTCACCATCTATGGTCCCATTTACAGCAAGGTATCTACCATTTGGGTCTCTCACCACCATAATCAAGGTTCAGAAAGATAGAGATATGGGATTTTATTGGTACCTCTTAAAAGTGCTAATTGAGTTGAATACTCTGATACACAGATTGAAATATTAAAGCATATTTTATTAACAAAAATAAGGAAAAATAAAAAATGAACAAACATGCACATATCCACAGTCTAAGGTATATACACCTATTCCTATAATAGACAAAGATAATGCAGTATTAATTTGTGTGTGATCACATATTCAACAAGTTTCTACATGTTTCGCCTGTAAAGGCTTCATCAGGAAAGTTGACATGATCACAAGGGGTTAAAACTTCAAAAGTAGTTTCATTCATGTATCGGACCTTGGGTGTATGAAAAAGAAAAAAGCAAAAGACATAATAGAATTGATTTAACAAAGTTAGAGAGATATTATATACGATGTTAAATGGAATATATGAAGACATTGAGACATGACAAATCCACCTACACCAAACAATCCCACCCACCCCCATTAATACCCACCCCAAAACCACCCCCAAAATGGTCCCTATTCTACCCCCGCAATTTAATTGTGGGTTAACCTCCAAGAGTAATGGATAGGGTCCTACCTCTCATATCGGGTCCAATGCCAAATCTCCACAGGGGAGTCTCATGGGGTACTGGCCCAACGATAAAATCGAAAAAAGAGAAATGACCCTCAAACCCCAAATCCCATTGAGATGATGGGTAAATCGTAGGGAGGAATATATGGAGCTCAATGAGATACAGGAAACCTTGTGGCGTTATAAGAGACATATGCCTATAATATACAAATGAAAAAGAAATATGTGAAAAATGTATCAAAATATTGAACCTCAGGAGAAAGAGGAGATAAGTTATTGGCAGAAGGAGAGATAAATGTTTCTCTCCTAACGCTGCTGCTTACCACCTGAAAATGTCCTTGATAATATAATTGCAATACTGGCTGGGAGCTCGTATGGATAAATGAAATATGAGTGCCCGATATCTATTAATGTTCAAAAGAAACATATTGGTATTACTAATAAAGTTAACATGAGGTGACGCTAAACATAAAGCATGCGTCATCTAAATGTTTAAAAGCGTAATGGGGAAGCACTGCTTACCTCTATTGTTATGTCTTTGTCAAAGAAAGAACCAAGCATTGAAGCATCTAAGCCCAGAATATAGGTGCTAGGGAAGTATAGAGTTTGACTTCCAGGACTTGTTTCCTTAAGGCTTTATCCTGGTGAAATTTAAAAATAGAAATGGGGGGGCCCGCCGGACGCCAACCCCAAAAAAAGATAAACTTAATGAGGAGGGGGTAATATTGTAAAGAATCAAAATTACATAGTAAGGTTCCCAGATCAAGGACAGAGAAAGAGTCATAGTTTACCTTGTTGTTAGTTCAAAAGTATGCTGGGACTGTGACATCATATGTGGGCGGGGTCACCACGTTTTTTTAATAAAAATTTGGCGTGGATTTCCCCCTCAGAAGTAGTAAAATTAGTTGCGAATTCATGCTAGCAGCTGATTCGCACCTAAAACGCGGACACACCGCAGATCAGCCGGCGTTTCACTGCGCAGTCACACAGGGCCTTGAATTCGCACCGCACTAGTCTGAACCCAGGCTGAAAAGAACAGCCATTTCCATGTTGGACATGGATCAGCAGAAGTGAGAGCCTATCGCAAAGGGTTCAGGGTTGTGGAAAAGACCCCTTTGGGTCAGAGCCCTCTTAACTAGGGAGGACATGAGTCTTTCGATCTCTTTGTTTGTTGCTTCTGCCAGACAGGAGCGAGCTTCCTTGGTGGGGGGCCTCTTCAATAAGCCAGTATTTTGGTGGGATGGAGGGTCTTGAGTAATCAAGCCAAGTTGTAACAACAGACGTTCGATATCTGGGAATGATGAGAAGCCATAGGTTTTCTGTTGGTGAATAAAGCTTGGGGAGAAATGGAAAGGACAACCAGTATTTAATGAATTTTTGTGAGCGCACCAAAAGAAGAGGTTTCACCCACCACCATACAGAAAAGAGGCACCCTAAAACATCCGCAAAGATCTGTACCCAATGACCTTAGATAGTTGGATGGTCAATGTTACTAGGTCTGTTCTTGCCATTCCCCCAGACATCTGTGTGCTCTCTGCTATCTCCAGTATCGTCCTCAGAGTGTGTCAGGTTGTTCTGTGTAGATGTGGCTGCGAGCGGTGTTTGGCCTGAGCGGGATGAGCTCCCTGATTACGCATCCATTCAGGGAGCTGCCGTGCATGCGTCTCTCAGTAATAGTCATTCAAAGTGTGAGAGCACTGAACGCTAAAAATTGGTGAAAAAAGGGGGTGAAAGTGCCCTGTATTGAAGTGGTTAAGGGGAACCCTATGACAGAATTATGAAAAAAACTAAATTTTTTTAAGGGGACGCCTCGCCATTTTTTTTTAATGGCGTGGGGTCCCCTCCAAAATCCATACCAGACCCTTAAAAAAGCATGCAGTCTAGCAGGCCAGGAAAGGGGGGGACGAGTGAGCGCCCTCCTGAACCATACCAGGTGGCTTGCCCTCAACATGGGGAGAATGCTTTGAGGTGCATGTTTATGGGGACAAGGGCTTCTGCCCGACAACCCTGGGCTGTGGTTGTCAGTGTCTGTGGGCAGGGGGCTTATCGGAATCTGGAACCCCCTTTAACAAGGGGGCCCCCAAATCTCGCCCCCCCATGTGAATGGGTTGGGGTACATTGTACCCCAACCCATTCACCAAAAAAGTGTAAAAAAAATTAAGAAACACAGTAAACAGTTTTTGACAAGTTCTTTAATAATAAAAATATAATAATAATAAAAATAAATGGTGTCCCTCGATGTATCCACCATAAATCACGTCGCCGCTGGACCAAAAAGAAAAACAAAAAAAAAACAGTTGTCTTCTCTTGGAAAACCTCCCAGCCATCTGCCTCCTCTGCTTTTGACCGCTCTTATACAGGCAAGGGGCGGTGCCACCTGGCTATGTCACCCAGTGGCCTCCCCCTTCTGATGTAATGTGATGTCAGAAGGGGCGGTGCCCATGGGTGGCCCAGCCCCTTGCCTATATAAGAACTGTCAAAACCAGAGAGGAGGCAGATGGCCAGGAGGCCTCTCAGGGGGCGCAGTGTTTTATTTTTTTTATTTTTTTGGGCCCAGTGGGCGACGTAATTGACGGTGGAATACATTGAGGGACACTATTTTTTTTTTTTTTTTAATAAAGGACTTGTCAAAAACTGTTTACTGTGTTTCTTATTTTTTGACACTTTTTTGGTGAATGGGTAGGGGTACGATGTACCCGATACCCATTCACTCGGGGGGGGGCAGGGATCTGGGGGCCCCCTTGTTAAAGGGGGCTTCCAGATTCCGATAAGCCCCCCACCCGCGGACCCCGACAACCACAGCCAAGGTTTGTCAGGAAGAGGCCCTGGTCTCCATCAACATGGGGACAAGGTGCTTTGGGGTGTTGAGGGCAAATAGCCTGGTATGATTCAGGAGAGGGGCGCATTGCTGTGGCATGTTCTATACATCGCACAGATGCACCACTTTACAGGTAGGCTAATGGGACCACCACAGCCACGATATTTAAAGGAATATTTCATTTTTATTTTTTCACTTTAAGTATCATTAAAATCATTGCTCTTTGTTTTTTACTCCCTGTTTTAAAAATCTTTTTTGCATTGAAACATGTCCCCTAGAGCAGTACCCCGGTCCCCATACACTTTTTATGGCAATAACTTGTATATAAGCCTTTAAAATAAGGACTTTTGATTTTTCATGTTAATTTCCCATAGACTTTAATAGAGTTTGCATGTTCGCTAGAACTTTTTGCCTGTTCAAAATGTTCTAGTGCGAACCAAACTATGGAGTGTTTGGCCCATCCCTAGGGAGCACAGCCAAACCACACATGTGAAAGGAATCATGGTAGAGAAGCACTGCAGCAAGGATGTAGGAATACATAAGCATGAAACTGCAGACTAATTTGCAACAGAAGCAATTCAAAAATGGCCCAAACTAAAAAAAAAAAAAGATCAGAGCGTTTCTGGGAATTACATGTTGTTCCAGATGCTTCATTTCTAATTTTGTTGTGATTGCTAGAGATGGCCTTGCGGTTTGCCCGGCGGTCGGTTCACGGCTAACTTTGCTCGTTCATGATTCGCCAAACCGGCGGACTTATGGCGCTGTTCGCGACGGCCATATTCTTTTACATTGTGAAGAACTTTGACCCATGACACATCCATCATGGGGTACAGGACAGCCAATTGACTGGTATAGGTGTATAGGAGAGGGAGAGAGGTGTAGGGAGAGAGTTTGCTGTTTGGAGCAGGGACAGTCTGTACTCACTAGCTACTATTAGGTCCACAAAATTTCTTTAAAGGACTGGTATAGGTGTACAGTATATAGGGGTGTAATACACTTATAATATGCTTTCAAATATAGAAAGCATATTATAGTTCATTTGTATTGTGCAGCAATTTGTGACTGCAGTGCTGAGCGATTCTGCAGCTGTCTTTTCTCAGTGTAGGGAGAGAGTTTGCTGTTTGGAGCAGGGACAGTCTGTACTCACTAGCTACTATTAGGTCCACAAAAGTTCCTTTAAGGACTGGTATAGGTGTACAGTATATAGGGGAGTAATACACATATAAAATACTTTCAAATATAGAAAGCATAGTATAGTGAGTGCATTCCTACTGTGCAGCATTGTGACTGCTGAGCGGTTCCGCAGCTCTTTTGTTAGTGTAGGGAGAGGTTGCTGACTGTGTGTCGCAGGGACAGATTGTAGCGACACAAATCGCTAACGAATATAGGTCCACAAAAGTCCTTTTAAGGACTGGTATAGGTGTACTATTTGGTGTGCAGTATATACGGGTGTAATACACGTATACAATACTTTCAAATATAGAAAGCATAGTATAGTGAGTGCATTCCTACTGTGCAGCATTGACTGTTGAGTGGTTCCGCAGCTCTTTTATCAGTGTAGGGAGAGGTTGCTGACTGTGTGTCGCATGCACAGATTGTAGCGACACAAATCGCTAATGAATATAGATCCACGAAAGTCCTTTTAAGGACTGGTATAGGTGTTAGGTGTACTATTTGGTGTGCAGTATATAGGGGTGTAATACACATATAAAATACTTTCAAATATAGAAAGCATAGTATAGTGCATTTCTACTGTTCAGCATTGTGACTGCTGAGCGGTTCTGCAGCGATACTACAAAGACTGACAAACGCAATTAGAAAAAAGTATTATAACTGGTGTGAGAGACCAGTGCCCCCCCCCAAAATGACAGATTGAAGCATAGTGTTATATACCTTCTTCTACATATACTGCACTTCTCTAGAGACTTTTGTCACAGGGTCATTTAAAAAATGACAGGCAGAGGAAGGGCCAGGGCCTTCCACAGGGGTGGTAGGGGTAGGACAGGAGCACCGGGCTTGAGCCAAAGTGGGAAGTTGCAGAAGGTGCATTCGATTACGTCAAAGGACGCACCAGACTTGGTTGAGTGGCTCATTCAGCCTTACTCTTCTGCACCCTCCTCATCCTCTCTATCTGCACCCTTGTCACCCTCTGCTGTGTGCACCCACCAACACCACCACCACCATATACCTTCCGGTTGAGTCACATGAATTATTTTCCGCTCCAGCACAAGACATTTCTGATGCGCAGCCATTCTTGGCATTGGATCAGGTAGCAACAACCGCCACTCAGCAGTCTGACGACAGTACCCAGATCAGCCCAAGGAGGTTGGTCCCTGCTGTTGCTGCCTACTTCGAGATCTCTAATTATAGTGGCGGGGAAGGTGACGTCGATGATGACATGTCTAGGGACGTCACGTGGGTGCCCACAAGAGAGGAAGAGGAGGGGAGTTCAGAGGGAGAGATGGACCAGCAGATAGGGAGGAGAAGCAGGCGGAACTTACATTGCACAGGAGGGACAAACCAGACTGCTAATGTATAAGGAGCAAGGCATCAACCATGTACGGTCACATCTGGCGCTCCCAGGATGCTGGCACATGGCTCCGCAGTGTGGGCTTTTTTTAACGTGTCCGCTGCTGACAATAGTGTTGCCATCTGCAGCCTTTGCAGTCAACGCATAAGTTGTGGTAAGCCCAACACTCACCTAGGGACGACCGCCTTAAGAAGGCACATGAGCTGCCATCACCGAGCCCAGTGGGAGCAACGCCGTCAGAACCCACAAAGCCACACTCCAGGCTTTCACTATCCAGCCTCTTCTACTTCTCCTTCTCTCTCCTCACAATTGTCCTCCACTCCACCTTCCATCATGCCGTCCTCATGTTTTTCTGGAAAAAAAAAGGCTTCCGTGGGCCAAATGTTAAAGCGTAAAAAAATGATGATGCCGGATGATCCTCTTGCCCAACGGTTGACCGCTGGCTTGTCAGAACTGATAGCCTGCCAACTACTGCCATATAAACTGGTGGACTCGGAGGCCTTTCAAAAATTTGTGGCTATTGGAACACCACAATGGAAGGTCCCAGGAAGGAAGTATTTCTCACAGAAGGGCATCCCAGAGCTATATGGCCATGTTCAGCGGCAAGTGAATGTATCTCTGGCACACAGTGTCGGTGTCAAGATACATCTGACCACAGACACGTGGTCTAGCAAACACGCGCAGGGAAGGTATATAACTTTTACTGCCCACTGGGTGAACCTTCTGATGGCCGTCAAGCATGTAACCCGTGGCACCTGTGTACTTTTGGTTTTACCGCCACGGATTGCATGCAGGCCTGCCTCTTCTTCTCCTCCTCCCTCTCCTCCTCGGCTGACTCCTCCTTTTCCACTGCTACCGTCTCTTCCGCTGCGTCGCCCAAGATCCCCAGAACCTATTCGACATGCCAGGTGAGACATTGCCATGCTGTGCTGCGTCTGTTGTGCCTGGAAGCCAAGAGCCACACTGGCCCTGCACTCCTTTTAGCTTTGCGTTCACAGGCAGATCAGTGGCTAACACCGCTCAATTTGACAGATGGTAAAGTGGTGTGCGACAACGGTGCCAATCTGCTGAGCGCATTGAAACAGGGCAAAATTACACATGTGCCATTAAACTTGGTCGTGCAGCGATTCGTTGTCAAATACCCTGGGGTCCAGGACATATTGTGGCAGGCAAGGAAAATCTCGGCCCATTTCAGAAGATCTTACACGGCCATGGCTCGCCTTGCTGACATTCAGCAATGACACAATCTGCCGGTCAGACGTCTTATTTGTGATTGCCCGACGCGATGGAACTCAACCTTGTATATGCTTGATAACTGCGCGTTTCTGCTGGAGCAGCCTAACGACTACCTGTACGAACTCTGCGGCAGAATAGGTTCTGGGGAGCTTGTTTTTTTTTCACCGCGCCAGTGGCTGCTCATGCGCGACACATGCAGACTTCTGCGGCCATTTGATGAGATCACCAAACTGGTCAGTCGCAGCCATGGTGCCATCAGTGACATCGTACCTTACGCCTTCTTTATGGAGCGTGCATTGTGTCGTGTCATTGATCAAGCCATCGAGGAGCAGGAGCAGGAAGATGAGGAAGTCACAATGCTGGATGAATTCCCAGGGGGGCTACTCTATCTGTGACAAGTCAACAACAGAAGTCTGAAGAGGAGTCAGAGGAGGATGGTGCCGGGGCAGATGAGGAGGAGCAAGAAGAGCATGCTTTAAACCTTTCTGGGATCCCTGTTGTTGTCCGTGGATGGGGGGAGAAGAACGAGGAGGACGACATTATCCTGGATGATGAGCAGGAGCCAGGCCACCACACCACTTCCAGTTAAGTGCAAATGGGGGCCTTCATGCTCCAGTGTTTTTACAGGAATCCCCGGAAAAAAAGCATAAAGGTCAAGGACCAGTACTGGGTTGCAATGTACTTAGACCCCCGGTACAAACAAAAAATGGCTGAAATGTTACCACCATCACAGAGGGCTGTCAGAATGGAGCACTTCCAGGCCTTGCTTAGAGAAATGCTACATTCTGCTTTTGCGTGCGCTGGCAGAGGAATTTCCACTCCCAGAGAAAGAGTTGCGGGTACCAATTCAACAGCGCCTGCAAGAAGAGGGTGGTTTGAAGATGTGTTGGTCACTTCTAATATGAGATCATTCTTTCAGCCGACCCATCGACAGGTGTCATCTGGATCCAGCATCAGGGAACGCCTAGACCGACACTGACACTGACACTGTCTGACTACATCGGGTTAACGGCCGATGTGGACGCTCTGAGAAGTGATGAACCCCTGGACTACTGGGTGGGCAGGCTTGACCTCTGGCCAGAGCTTGCACAATTTGCAATAGAACTGTTGGCTTGCCCCTCGTCCAGTGTCCTGTCCGAAAGGACGTTCAGCACAGCAGGGGGGATCGTGACCAATAAGCGCACTCGCCTAGCTCACGACAATGTTGACTACCTCACATTTATAAAAATGAATGAGGCATGGATCTCGGAGGAATTCAACACATGTGACCAGTAGACCATGTATATGCATAACTGTATAAACGATTTATATAATCTAGCACACAGACCTTTTTTCTACCTTTGGCTCACTTGTAGAAAAAAAGCACACCGTACTATATGCCCGTACCCTCCTGTTTGAAGAGGTTGAGCGGTGTCATATTTTTGGGTCCCGCAGCGAGTTGCTGGTGTCAGTGCTGGTGTCAGTGCTCTCTATCTCAGTGCTGGTGTCAGTGCTCTCTATCTCGGTGGTGGTGTCAGTGCTCTCTATCTTGGTGCTGTTGTCAGTGTTCTCTATCGTGGGGCTGGTGTCAGTGTTCTATCTCAGTGCTGGTGTCAGTGAGGGAGATAGCAGCGGAGAAGCCAATCAGCAGGCAGTGCCAGCACCATGGCTGAGGAATGGATCAGCACTGGACTGGCACCTCTGGACCACCGCAGTGTAGCCCTGCATAGGTGGGGGTAAGGGCCGGGCAGAGGGAGGGGTCAGGGGCTCAAGCACAGGTTGGCACACTGGGACACTGGCACAGGACTGCGCTGCCCTGACTGTGGCACTGATCATCTCCTGCACCCCCTTCATAGCATGGCCTGACCTTGCCTTTCCTCCATGGCCTTCATGCGCTCCTGAATTGACAAAATTTCACAGATAAAAAAAGAATGCTTGTCGTTGGCAATCCCAGATTCACTTAATACTTCTGGTATGTCAGTGTTCATGTTGTGGGACTATGTGTGCACAGCCAATAAGTATTTTGTGGCTGAAAATATGACCTGGAGGTTTTTTAATGTTCGCCTGCCATTAAAATGAATGGGGCCCGCCGCGAACCTGAGGTTCGCGAACATTTGAGCACATTCGCGGATCGCGTTCGCGAAACGTCCCATCAGAAGTTTGTCCATCACTAGTGATTGCAACCCCTCTGACAGACCTCATCAAAGATAAAGGGTATGTTATGATCAAATTGATCCTGGAGTCCGAAAAAGCATCTCAGACCATAAAACAAGCTCTTTGTGCACAAACAGTGCTCATAATTTCAGACTTCATAAAATAATTTGTAGTCTAGATAAATGAGAAGAGAAGCAGCACCTTCTAACTGTAACATAAAAGTACTGACTTTATTAAACAACAAAGTGGCAACTCGCAAAAGAACGAAGGAAAAGTGCTCATCTAGGTAACACCGCTGTGATTAACTGGTCTGGTCCCACTGGACCCACTGTGGCAGATTCAGAGCAAAGCTCCCAGCACTTTGTTGTTTAAAAAAGCCAGTACTTTTATGTTACGCTTATGCCGCGTACACACGTTCGGACTATCCGGAATTTCCAATGGAGGTCCGCCGGGCTTTCCGAACGAGCAGACCTGCCCACACACGCCCACACATGACCAGACTTTTCTGGTGGACTCGATCCGGTGGACAATCCGCCGGACTTTTGGCAGAGGTCCACGGGACTTTTGAAATTAACGGACTTGCCCACACGGAGTAAAGTCTGTTCATTTTGAATGTGACTCCAAGGTAGATGGAGGCGGCGGCATTGACTTCCTTCGCTAGTGCCATCAAAAAAACTGCGTGGTGTCCCCCCAAAGTCCATAGCATACAATTATCTGAGCACGCAGCCCAGCCGGTCAGGAAAGGGGATGGGGACGAGCGAGCACCCCCCCTCCTGAGCCGTACCAGGCCGCGTGCCCTCAACATGGGGGATGCTTTGGGGAAGGAGAATGTTGATGAGGAGAAGGGCCTCTTCCCAACAACCCTGGCCGTTGGTTGTCGGGGTCTGCGGGTGGGGGGCTTATCAGAATCCGGGAGCCCCCTTTAATAAGGGGGCCCCTATATCCTGGCCCCCCACCCTATGTGAATGAGTATGGGGTACATGGTACCCCTACCCATTCACCTGAGGGAAAAAGTGTTAAAAAAACACAACACAGGTTTTTAAAGTACTTTATTAGACAGTTCTGGGGGTCTTCTTCCGACTTCGGGGGTCTTCTTCCGACTTCGGGGGCCTTGTCCCACTCTTCGTTTCTTCTGCTGGGCCTCCTCTATCTTCTTGCAGCTCTTTTACTAGCGTTGGCCCGAACTTCTGGTTCGTCGCTGTTGTCGCTGTCGCCTTGTTCATCGTCTTCCTTCTTCTTCTTCTCTTCTCTGGCCGGGACGTGTTGCGCTGTGACTTATATAGGGACACGGGGCGGGGTCGCCGGCTGATGTCACATGGTGAGCCCGCCCCTTATGATGTCACAGTCCCAGGGATCTTATTAAAGGGGGCTCCTGGATTCCGATAAGCCCCCCGCACACAGACCCCGACAACCAACAGGTTGGGTTGTCGGGAAGAGGCCCTTGTCCTCATCAACATGGGGACAAGGTTCTTTGAGGTGGGCGGGCCGCAGGGGTGGGGCGCTCGCTTGTCCCCACCCCCTTTCCTGACTGGCAGGGTTGCGTGCTCGGATAAGGGTCTGCTATGGACTTTTTTTTGGTGTAGGGGTTCCCCTTTAAATACATACCAGGCAAAGGGGCTATCAAGATGTCAATCTCGCTGATGGAGGCGGCGGCATTGACTTCCTTAGCTAGTCTCGTCTACCTGGAGTCACTTTCAAAATTAACAGACTTTACTCCGCTTGTGGGCAAGTCAGTTCATTTCAAAAGTCCCGCGGACTAGCACACAGACGGCCGGATTGTCCGCCGGACTGCCGAGTCCGGCAGTCAATTTTGAGTCAAGACTTCTTTCTAAGTCTCCCGGACTTTTGGGAAGAAAAAGTCCGCCAGAGCCCACACATGGGAGGATTGTCCGGCGGACTCTGGTCCGCCGGACCAAGACCGCCGGATCGTCCGATCGTGTGTACGCAGCATAAGAAGGCGCTGCTTCTCTTCTCATTCATCCACATACATAATTCCTACCAGCTCTTTAACCAACGGCAGTCAAACACCTTGGCGTACTTGTATTTTCTCAGGCCCCCATCCCTGTACTGATAGCCTATATACTAGACATGTACACACTGAAATATTTCGTAAGGGAATTTCGGTTTCGTCTAAAAAATACATTTATTTAGTTACTCCCCAAACTCGTTTTTATTTATTTTGTTTAGTTAAAAAATGCATTCGTACAGAAATCCAAATTAATTAAGGTCAAATCTGTCAATTGAAGGCTTTTGGTTCTGGAAAGATTTGACGAAGCAGCTAAACTGTAAGACGAAGCGATCATACATTCTCGGTCGAATGCTCCGCCCACAAGCTATAGTAGAATTCTAATGTTGTTTGACTAGTAATAATTATTATTATTACTAGTCAAATATTAGAATTCTTCTATAGCCTCCGGGCGGAGCATTTGACCGTAAATGTCCGCTCGCAGTGATCGTATGTTTTCAGCTGCTTCGTCGAATCTTCATGTCGAACTGTATTATACATATTTTTGATCGTATCGAATGATACGATACTTGTTTGTTTCTGTTCATGTCCCAGCAGCCAATGGAATTGCGTTGTATCGAAATCCAAGCATATAACTTCCTTCCTGTTCACTCTGCGCTCCTAACAGCTCTTTTACTATTGTCTCTATAATGTCAAATGTTTTCTCTCTATGTTGAATAATCTTGGTTTAAGGCCCCATTCACACCTGAGCGTTGTGTAGCTTGAAGCCTGAAGCTACAAAATGCTGGAGGGAAACAAAAAATCAATTATTCTCTATGGAGATGGTTCAAATCTCCACTCCAAAACGCCTAAAGCCAGAAGCCCCAAAACACCTGAAACTCAAACAAGTTCTGAAACTTTTTTTTAGGTAAATTTGGGCATTTTTCTGCTTTTTACATTGACCTTTTGACTTGTTCAAATTTGCAGCAAAAACACATTAAAAAACACAGCAAAAATTGCAACAAAATCGTGGTTAACCACTTGCCGACCGCCTCACGCTGATATACGTTGGCAGAAAGGCACGCGCAGGCAGAGTAACGTACATGTACGTTACTCCCCTCTTGTGAGCGGGGGGGGCCATTGCCTCCTCAGTGCCCGCAGCGGTCAGCATCGTTCCAGAAGTGATCCGTCCTGAGGGGGAGGCCACTGATTCATGACCTCTCCCTCACGATCGCTCCTGACGAATGAGAAGCATCCTCTGCTTCTGAAACTGTAACCAGAAGCAGAGGAAGAGAAGACATCCCTGTTACACCAACAGCACACTAACACCTGTACACATAGGTACACAAATCACCCCCCAATCACCCCCCTGCACCCCCTGTTACCCCCTGTCACAGTGACACCAATAGCAGTTTTAATTTTTTTACTGATCACTGCATTGGTGTCATTTTGTGACTGTTATAAGTGTTAGGGCTGTTAGTGTTAGGCCGCTTTAGGTCTAGGGTACCCCCTAACCCTCCCTATTAAAGGTTTAACCCCCTTGATCACCCCCCAGTTAACCCTTTCACCCCCTGTCGGGTCACTAAGCATTCTTTTTTCTGATCGCCGTAGCTGACGCTAGTTAGCTATTTAACCACTTGCTGACCGCCTCATGTACATTTAAGTTGTCAGAATGGCACGTACAGGTACGGCCTGCCTTCCAGCGGGTGGGGGGTCCGATGGGACCCCCCCTGCTGACGGAGACGGTCGGCTTCACTTCAGAAGCGATCCGAGATGAGGGGGCGGCCAATGATTTCTGGCCACCCCCTCGCGACCGCTCCTGGCGAATGAGAAGCTTCCCCTGCCTGTGAACTGTAAACACAGGCAGGAAGAAGTGATGTCACACTCCTTGTGTCGGTCTTTCTGACCGGGGCGCCGAGGAGTGAAGACATCCAAGTAAGTGCACCAACAGTACACTGACACCAGGTACACATAGGCACACTTTTCACCCCACAGTCACCCACCGATCACCCCCCAGATCACCCCCTGCCCCCCCAGTCACAGTGTCACTGATTGCAGTGGTCATTTATTTACTGATCACTGCATTTAGTGCCATTTGTGACTGTAAAAAGTGTCAGGGCAGTTAGCATTAGGCCCCTTTAGGTCCAAGGTAGCCCCATACCCCCCTAATAAAGGTTTAACCCCTTGATTGCCCCCCAGGTAACCCTTTCACCCCCTTTTGCCAGTGTCACTAAGCAATCGTTTTTCTGATCGCTGCATTAGTGTCACTGGTGCCGCTAGGTAGCTAGTTATTTTTTTAGGTTAATCGCCAGGTTTTTTTTTTTCCACAAAAATTTTTTATTGAACAAACAAAAGTCAGCAAACATTTGAACAACGTACAATGTACAACGGGATTCAGGTTCCAGCATTATTATACAGTTACAACGTAGAAGGGTTAATGGTATGCAAACATTTGTTAAGTTCGTATACATAGTAGTGCTTGTGTTGAAGATCAGGGGTATTATTGGACTTATAAAACACCAATGGGACCAATATCATCAGGTCCAACTATGGTTCAGTATTAGTAGTTCCCTTAAATCTTCAGTCCACCAGAGAATCCCTTTCCTTCAGTAAGCGGGTAGGTTATTATCATGAAAGGAGGGGGCACAGGGGGGAAGGGGGGGGGATGGGATATAGAATAGAAAGAGGGGTCGGAATGAAGGTAAAGAGGGGAATGGTAGGGAGTAGGAGAGAAAAAAAAAAAAAAAGGGGGGGGGTGGTGGGGGGGGGCCACCTCTCCACTAAGCTGGGTCCTCCGGAGGAGGACGAGGGGGGTCAGTTACGGGTTAAGTGTGTGTCTTAATCATCGGTCTGTCTGTTGGGGAAGTAGGATTTGTATTGCTCAGAGGATTTGAAATGGGTCCAACAGGCCCAGGTATTCGTGAATTTGTGCATTCTCTCTTGCGCGGTATGTATCAGTTCCTCTATTTCTTCAGTTCTGGAGATTCTTTGAAACCATTCTCTAATTGATGGGGATGTTGTTGATCTCCAGTGTATGGGGATACAGAGCCTAGCGGCGTTGACCATGAACATGGCCAATGATTTGTAGTATGCTCGTTTGGATAAGGCGGTGTGGTGTAGCAGGTATTGGGCTGGTTCGAAGTTCAAAGTGTATGTGGTGATTTGTTCTATGAGAGAGTGCACCTCCCTCCAGAAGGGCTGAAGGAGGGCGCACTCCCACCAGATGTGGAGCATTGAGCCCACCTGAGATTTGCATCTCCAACATGTGTTCGGGGTAGTCGGTGAGAACTTGTGTAGGCGCTCGGGGGTTCTGTACCACTTGGTAATAATCTTATACCCATTCTCCTGTACTGCCACATTCATTGTCCCTTTGTGAGCGTATGTGTAGATGTCTGTCCAATTGTCGTCTGAGAGGGATATATTCAGTTCATTCTCCCAAGATACACGGTTTACATCGGTTGTAGTCCCCCTGTCTATAGCTTCTTGGAGTAGAGAGTAGATGTAGGAAATCACATGTCTTTGCGGTGATGTTTGGGAGCATAGGGCTTCAAACGGTGTGAGTTGTCTATTCCAGGTAGTTATCGGGTTGTGTGAAAGAAGAAAATGTCGGAGTTGTCTATAGGTCCAGAATGGAAATGACTCAGTCTGGGATTGGGCAACTAGATTTTCAAAGGACCTAATCTGTCCCTTGTAGATCAAATGATGGGCTAGTAGATCTTTTTGGGGCCATTCATTCGCCAGGAAAGACTGCTCCTCCCCAGGAGGGAAATCTGGGTTACCCCTAAGAGGGGTCAATGGTCCGGGGTGTGAGGTGAGGTTTGTTGTGCTTTTTTAAGGAAAGTTTCCCGCACATTTTTACTAAGTAATTTTTAACGAAGATATTTTTAAGATACAAAATCAATCGATACGACACAGTCTATATATGCGAAACTTGTTCACGGAGACGAGTGATCATACTTAATAGTCACATTTATTGGTTGACAGAAAACAAATATTTACATGAAATTAAAATACAGATTGCATTATTTGAACATTTGACAATTAATGGAAATACCCTTAAAATGGGCGTAGTGCCTTGGACACAATATCACCATGATAACTTCTTCAGTAGAATCAATAACCTTATACTTGACAATTTAACATAATGTCTGTATTTCACACACCCAGCCGTTACTATACTGCAGGTAAGTAACGTTGAACAATGCGAAAATAATTTAGACATTTGTTTGTCAATAAAAAGCAACTATGCAAAAGGTAATATATAGTAAAAATTGAATATTAGAGAAAAATCTATGAAAAGGCGATTATTGATTCTGGAGAATGATTATCAATACTAGAATATTCAATACATCAATATTTAAGAGAACATACAAGATAAAATCAACATGGCATATTTACCCATTCCAAAATGGCTATTAGTCTGGATTTAAGATAGCTACCGGGTTCAGGATTCTCCTTGGAGGTTTAAAGTATATTTCCAGGCATGGCTGTCAGTCTATCTGGGAAGATGTTTCTCTCCCAGTGTCCCTTCCCCAGGGTGGGTCCCTGAGCTCTCAGGTTCCCCTGAGCTGTCCCCCCTTTCACTATCTATCTAGCTTCTTAAATATACTCTCACACAATAAGATTATAAAACATGTAAGATGTTCAGCCCAAAAGGTATGTGTCTGTTTCCTATTGGCCTAACTGTTGTAAATGTAATTGCGCCTTCAACCACCAGGGGTCTCACATGTGTTTTGGGGCGGCTCTGTAAAGTAATATATTTTATTTTATACTGTATATTTTACTTTAGTGGAAATAACTATATCTTTAATATTTGGGAATTCTACTAACCCCATACTATCAAATACGCTTAGCATAATTATTGATCAATCACTTTGCATAAAAATGGTGGTATATATGCATATCATTGTATATCTGTAAACATTTAGTCCATTTAAAAAGGACACAAGTTATATATATATATATATATATATATATATA
This sequence comes from Lithobates sylvaticus, assembly GCA_028564925.1. Classification (NCBI taxonomy): domain Eukaryota; kingdom Metazoa; phylum Chordata; class Amphibia; order Anura; family Ranidae; genus Lithobates; species Lithobates sylvaticus. The sequence continues at coordinate 123,522,180 of CM053034.1, forward strand.
TATATATATTAATCAACATCACATACAGTTTTTTATCTATCTGGATACCTGTATAATTTGGGTATCCAATCAATATTCGTTTATCTAGCATAGTTAAATTCTAATATATTCATAGCATAATCATATATATATCTTAATACTAATTTGTTCCTAAAACAATTCTATTAATAATCACCCTATATTTATTATGTTTTCTTTATAACCGATTTCATCAACTCATCAGATACTAACTCATAGTTTTCTTTTGTGACCTACGCATCTCACAGATATTCTGAATGATTTATATTCACTGTCTTCTGAATATATATATATATATATTTAACATAGGTCGGTTTGCCTCTATTTTTAAAATCATGTTTTGAAATGGACTTTGAACAGTCCGATTCATGTTTTGATAGCTTAGCTATGTACACAATTCCTAGGAGTTCACATAATAGGCTTTGTCGGGCAAGGTGTTGGCTTTAGAATTTTTGTATTGATGGTTGTAAATTGTCCAAACAGCCTTTACTTCAGCACAAAGGATTCTTCCCAGTCAGGACCACCTCCAAGTGATGACACCTCATAAATTTGGACTTCTCAAACTAATCAACAAAAATAAGTACACACCTTGTGTTTGGTGACAAAGGCTACCATTGTTCCTGTTCTCTTTTTGGCTTCAATACAGGCTTGTAAAAACCCCTTGAATAGAATGGTTGTAGTGATTTAGAATACATGAGTTTCCTGTGTCTTAGAGGTTTTCGAAAGGTCAATTATGGTGACCTCACAGTTCACGTGTCTTTTTGAAATTATACATTTCTGTCATTGAATAGTAAATATATTTCTTCATAAATTCATAACAAAGCCCCCCTTGGAAAGTTGTCGGTTGCCGGAAGTCATCTGACAGACTTTCCCAATGCAACTTATTGAAGAAATATGGCTTCGTTTGGGCCTTGTAAGTCGAGTTGTGAAAATGGATCCGGATTGTGGATATATTTAAAAGGTATAGACACCTGCAGATAGGTGTAATTCTTTGGGAAAAAAAATGGGTTTGTGATCAATGTGTGCATCTCAGGGCCGTCATCCGTTCTTTGGCGGGAAATGGATCACTCCGGGCATCTTTTGGTTCTTGGCTGTCCTGGTGGGTTGTGTCCCTGTAGACTGGCCATCAATGATGTCCCTGGATTCCACATACGGTTCCTTCTCTGGATGTTTCACACATGTTGGACTCTCGGTTCTGTTGACCGGCTCATGGACATATTGGTTCTGTAAAGGAAAATAGATTCCATGAGAAAAACATATATGTCCTTTTTCTTTTTATATGATTTATGTTTGAGATATCCCTGTCAAGCAGGTATCCTGGGCTTCCTCAGAGCCCCCCCTCTTTCCCATTGTGTTATCAGTCCTTTAACTAAACACCTTGGATATAAAGACAATGTATGACACATTTGCTATGGGAGACCAAGCTCCAGGGCTCATTTTTTATGAGGACATTTATTAATAGCTGTGGATACCAGACATTTATGATTGACTTATGTTCTTCAGAACCATTTTTCTTTTTTAGCTTAATTATAGCGGTTCTGGAATAACAATAAAAGCATTTCAGTTTGACATGTGAGTGACAACTCACTGTCAGTAATAAGATATTTGGCATTATAGTCAACCTTCTACTTGTGAGGAATAAAACAAATAAATTCTCCCCCCTTTGGGGTGTCAATATGACTCATTTGAGGCAATTAAACTACCTTATGCGGGTGACTCCTCATCTTTTACCAAAATATCAAACCATTTAGGCTTCCTGATATCAATGTCTTTAGGATTCGGTCTTCCTCTGGAATTACCGTCTTCGTCGACTTCTTGAATTTAGGCTGTTTGGAGCGACCTGTTTATGTCAGAGGAATGAAGTGACCACTGAAAAATAGGAGAATAATTAATATCTAACAACCACAATCCCCCGGAAGGGATTTCAGGATCCTCATTACTGTGACCTGGGGAGAAACATGGCGTTAGAACCTCTACTTCCTATATCTTTATTCAGTGCATTCCTCTGATTTATTTTAACATAGGCGCTTAAAAGGCTCTGTGGCCCTTGGCTGGCCACATGATTTGCCCCTTGAAGAATTTCTATTCATGTTCATTTTAGCAATGAAACCATTGATACACTCGTGGTTTTTAATCTATTCAATCAATTAAGTCAATCTATTTATTTATTTCACAAATTGGCACAACACACTGAACTAAAGTAACCAACTGTTACACCATTTGCCGGTGTACTATAGAAAGTTCAACATTTTAGATCCTATATATCTGTTCCTAATTTGACCAAGCTTTGGTTTGCACGGATTATCAAACCATATATTGTATGAGGTTTATGCGCACTGCAGCCATCTATACCTCAGCAAATTCACCTTTTGAAGGAAGTTTTAATACACTTAACACTGTTTTATTTATTTTATCACGTATTCATATATCACATATTATTCACGTTTTGCGCAGAGGTCTCCTAGATAACTTATTTTAAACAATCTATTGAGTTTTTAAGGTTGATTTAAGCGCACCTATTACACAAAAATGTGTACTTGTCTTTAACTTATTTTACGTGTGGGAACACTATTATATGGGTTGCAGCTACATCATTTGGTTATCTTAAATATCGGTTGCATCTCGGATTTTTAAATTCATAGTAGTGCTTGAGTACATGCATTCAGTACTTATTCAAACAGTGTAACATATCCGTAATTTTGTCTATTTTGGTTTCCATATTGCTTACAGGCTGATCAGAATTGGGTTGTGGGACCCGGTTTCTGTACCTTTTTGGGGACTACTGGCTCAGTTTGATCAGACATATCACCATCAGAAACATTGTCTTGATTTTGGGATAGTTGTCTGGGCCTTAGTTGTTCCCTATTGTTCTGGGGATTTTGAGGTGTCCTACCCTGTAGTTTCTCCCTATTTACCCGTGTAGGCCCCCGAAGCCAATTACACAGGTAAAGGTGAGGGTGTCTACCCTTAGGTTTAAATCTGACCCGTTGGAGATATACCCTATAGTTTCTCCTAAATCTCGGGTCTGGATCCTTTGGATGAGACTCCTGAGGTGGTCTTTGAACTCCCCCTCTAAAGGGTACTCTCTGCTCCCCCCTTCTGATGGGTGGGGACATTGGTCTCCCACTGGGGAAACTCGGTAGCATCTCTCCTCTGACTATATCAGTGTATCTCTTTTTCTTGGTTTTGGACTGTAATGATTGAGGAGATACATAAAATTCATCCACAAATTTCATTATAGGGTTTTCAGGCCTTCCATTGTTTTCACCAGTCTGTTGGATAGAGTACAAATTGTTACTCTCTTTTACCAAAGACTCCAGTGAACACCCCCCTTTGTAATCTTTCGCTAAATTTACTTTCACGTGGGTAGGCGGGGCCTCGAAGAACATGGGTTTGAACCCAGGTTTATCATAACCTGGCTCCTTTTCTGCTAAGTGGTCATCACTTTTGAGCACAGCCATAAATTCGGTGGGGCTTTGATTATTGGTACATGTGATATTGTGTATATCCGCGCTAGCCGCATTAACATTTTTGTGCAGGACAAATCCTAGATGACAGCCGTTTTTAATTTCTTGCCAGGCAGTACCCAACAGACTTTTTAAATCTTCGCAAAATGGACGGTGTTTGGTTTCAAATACCCACGGTAAGAATTTAATCCTAGATTGGTCATCATTTAGGCCTAAAGCTGATAAAGCATTTTCATAGGCCTCAATGTGGTCAATAATGCATACGGATCCCTCTTCCTTAAACACTGGGACAGCATCTTTTAAAAATTCTATTATTTCTGAGGCGTCCTGTTTAGGGGTGCCTGTAGTTTTCTCTGATCCCAAAGAAAACTGATTAGACCTATTTTCATGTGGTGGTTCAATTTTTACCCCCCTTTGCTCTACAGTTGGCTTGGGGTAGAACATGGTTGTTTTTTCTAATTCCTCTTCATTATGTAACTCCCAAACTTTAGGTTGAGAGTCAAATTTTGGAATATTATCAAATTCTATACTTTCAGGGCTAAGCATCTGAGCATTATTCTGGGGCATAAACTTCCCTTGTTCTTTTAATTCTTCTTGTTGCTTAATTAGGGATTCCTGTCCTGACCTAAGCTGATTTGTTTCTTCTTTTAAATTGCCACTGCTTATTACTCGGCAACTTTCTAAATTTCCACTGCCTATTACTCTGCAATTTTTTAAATTTCCACTGCCTATTACTCTGCAACTTTCGTCAGGAGACTCGTTTTCCTGCAGAAAACTCTCCTTCTTTCTTAATTGTTTATACTCTTTATTTAATTGGTGACATTCTTCCAGTATTATTATTGCATTCTTTTGCATCTGTTTTATTTCATATTTCATCATTGTCACTGTAGACTCATCATAACAATCTGCCTTGTCATTAATTTCCTTTAGCTTTTTAGTAAGCTCATATTCCCCTTCTATTAAATGGGACTGGGGTTCTAAGATATCACTCTCCTGTTGGGTATATTGACTTTTAAACTCACTATAAAGATACATCAGGTTATCGCTTAATTCAAAATGCATGGGATCAGGCCTTTCTATTTCCTTTGTCTCAGAGGAGCTGTCTGTGAGTTCATCGCTTTGACCTTCCACGTTCCACACGTCTTTTATTAACTGACGGGCGTGGTTTATAAGGCCTTCAATGCCTGCTTCTAGACTAGTCTCGTTAGACAAACTTTTTTCGGCATGATTTGTCATGTTAATTTTTGAAAACCTATCCAACATTTCCTTTACTTCCCTATCAACATAAAATTCCCTTTGACCAGACATTTTTCTTGGCAAAAATATATATATATTTTTTTTAAAAATTAATAATTAATAATTTCATGCAAAATATTATTTCTGTCACCACCGTAACTATGACTGATCCTGTACAAAATATCGACGTTATCTCACGCAGTGCCTCCATTTAATATGTTGTGCTTTTTTAAGGAAAGTTTCCCGCACATTTTTACTAAGTAATTTTTAACGAAGATATTTTTAAGATACAAAATCAATCGATACGACACAGTCTATATATGCGAAACTTGTTCACGGAGACGAGTGATCATACTTAATAGTCACATTTATTGGTTGACAGAAAACAAATATTTACATGAAATTAAAATACAGATTGCATTATTTGAACATTTGACAATTAATGGAAATACCCTTAAAATGGGCGTAGTGCCTTGGACACAATATCACCATGATAACTTCTTCAGTAGAATCAATAACCTTATACTTGACAATTTAACATAATGTCTGTATTTCACACACCCAGCCGTTACTATACTGCAGGTAAGTAACGTTGAACAATGCGAAAATAATTTAGACATTTGTTTGTCAATAAAAAGCAACTATGCAAAAGGTAATATATAGTAAAAATTGAATATTAGAGAAAAATCTATGAAAAGGCGATTATTGATTCTGGAGAATGATTATCAATACTAGAATATTCAATACATCAATATTTAAGAGAACATACAAGATAAAATCAACATGGCATATTTACCCATTCCAAAATGGCTATTAGTCTGGATTTAAGATAGCTACCGGGTTCAGGATTCTCCTTGGAGGTTTAAAGTATATTTCCAGGCATGGCTGTCAGTCTATCTGGGAAGATGTTTCTCTCCCAGTGTCCCTTCCCCAGGGTGGGTCCCTGAGCTCTCAGGTTCCCCTGAGCTGTCTTCCCTTTCACTATCTATCTAGCTTCTTAAATATACTCTCACACAATAAGATTATAAAACATGTAAGATGTTCAGCCCAAAAGGTATGTGTCTGTTTCCTATTGGCCTAACTGTTGTAAATGTAATTGCGCCTTCAACCACCAGGGGTCTCACATGTGTTTTGGGGCGGCTCTGTAAAGTAATATATTTTATTTTATACTGTATATTTTACTTTAGTGGAAATAACTATATCTTTAATATTTGGGAATTCTACTAACCCCATACTATCAAATACGCTTAGCATAATTATTGATCAATCACTTTGCATAAAAATGGTGGTATATATGCATATCATTGTATATCTGTAAACATTTAGTCCATTTAAAAAGGACACAAGTTATATATATATATATATATATTATATATATATATATATTAATCAACATCACATACAGTTTTTATCTATCTGGATACCTGTATAATTTGGGTATCCAATCAATATTCGTTTATCTAGCATAGTTAAATTCTAATATATTCATAGCATAATCATATATATATCTTAATACTAATTTGTTCCTAAAACAATTCTATTAATAATCACCCTATATTTATTATGTTTTCTTTATAACCGATTTCATCAACTCATCAGATACTAACTCATAGTTTTCTTTTGTGACCTACGCATCTCACAGATATTCTGAATGATTTATATTCACTGTCTTCTGAATATATATATATATATTTTTTAACATAGGTCGGTTTGCCTCTATTTTTAAAATCATGTTTTGAAATGGACTTTGAACAGTCCGATTCATGTTTTGATAGCTTAGCTATGTACACAATTCCTAGGAGTTCACATAATAGGCTTTGTCGGGCAAGGTGTTGGCTTTAGAATTTTTGTATTGATGGTTGTAAATTGTCCAAACAGCCTTTACTTCAGCACAAAGGATTCTTCCCAGTCAGGACCACCTCCAAGTGATGACACCTCATAAATTTGGACTTCTCAAACTAATCAACAAAAATAAGTACACACCTTGTGTTTGGTGACAAAGGCTACCATTGTTCCTGTTCTCTTTTTGGCTTCAATACAGGCTTGTAAAAACCCCTTGAATAGAATGGTTGTAGTGATTTAGAATACATGAGTTTCCTGTGTCTTAGAGGTTTTCGAAAGGTCAATTATGGTGACCTCACAGTTCACGTGTCTTTTTGAAATTATACATTTCTGTCATTGAATAGTAAATATATTTCTTCATAAATTCATAACAGGTTTGATGTGCCTAGCAAAGATTTGAGAGCTGTTAAGGAAGTGTGAATAAGCGGGTGTGTTTTTAAAGAGGGCGGCCAGTGTTTTGTTGCAATCCAGGGCAGCGAGTATAGGGGGATGGGGGAAAAAGCGTTCTCCAAAGGTACCCAAGTCTTTTGTCTTCCGTGCACTTTCCAGTCCACTATCCTAGCAAGTTGGCACGCGAGATAGTACTTATGCAAGTCGGGTAGGCCAATGCCTCCAGATGTTTTGGTTCGTGTAAGACGGGTATATTTAATGCGTGGGGAGTTATTACTCCATATAAATGCTGAACACGCTTGTCGGTAAGATTTGAAGAAAGATGACGGCAAGTAAATGGGTATCGTCTGCATAAGATATAGCAGTCGTGGGAGTATCACCATCTTGATAAGAGCTGAGCGTCCGAACCAAGATATGTTTAGCTTTGCCCAGTCTTGCAGATCTTTCTGGATTTTAGAAAGGGTGGACTGGAAGTTGCACCTGAAGAGGTCTGACAAGCTTGTGGTGATTTGGGTGCCTAGGTACGTGATGTATTCACTATTCCATATAAAGGGGAACGAGTCTTTACAATGGGTGACTTCCTGGGGGGGGAGGGATATGTTGAGCGCGTTTGATTTGGCATAATTAACCTTGAATCCCGAGAGGGACCCAAAATGATGTATATCTTCTAACAGGTTAGGGAGGGAGATACGTGGGGATTTCAAGGAGAGGAGAATGTCGTCTGCAAACGCTGCTACTTTAAATTCATGGTTTGCTATTTGGATACCATTTATGTCTGGATTCGCTCTCAGTCTGTTTAGGAGAGGTTCGAGTGTGAGCACAAAGATGAGCGGGGAGAGGGGGCATCCCTGACGTGTCCCGTTGGAGACAGAGAAGGCGTCCGACAGGTGACCGTTGACCTTGACCCTCGCCGAGGGTGATTTATACAGGGCATCTATATAGGCACACATGCGGGGGGGAGACCGACCCCCTTAATCACTTCACGCATGTAGTCCCAGGTCACTCTGTCGAACGCCTTCTCCGTGTCCAAAGAGAGAAGGAAGCCCTGTGTCCTTGTAGATGTCAGCCAGTGGTGTAGGTTAAGCGTTCTGGTGGTATTATCCCTGGCTTCCCTACCAGGGATGAAGCCCACCTGATCAGGTGATATCAGTGAGGATATAAAGGGAAGAAGGCGATTTGCTAAGATTTTCGCATACAGCTTAATGTCTGTATTGAGGAGAGAAATGGGTCTATAATTGGCAGCCTGTGCAGGATCCTTGCCCTCCTTCGGGATCACGGCAATGTGTGCTTCTAACATCCTACCCGGTTGTGAGGACGGGTCTGCTAGGTAGTTGAATGTGGATAAAAGTTTGGGGGACAGTGTCTCAGAGAAGGTTTTATAGTAAATGAGTGATAGTCCATCCGGACCCGGGCTCTTGCCTGTCTTCATTTGTTTCATGGCTGCCGTAAGTTCCTCCGCTTCAATGGGGCCACTAATGGATTCCGCCTGTTGAGGGGTAATTGGTTTTGGGGCAAACTCGCCTATGTATTCCCTAAGCTTTATTTTCCTGAGTTCAACTGCTTCAGGGGTCTGCTTCTCTTGTGCTAAATTATAAAGATTGGAATAAAAGGACTCGAACTGTTTAGCTATGTCATCATTTTTAGAATGCAATGTGCCGTGGCAATCGCGAATGTGGTGTACCGTGGAGGATGATTTGGCATTCTGTATTGTGCGGGCCAATAGTCTCCCACTTTTGTTTCCCTGTTCGTAGAAGACCCGTTGTTTCAGGACATACCTGCGTCGTGTGTGTTTGCCAAGTTCGTCTAGTAATAGGGAGCGAGTGAATGTCAGGTCTTGGAGAGTTTGTAGGGACGTTGAGTGTTTATGGGCGGTTTCAAGGTGTTTAATTTTTCTTATTAGGTCGTTAATTAGACCTTGCTGTCTTTTTTTAGCCTCCGTAGCTAAAGAGATGAGTCTCCCCCTGATGACACATTTATGGGCTTCCCAGAGAGTTACAGGCGTTGTCTCGTGGGAATCGTTTTCAGTGAAGTACTGTTGCATGGATGTCTGAATCTGGGACACTGCTACTGGGTCTTTCAACAGCGAGGCGTTAAGTCGCCAGGATTTTGTCCTTTTGGTTGAGTCAGGGAAGGTAAGGGTAATCATGATAGGGTTGTGGTCAGAGAGAAACATCGGTTCTATTGAAGCTTGGGTTAGAAAGGATAGGTCAGCTTGGGAGAGGAAAAAGTAATCTATCCTGGAGTATCTTTGGTGGGGGGGGGAGTAGAAGGTGTAGTCTTTGTCTCCCGGATGTAGGGTACGCCACGTGTCATGTAGAGTAAGGGTCTGCATTTGCAGCTTGATCTGTTTAAGCGCCCTGTAGGGAAGGGAAGAGGAGCCTGAAGATGTATCTAGAATCGGATTGAGAGGGACATTGAAGTCTCCTCCCAATAGGACCAGACCTTTCTGAAAGGTTGACAAAAGGTCGCCTATCTTTCTGAAGAAGGAAACCTGATGTTCGTTGGGGCAGTATATGTTCGCCAATGTGAGGGGCCTGTCTCTATAAGTGCCTTTGATAAATAGGTATCTGCCCTCAGGGTCTATTAGTGAGTCTGATATTGTGAAGTTAGCGTGTTTGGAGATTAAAATGGTCACACCTTTGGTCTTGGCATTCGGATTTGTGGCATGGAGAGCGGTCCTATAAATGTGGTTCAGCAGTTTAGGGGTAGCATCCGTTTTGAAGTGCGTCTCCTGGAGGAAGAGAAAGTGTGCTCTGTATTTGGTTAGTTCGGATAGGATCTGCGACCTTTTTTCAGGTGTGTTCAGTCCCTTAACATTCAGCGAGACGCACTTCAAAGAGAGCTGTTGGTCAAATGATCGAGTATCCTGCATTGTGGGAAATGAGTTATCACGCAGATCAGCAGGTGATAGGGCTTATCGTACCGGTGGGTGGAGAGGTGACCCCAAGAAGGTGAGGGAGAAGGACTGTTAGGAAGAGGGGGGGCGGGTTTAATGGGACACACGGAGGGTATAGTCCCGGATGGGAAAGGTAGCAAGTTGGGGCGGGCCCCTGGGTGTAGGGGGGGAGGGGGAAGGAGAGGGAGGAGGAACTGAAAGAGGGGGGGGGGTAGTGGGGGTAGCACAGGTAGTATGTAGCAGGGAGGGAGGGAAAAAGGGAGAAAAGAGAAAAAGAAAAAAAAAAAAAAAAAAAAGAAGGGGGGGGGGGGTGGGTACCAGAGGTGGATGTAGAAAGTCTATTCCACCGTAGTATGTACAACTGGTTGGTCAGCAAGCGTCCTTGTGGACTGCTGTGTGGGGAGTTGAGTGCTGGGGGGGATTGGATGCCAGTGCACCCGTGAGGACTCTGGGGGCTTAAAAAAGGGGAGTTTCAAGAAAACTAAAGGTGGGCATTGAGATCATGTCCACTTTGGTCAGTAACATAAACCTGAGTGTAAACGAGGCTTCTCAGTGTGGTAAGCAAAACGAAGGGATTAACTAGAGACCATTTAAACAATAGTAAAACCAGCATAACACCTCTATTGGTCTGCCCTGCAGTTGTTCAAAACACGTCTATCATAGCGCAAGACGTCAGTGGACGGTTAAAGGGGTCAAAGGTTGGGTTATAGGCAAGTTAGAACCCATCTCCGTCCCCTGGCTTCCTCTGCAGGGACCCGTGTATTGGTCAAAACCTCCTGCAATTGAGATGCTAGTGGCAAACTGAGTTTAAACATGTATGTCAGATTATCAGTCCATGTAGTCGGTCATTGAAGCGGGAGGTGTAAGGAGGATCAGGAAGGAGCGGGTAGTCGTTACCTGGTCAGCTCTTATCCTTATGCATATAGTACGTTTAAGCGCGTAACCTGGTCAGTGGAGCAATGGTGTCTTAAGCATGTCATCAAATGCAAGTACATAAATAAACCAGAGACCCAAGGGGCGACACCCCACCCAGCTCGGTAAGTTTAGGACTAGGGTTACTAGTCAGGTATGACCGGGTATTATGCCGGCATGTCGTTCGACATAGCCTGTTTAGAGGGAGCGTGTCGCGGTTCTGCGGGCGGTGAGGAGTCATCCCCTGGGTCCTGTAATCAGCCACATAGAGCATAAGCATTTACGATGTATGCAACGAAAAAAGAAAACAAAAAGAAAAAAAAAGGGAATAATTAAAAAGGAGGAAAAAAGAAAAACAGGGGAGGAAGTCCTCATTTGGTCCTACCATCCGTTTACTGCTCTACCTCCGCTCCTCCTTTGCAAAGCTGACAGTCTCAGATAAAGAGTTCCCCTTCTGTGTATTGGCTCAAGTTCCGAAGGTGCTGTCACTGTGACCATTACTTGGGGTCTTAGGTGGTCTAATGCTCACTTCAAAAGACACAGTCTGGACAGAGATAGATACTCATGCCGGTCTGGTGGGGTCTGACATCTGCGGGTGAAGAGTCTCGCAAAGCAGGCGGCAGTCCAGTATAGGTGGCGGGGTCTCTATAGTGCAACAAAAACAATGTCACTTACTTGACCACATGAGAAGCCTTCTGGTCGCTGCGAATTCTTTTTCACGCCTCCTGACGGTCCCGTCTCGGTGTGGCATGATTCGGGCTGCGGGAAAAGTGGTCTCGGCGTGATAGGCGGTTCTCCGGGGATGAAAGTTCCAGTCCGCGTCTTCTGGATCTTTGTCTGTGCGTTTTCGGCGATGGGTTGATCGTGACTTGCTTCCATGGCTCCGACGGGAAGTAGAAGGAACACCAATCCGGAAGGTCCATGTTTGGGATGTCGAGTTGTTCACAGAAGGCTGGAAGGTCATCAGGGGTTCGGAGAATTGCAGTGCGCCCTCTAGCTGTGGCCGACAGGGAGAATGGGAATTTCCAGCGGTATGGTATGTTGCGGTTGCGAAGGACATCCAGCAGGGGGCGTAGGGATCTTCGGTTCTGTAATGTAATTTGCGATAGGTCTTGAAATAGCTTAATTTCAGCACCGTTAAACAAAATGCGGCCCCTCAGTCTGGCTTTGCGTAGTATTTCCTCTTTCAAGGGGAAATTTACTATACAACATACGATGTCTCTTGGTGGTTCAGAGTCTCGTGGTGGGGGTCTAAGTGCGCGATGAAATCTTTCCATCTCAATAGGGGTATCTACCGGGCGGTCAAGTAAATCATTAAAAATAGTGCAGATTGCTTGCAGTAATCCCGGGGCTTCGATACTCTCCGGCACCCCTCTCACCCGTACATTGTGGCGGCGCCCCCTGTTGTCGAGGTCCTCCACTTGGCGGTGGAGCTCGAAAATGTGTGGTAGTTGGGCATCGTATGTTTTTTGTACCTGCCTGATGGCCATAGCTTGTGTTTGGGAGGCTTGTTCCACATCTGATAGCCTGTGCGTCATGGTTTGGATGTCCGCCTTCAGGTCGGAAATGGCCGCCGTGATGGTGTGTCTAATGTCCAGGGCGACTTTTTGCAGGTCATTCTGCAGGTCCAGGAGGCTCGGGGGGGTGAGCGATGTTGTCGCTGTAATCCATTCCCGAAGCAGAGCTGCCGCTGCAGTGGGAGGTGGGAGATGAGGCCTGCGGGGCCTGCACGGCCTGTTGCACTGGCGGCGCCTCGTGTCTTCCCGATTTCTGCGCACGGAAAAGCTCCGGGATATTCTTCCCTGGTTGGGAGCTGGGGTCGGTCACCGATCTGGGGGTTGAGGTGCTTCTGTTGGTTCTGCCCATCTCTCTTTGCGTTGTTGTATCCCGAGTATTCAGCTTATTGAGTCCTCACTGTGCGGGAGCTCTCACCTCAAGCTGCCATCTCGGATCCCGGCCAGGCCACGCCCCCCTAATCGCCAGGTTTATATAGGTTTATAAATAGGTTTATAGGTCAGGTACCCCCATATACAACCTAAATAAAGGTTTTAACCCCCTGATTGCCCATAGAGTTAACTCTTTTACCAGTGATCACTATATAAGTGTCACTGGTGACGCTGGTTAGCCTGTTAGTTATTTCGTTATTTAGGTTCCCCGTCAGGTTTTTATATAGTGTCAGGTACCCCCATATATTACCTAATAAAGGTTTTAACCCCCTGATTGCCCCTAGTTAACCCTTTCACCAGTGATCACCGTATAACTGTTACGGGTGACGCTAGTTAGTTAGTTTTGTTTTTTATAGTGTCAGGGCACCCGCCATTTATTACCCAATAAAGGTTTAACCCCTGATCGCCTGGCGGGTGATATCAATTAGGTTTTAGGATCAAATAAGGTCTGTGTCGTCCCAGGTTAGTGCCAGTACCGCAAACACCCACGCGCAAAGCATACACCTCCCTTAGTGGTATAGTATCTGAACAGATCAATATCTGATCTGATCAGATCTATACTAGCGTCCCAGCAGTTTAGGGTTCCAAAAAACGCATTGTTAGCGGGATCAGCCCAGATACCTGCTAGCACCTGCGTTTTCCTCCTCCGCCCAGCCCACCCAAGTGCAGTATCGATCAATCACTGTCACTTACAAAACACATAACTGCAGCGTTCGCAGAGTCAGGCCTGATCCCTGCGATCAATAACATTTTTTTTGGTAGCGTTTTGATACAGTCGCTGACAGCCTAGGAGCTTTTTTACCTCACTCACTAGTGTACCACTAAATTTAGAGCCCAAAAATGGCAAATCGAAAATACACTAGTGAAGAGGCCCACATGTTTCTGAGCATGACAGATAGTGAAGAGGAGGTCACTCATCTGTCAGAATCGGGCTCAGAATACGATCTTGTAGAGGACAGCGTCTCCATGACAGATAGCTCTGACGACAGAGGTGAGGTCCCTGCTAAGGTCAGGCGTACCCGATCCCGTTCTTCTGCTGTTGTTGAGATGCAAGAACCGCAGGTCCCTCGTATGGAGCAGAGAAGTACTAGCGCCACCATTCCTTCTGGTGAACTGGCAAGCACCAGCGGCCTAGCACACCCTGGACGTACATCCAGCACTGCAGTAACACTTGGTGACGTGGCGAGTCCCATAAGTGCAGTTCAAGCTGGCGAGGTGGCAAGCACAAGTAGTGTCCCGCTGCCACCAAGAAGAAGACAAAGGCAGGCCTGTCATGCCCATAGTGTCCTTCCTGCAGAATTCGCCAATCCTGATTGGGTGCCCACCACTTCTGCAGAACATGTACTTCCCCCATTCACTGGCCAACCCGGTATTTAGGTGGAAACAGCTGATTTTAAGCCACCCAATTTTTTTTTGCTATTTTTCACGGAAGATCTCTATAGATCTATTGTGGACCAAAGTAATTTATATGCTGGTCAACACATCACCGCTAATCCCCAGTTGCCTTTTCTTGCCAGAGATTGGAAACCAATTACGCAGGCTTGCCCGTGGAAAAGTCCGACCATGTGTACGCGGCATAACTTTTTTGCGGGAGGATGCCCCCATGCTTCGGCATATATATATTTTTAGGCACAGGTTGCGTTAAAATTTTTTTTATTTTTTACTATGTTTTTTTTTGGTATTTGCTTTGCAGGTATGGTATGGTAAGGTCTTACTGTTATACTGTAATGTTACTTTGTTTTGATGTTAACCATAATTTGCTTAGCAGGTACGCCATTCAGTTGCAGTGCAGATTTATTTATCTTGACAGCAACAGCGTTTGCTCCCACGATACATAAAGCCGCGACTCCAACGCTGTAGGAGGTGATTTCACCACCACAGTTAAAAAAAAAGAGGATATATGCAGAAGCATGGGGGCAGCAGGGGCGGAGGAGCGGTTGGCTCCTAATGCCGCGTACATACAGTCGAAATTCCAACGAAGGCTTGCCCGTGTAAAGGTCTGACCATGTGTACGCGGCATAACTTTTTTGCTGGAGGATGCCCCCATGCTTCGGCATATATAAATGGTGCATGTATGCCCATCATTAGAAGTGGGTGGATGAAGGGAGGTATTCTAATGGTGGGCATACCCACCAGCCAATCTCTTTTTTTCGTTCAGCCAAGAGGCTGCATGAAAAAAAAAGATTACAATATATGTCCAGTATGTTGCTGTACATTGAATGGTTATACCAGAATGATGCCTGCAGGTTTAGGTATCATCTTTGTATCATTCTTTTCAGCCAGTGATCGGCTTTCATGTAAAATCAATTCTAGCGGCTAATTAGCCTCTAGACTGCTTTTACAAGCAGTGGGAGGGAATGTCCCCCTCCCAGATATAAATAGCGTCATTGGGAAATTGGGAAAGCATTTTATCACACCGATCTTGGTGTGGTCATATGCTTTGAGGGCAGAGGAAAGATCTAGGGTCTAATAGACCCCATTTTAAAAAAAAAAAGAGTGCCTGTCACTACCTATTGCTATCATAGGGGATATTTACATTCCCTGAGATAACAATAAAAATGATAACAAAAAAAATGGAAGGAACAGTTTAAAAATAAAATAAAAAAAGCTAAATAAATAATAAAAAAAGCACCCCTGTCCCCCCTTCTCTTGCGCAAAGGGGAACACAAGCGTCGGTCTGGCGTCATATGTAAACAGCAGTTGCACCATGCATGTGAGTTATCACAGCGAAGGTCAGATCGAGGGCAGTAATTTTAGCAGTAGACCTCCTCCGTAAATCTAATGTGGTAACCTGTAAAGGCTTTTAAACATGTATGTAGTTTGTCGCCACTGCGCGTTTGTGCGCAATTGTAAAGCATGTCGTGTTTGGTATCCATGTACTCGGCCTAAAATCATTAAAATTAGCATTAAAGCATTAAAATAAAAAAAGTGTATTTTTTCCCAAAAAAAATGCGTTTGAAAAATCGCTGCGCAAATACTGTGTGGAAAAAAAAATGCAACAACCACCATTTTAATCTGTAGGGCCTTTGCTTTAACAAAATATATAGTGTTTGGGGGTTCAACTTAATTTACTTGCAAAAAAAAATTTGTTTTCATGTAAACAAAAAGTGTCAGAAAGGGCTTTGTCTTCAAGTGGTTAGAAGAGTGGGTGATGTGTGACATAAGCTTCTAAATTTATAAAGAGAATCAACTAGTTTGTGTTGAAAAATGATGGAATTTTTAGGCGTACAATCTAAATCAAATACATTTTTTTTATTAAAAAGATAAATATACAGTTTATTCAAAACCCTACGCAGATATTGACAATCTGAAAACAATATAGAAATTACTACAAGCTAATAGACAGTTTTGCTAAGGTAGCAACAATATGGGTCACTTAGCCACTAGAGTTCAAATAAATTATTCAAATTTCATCATGTGAACGTGACATTAAACAGAAAGTCATGAACCATATGGAAGCAGTATTGTCATAAATAGCTTGTACTTGGTTACCCTACATGTTACGCGTCGTTTAACGCTTCTTCAGGAGCTTTCTATATTTTCTAGGAATAAAAAGGAAAAGAAATACATAAAATAAATAAACAAATATGTAAACACACATACAGTTTAGGTGTGCTATTATGATATTGCTACATGTGATATAGGCTCAAAAGGGTCAGGAGGCTACCATCCACCGTCATGGTGAAAAGAAGGGCGAGAGAAGAAAGAAGAGAGAGAAAAGAATTCATAAAGGAAAAGGAAGAAAGAGAAGAAGAGAGACCAAGGTAAAAGAGATGAAAGAGGTAGAAAGTAAATAAAATGAGAAAAAGGTAAAAAGTAAAAAGTATAAGGTAAAAAAGTAAGGAGGGGTGCATCACAGGAACGAGTGCAATATAATTACCAAGATACAAAGATCACAGGGTTTCTGAATCTTTTTATTATTACTTACATTCCCTGATCGGGAGAAGATTCAATGGAGCGGGGAACAGAGAGCTAATTGCCTTACGATGTCATCAAAAAACGCATTTTAAGAGTATTATAATCTTGGGTTGGAAGTGTTCTGTGTATAATATTATAATAGTAAATAATTTTTATAGTTATATTTACCCATGTAATTAATTTGCGTAATATATATGCAGGCATAAAGAGATAGTATAAGGCTGTTCAATAATCAAGGTATACATTAAGTGGTGTGCTTGGACTGGTATAATAAAACAATAAGTTTGTCTATAATTCCATATTGGTTAAGCAATGTGGAAAATTAGTATAGAACTTATCGTATATAGCAAATATCCATATAAATATACATCGCACAAATACCACTATATATATGTGTGAACAAGCATTTGTGAATGCATAAATAATCATGCATATAATCAAATATAGTGTTAATTAGTTAGTGAAGTAATATAGAAATTTTTAATATAAAATTTAAATACACACTGTTTCTCACCCTGAAAAGGATATTTTTCAATTTCCCAAGAACATATGGTTTGTTCAGTTTGATTAAATGGCAGGTTGTTATGTACAGTGCTCAAATCAAGCCCTTGGATCATGGGTGGGAGAGGTACACAGGGGGAGGCAGGAGGTACGTCCTTATTTTGTCCCAATCGTGTCCTATTAAAAGGATATATGTAAGGAGGTAAGTTAAAAATATGTAGGATAGTGGACTGACAAGGAGTCCATTCAGAAAGACCCAGTTGAATTGTCCGATTCCCACTCACCTATTGATCGGCGTAATTGATTTCAATTCCCCGCTCACTGACAGCGTGTTTGTAGAGGCTGCTGTATCTGACGACAGCCTATGCCGTCTTTTTATATGCAGCCGTCCCGGTAGTGACGTCACCACGTACGGGACGTCAAACTACCCAGCCTAGTCCTATATGCGCATGTGCCGACATCCGAGGAGGAAAAGGGAGGAAGAAAAAACAGAAAAAGGAGAGAAGACAACCAGTCTTTCTTCTCTCCTTTTTCATTTTTTTTCTTCCTCCCTTTTCCCCTTGCCATCTATCTAATATCTCATCAATAATATGCTTCCCCAACATTTCTGTCTCTTTCTCAATATTCCTCAGTATGGTATTCAAAGTGAGATTTGGTGTAATGCATCATGCGGCCACAAAGCGTCACTGGCTGTATATCTCAGCCTTAGTGACGCTTTTGGCCGCGGAGGAGAATGAACTCATTATTCTTCTTCCGGGTGCTGTGTCCTGCGCCTGCCACCATGTGAGGCCGTCCCGTCCACTAATCTAGTTGACGTGGCGCTCCTCGGATGTCGGCGCATGCGCATATAGGACTAGGCCGGGTAGTTTGACGTCCCATACGCGGTGATGTCACTATTGGGACGGCTGCATATAAAAAGAGGGCATAGGCTGCCGTCAGATACAGCAGCCTCTACAAACACGCTGTCAGTGAGCGGGGAATTGAAATCAATTACACTGATCAATAGGTGAGTGGGAATCAGACAATTCAACTGGGTCTTTCTGAATAGACTGCTTGTCAGTCCACTATCCTACATATTTTCAACTTACCTCCTTACATATATCCTTTTAATAGGACACGATTGGGACAAAATAAGGACGTACCTCCTGCCTCCCCCTGTGTACCTCTCCCACCCATGATCTTAGGGCTTGATTTGAGCACTGTACATAACAACCTGCCATTTAATCGAACTGAACAAACCATATGTTCTTGGGAAATTGAAAAATATCCTTTTCAGGGTGAGAAATACTGTGTATTTAAATTTTATATTAAAAAATTCTATATTACTTCACTAACTAATTAACACTATATTTGATTATATGCATGATTATTTATGCATTCACAAATGCTTGTTCACACATATATATAGTGGTATTTGTGCAACGTATATTTATATGGATATTTGCTATATACGATCAATTCTATACTAATTTTCCATATTGCTTAAACAATATGGAATTATAGAAAAACTTATTGTTTTATTATACCATTTCAAGCACACCACTTAATGTATACCTTGATTATTGAACAGCCTTATACTATCTCTTTATGCCTGCATATATATTACGCAAATTAATTACATGGGTAAATATAACTATAAAAATAATTTACTATTATAATGTTATACACAGAACACTTCCAACCCAAGATTATAATACTCTTAAAATGCATTTTTTTATGACATCGTAAGGCAATTAGCTCTCTGTTCCCCGCTCCATTGAATCTTCTCCCGATCAGGGAATGTAAGTAATAATAAAAAGCTTCAGAAACCCTGTGATCTTCGTATCTTGGTAATTATATTGCACTCGTTCCCATGATGCACCCCTCCTTACTTTTTTACCTTATACTTTTTACTTTTTACCCTTTTCTCATTTTATTTACTTTCTACCTCTTTCATCTCTTTTACCTTGGTCTCTCTTCTTCTCTTTCTTCCTTTTCCTTTATGAATTCTTTTCTCTCTCTTGTTTCTACTCTCGCCCTTCTTTTCACCATGACGGTGGATGGTAGCCTCTTGACTCTGACCCTTTTGAGCCTATACCACATGTAGCAATGTCATAATAGCACACCTAAACTGTATGTGTGTTTACATATTTGTTTATTTATTGTATGTATTTCTTTTCCTTTTTATTCCTAGAAAATATAGAAAGCTCCTGAAGAAGCGTTACACGACGCGTAACACGTAGGGCAACCAAGTACAAGCTATTTATGACAATACTGCTTCCATATGGTTCATGACTTTCTGTTTAATGTCATGTTCACATGATGAAATTTGAATAATTTATTTGAACTCTAGTGGCTAAATGACCCATATTGTTGCTACCTTAGCAAAACTGTCTATTAGCTTGTAGTCATTTCTATATTGTTTTCAGATTGTCAATATCTGTGTAGGGTTTTGAATAAACTGTATATTTATGTTTTTAATAAAAAAAACTTTTATTTGATTTAGATTGTACGCCTAAAAAGTCCATCATTTTTCAACACAAACTAGTTGATTCTCTTTATAAATCTCAAATTTTCGGGACGTGGCAATTATATTTGATATTTTATACCGTATCCACAATACCATTATGTGGTGATACGGAAAAAAACTTTTCAAATAAGCTTCTAAATGTTGTGCATAAAATGCCAGGACAGTTCAACCCCCCCCCCCCCCCAAATGACCCCATTTTGGAAAGTAGACACCCCAAGCTATTTGCTGAGAGGCATGTTGAGCCCGTTGAATATTTTTTTTTGTCCCAAGAGATTGAATAATGACAAAAAATAAATATAAGTTGTCATTAAATTATATATTGCTCAAACATGCCATGGGCATATGTGGAATTACACCCCAAAATACATTCTGTTACTTCTCCTGAGTACGGGGGTACCACATGTGTGAGACTTTTTGGGAGCCTAGCTGCGTATGGGACCCCAAAAACCAAGCACCGCCTTCAGGCTTTCAACGAATGTCATTTTTCACTCCTCACTGCCAATCACAGTTTCGGAGGCCATGGAATGGCACAACCCCTCCCCCCAAATGACCCCATTTTGGAAAGTAGACACCCCAAGCTATTTGCTGAGAGGTATGGTGAGTATTTTGCAGATCTCGCATTTTGTCACAAAGTTTTGAAAATTGAAAAAAGAAAATACATTTTTCTTCTTTACCTTCTTCATTTTCAAAAACAAATGAGAGCTTTAAAATACTCACTTGGGACAAACAAAAAAAATATTCAATGGGCTGAACATGCCTCTCAGCAAGTAGCTTGGGGTGTCTTCTGTCCAAAATGGGGTCATTTGGGGGGGGGGGGTTATACTGCCCTGCCATTTTAGCACCTCAAGAAATGAGATAGACAGTGTAAATTCCCGAAAATGTACTCTAGTTTGTAGACGCTATTACTTTTGCGCAAACCAATAAATATACGCTTATTGGCATTTTTTTTACTAAAGACATGTGGCTGAATACATTTTGGCCCAAATATTTGACTGAAATTGAGTTTATTAGATTTTTCTTATAACAAAAAGTAGAAAAAAGGAAAATTTATTATCAAATACTTACGGTAATTTTCCTTTCCTGATGGACTCCATGGCAGCCTACGTGTGGGTTAACCCCGCCTCCTCTCCAATGCTATAGGACCCCATTCCCATAAATGAACACTCACCACTCCATACTGTGTTCCGTAACTAGCCTACTCATATGACTCATGGGTGGGAACTCCGTCTGCCATGGAGTCCATCAGGAAAGGAAAATTACGGTAAGTATTTGACAATAAATTTTCCTTTTTCCTGATGGACTCCATGGCAGCCTACGTATGGGTTAACCCCGCCTCCTCTCCAATGCTATAGGACCCCATTCCCATAAATGAACACTCACCACTCCATACTGTGTTCCGTAACTAGCCTACTCATATGACTCATGGGTGGGAACTCCGTCTGCCATGGAGTCCATCAGGAAAGGAAAATTACGGTAAGTATTTGACAATAAATTTTCCTTTTTCCTGACAGACTCCATGGCAGCCTACATGTGGGAAATAACTAGCCGACCACACGGGTGGGTATGCTGAACAAAAAATATTTTTTTATTTGACCTATCGGCCGATAGGATTTTAAAACCAAAGTTTACAGAAGACAGAGATGCAGGTTCAATACAATAATGCAACATGAACGTATTGATAGAGGCCCAAGAGGCCGCCTTGCAGATGGTGTCAGGAGCCACATGTCGGGCCGCCGCCCAAGAAGGTGGAATGTGCCGTCACCGCCTCTGGAGGAGCCAAGCCCTTAGCCCTGTATGCTTGTTGTATGGTCCATACAATCCAAGTTGCCAATGTCCTGGTTAAAGCCTTGTTTCCCTTGTTGCTGCCTGAATGCAGAATAAACAGATGGTCAGATCATCTGAAAGGAGCAGTGATTTGAAGGTATTCCTTTAAAGCTCAACATCCAAAGGATGAATATCAGAAGACCCCGGAGCCCTGAATGTGGGCAGGACGATCTCCTGATTCTCGTGGAACACCGAGGATACTTTCGGGTTGAAACCCAGCATGGGAATGAGGACTACCCGGTCCGGAAAGAATGTCAAGAAAGGCTCTTCAAAACAAGGGGGGGTTTAGCCAGCCTGACGGACTATCTCGGCACCTGAACAGAAACAGATATTTCGTAGTATGTATTTCATTCATTTATTAGAAAAAGTTACACATAATTATATATACAAATTATTGAAAAAGAAAAATTATATATTTTTACAAAGGTTAGCCATCATATACAGATATACATATCGACATTACTAATTTCATTCACAGAGTTTACATGCT
Organism: Lithobates sylvaticus; assembly: GCA_028564925.1. NCBI lineage: Eukaryota > Metazoa > Chordata > Amphibia > Anura > Ranidae > Lithobates > Lithobates sylvaticus. Next base: position 123,544,129 of record CM053034.1, read on the forward strand.
GGATAGAAGATGGTTGACGCGTTTCGCTTTCAGCTTCATCAGAACCAAAAAGATCCACAATTTTTCTGTCTGTATTATAATCGTAAAACAGTAAGAAATGAGAGTTAGTCATAGATGAGCCACATCAATGTCCCACTGTACCATATCCAAGATGTGCCCGTCACTATTCACCCACTCTATGGATATTAGATCCATAACCCACCTAGTAGGTATATCTTGCTCATTTGCAAGGTATCCGGTATGTATAAGTCTAAGTTCAATTTAAAACCATTTCCTGGGGAGGAAGTTGTCATCAGCTTGGAACAGTTCAATCATTCATAGCAGTGCAATTGCTGAAAGAGAGAAGCCAGGGAGAGGGAAAAAAAAAAAAAAAAAAAATATATATATATATCTTGTTATAATTATTTGTTTATTTCTCCTCCTAATTACTTAATAATATATCAGTTAAGTGAATAGTTGATACTTACATCTATCCTAGTGCTGATACTGGTGTGCTTACAGCTATGTTGGGCATCCTCGTTTATCTGGACAGGTGGAAAAGGAATGCCTGTGTTGTAGCTCTAAGGGTGATGGACAAAGGTAGAGCGGTCAGTGTTAAAAATATTAGACCGGTCCTAGGGGGTTAAGGGTGTTAAGGGTGAAAGGAATCCTACCTGTTCAGGCAGATTGAAGATTTAAATAATTTGATCGAGAGTCCAGGTAGGGTTTAAACATGCCAAGGTGACATTACCCGTTACTACAGGACCTAATGAATGGAGGAATCATTGTTACAAATGGTAGTAGTCCATTATAAAGAAGGTATGCTTAGGCAGCTAATATCAAGAGGTTATTATTATTATATATCTCTGTAGAGGCTGGAGTATCCCCAACTATAATTAATTCACTATGTTCACTTCCTGATATCTATCTTTGCCTTTACCATATCTAGCATACCTGTCAAATACTATGAATGTGGAGGCTATTTCCCCACTATGTGTAACTGCGCATGAGCGGCTGGTCACCCCGATGCCCGGGGACACTCGCTCTTCCGTCGGTGGAATGGTGACTCCGCCCCTCTGTCATGCTCATGCATCGGCAGGGGGCCTTGATAGTACGCAGTGCTATATTGTCTGGCTGGCGCCGTGAGGTACCGTGAATTGTATTCCCAAGCCGCGCATGCGCCCTTTTTTCCGAGCCACAAGCAGGCCCTGCCCCTCGTCGTTTTCTCGTCACGGCGGGGGGGCGTGTTTATACACAACGTAGCTCGGCCTGACTGACATTGTGTGCTCTGACGGGGGATTCCCAGGCTGCGCAGGCGCACTTTGGACCTGTGAGCCAGCAGGTACCGACTTGGGATATCGCCAGCCCACCGCTCCAGCTGATCTACCTTGCAGCTGATTGAACACGTCAGACTCAGGAAGTAAAGCACACTAACATAGGACCATTAGCCCTCAGCTCCAGCTGAGCTAACTTGCAGCTAATTAAGCGCCCGCCTAGGTATGGCGGGAAAGGCAGTATTTAAACAGCACTTTCATTTACTAGCCCACAGAGGAGGTTACTGGGAAGGCAGCTCGTGCTCCATCTTTGGCTTATAGGTATGTTTCACTGTTCTGTGGTCTATTTCTATGCTATAGCACTGACCTTGAATTAGTGTCTAAAGCAACTTTTCCGTCATTGACTTTATCAGACCTGACGTGGGGCTCCCCAACTTGGAGGGGTGCTCATCTAAGGGCTTCTAGGCTGTCCTTCCCAGATGAGGCTCATTGGATTGAAACAGGTACAGGCTCCCTTATATACCTCTTGATATTAGCTGCCTAAGCATACCTTCTTTATAATGGACTACTACCATTTGTAACAATGATTCCTCCATTCATTAGGTCATGTAGTAACGGGTAATGTCACCTTGGCATGTTTAAACCCTACCTGGACTCTCGATCAAATTATTTAAATCTTCAATCTGCCTGAACAGGTAGGATTCCTTTCACCCTTAACCCCCTAGGACCGGTCTAATATTTTTAACACTGACCGCTCTACCTTTGTCCATCACCCTTAGAGCTACAACACAGGCATTCCTTTTCCACCTGTCCAGATAAACGAGGATGCCCAACATAGCTGTAAGCACACCAGTATCAGCACTAGGATAGATGTAAGTAGCAATATCAACTATTCACTTAACTGATATATTATTAAGTAATTAGGAGGAGAAATAAACAAATAATTATAACAAGATATATATATATATATATATATATATATATATATATTTTTTTTTTTCCCCTCTCCCTGGCTTCTCTCTTTCAGCAATTGCACTGCTATGAATGATTGAACTGTTCCAAGCTGATGACAACTTCCTCCCCAGGAAATGGTTTTAAATTGAACTTAGACTTATACATACCGGATACCTTGCAAATGAGCAAGATATACCTACTAGGTGGGTTATGGATCTAATATCCATAGAGTGGGTGAATAGTGACGGGCACATCTTGGATATGGTACAGTGGGACATTGCTGTGGCTCATCTATGACTAACTCTCATTTCTTACTGTTTTACGATTATAATACAGACAGAAAAATTGTGGATCTTTTTGGTTCTGATGAAGCTGAAAGCGAAACGCGTCAACCATCTTCTATCCAGCATGTAAACTCTGTGAATGAAATTAGTAATGTCTATATGTATATCTGTATATGATGGCTAACCTTTGTAAAAATATATAATTTTTCTTTTTCAATAATTTGTATATATAATTATGTGTAACTTTTTCTAATAAATGAATGAAATACATACTACGAAATATCTGTTTCTGTTCAGGTGCCGAGATAGTCCGTCAGGCTGGCTAAACCCCCCCTTGTTCTTTTTTCTTTGTATACGCATGAGGACGAGGCACCACCCATAGCTTTTTTCATATAAATTCTCTTCATATTCATAGAGCCGAAGAGGCTCACTCTTTAGCTACGGGCATATCCACCATAGGCACATATGTGCAAGGTGGAAGTAACAAATTAATAATTACATTGTTGATTGCGAAATATTTAAATTTCTAATAACAGATTTTTTTTATTATTCTTGTGCTTTTTGTGCTTTTTGACCTTTGGGTGCCATACTCATTTCTTGTCCACTTACAGGATATTGGACCATTTAGAATTGCATCTCTAATTCTTTCCCCCCCCTTTTTTTCTATGAGAATCCAGAAATGACGGACTATACCGGCTCTGAATGGGACGGACTTATGTCTAAACTACATAAGGAATGTGGTGATGATCACGGGATTGAACTGGAGATAGAGGTATTGATAACGAAATTAAAACAGGCGCTCGAACGTAAGTCTAACTTATTTTGGCAAGTCAAATTTTTGGAGAGATATATAAAAGAAGGCCTCAATCCTCAGGGTCTGAGGATTCAGGTCTTCCCAAACCTTTGGGAGACAAATATGGATTTTAAACAAAAATGGGAGTCCAATCTACAGGAATGTACAGCAAAAATGATGGGAGCGCTTATTGAGCATTATAACAAAGACATCAAAGATCTTGATATCGAAATAATAGAATTTCAGAAACAAAATCTTTCCCTTTGCGCCCATCCTAAGTTCCTTGAGAAGGACAAAGGGCTAAAGGAATATCTAGAAAAATATAATAAAGATCTTATCTATAAAAAAGATATTAAGTTTATCAGGGATAAAATGGCATTTAATGGAAAATATGCATATAGATGGCCCCAACGGGGAGGCAAACAGGGGAGAAAAAATCCAAAAAGATATGAGCAAAATACCGAAAAAGCACAATCACAAAGGGATGGAACAGATTCCGACTCATCCAATTTTTCATACTCGGCCCGTCCGGCATATTCCATACCCTCCGTGCGGGGGAGAGGAAGGACGAGAGGGTCTAGAAAAAGGCAAACAACAGGAGAGGGAAACCAGAAGGGAGGTAAAGACAAAAGAACTAGAGACCACCCGATAGATAATCATGGTGATCACGAAACTAAAATAACTGGCTTAACAGGGATAGATCCCCGCCAACAAACTCCAAATGAGTCGTTAGGATCGGAACCCCTTACAGGGGCAAATAGAGCCCCCCTGTCACAGCCTTCTACCCCATATGCACACCCCAATACCTCACGCAATGGAGGGGCCATCTCTAAAAACATTAAGGATAAGGTTTTTCAGTTATTCCCCCCCACTCAGGACCCCCCCAATCGCACATCCACCTCACAAAGCCTGGAGAAATTTGCTTACAGGGACAGATAGAAAAACAACTGCAGGTGATCAATTTATCATCAAAACCACTATCCAAAATAGAATTGGAAGTTCTAGGCCTAGGCCTTAGTTTCTGTCCCTCATCCTATATAGACAGTTTTGAAGTCATTAAAGACCTTAACCTATTTGCCCGACGACTCACCTACAAATATATGTTTGATGAGGAAAGGAAAATGTAGAGCGTGAGAAATGGAAGGGGTTCACAGTTAGGGACTTTATGGCCCTCAAGGATCTCATGGATCTTCTGGATGAGAGCGAGGGATCTCTGGGTGGTCCCGCTGAGGAGGTCCCCCTGCCGCCTGCAGGGGTTCCCCCTCGAGCGGTTCCACCCAGAGAGATACCTAAATTTTTAAACAAATCTACCAATTTTCCGTCTCTCAAAACAAATCCAAGTATTTGGACCTTCCTTCAGCAGGCAACCAATGATATAAAAAGATTGGACTTTAGATCACATAAAACTAAAAATCTTACTCCCCAACAGTCACTTGCAGTATCCCAACTTCAAGAGAATAAAGATATCACAATAAAAATGGCGGACAAAGGGGGAAACGTAGTGGTTATGGACACAGGTCAATATAGACTAATGTGTCTAGACATCCTATCGAATAGAGAATGGTATGCAGTTATCCCCTTTGAGAGGATCATATCCTTCAATGGGGACTATGAAATTCTAATTACACAGGCCTTCAACAAAGGAGTAATTGATAAGGATGTCTTTGAAGCTCTAAAAACTACTTTCCCCCGGATTCCGTCCTTTTACTCACTCCCCAAAACTCACAAAAATATCAACAAACCCCCGGGACGCCCGATTATATCGGGAATAGGGGCAAAAACGGAAAAAGGCAGTAGACTAGTAGATGCATTTCTGCGTCCATATGTTACACAATTACCGTCATATTTGCAGGACACCTTGGCATTACTAAGGGTCCTGCATAACAAAAGGGTTCCTCCTAACTGCTACTTAGTAGCCATTGATATTGAGGCCCTCTACTGCAGTATTCCACACAATTTGGGAGTACAAGTAGTGAAGAGCTTCTTTGAGGAGAGTGACCCAATAAGAAGACCGTATAATCTATTTGTTCTAGAATTACTGACACATATTCTTACTAAAAATGTTTTTTCGTTTGATGGCTCCCACTACCTCCAGGTGCAGGGCGTAGCGATGGGGACATGTTGTGCCCCATCCTACGCCAATCTGTACCTGGGGGGGTGGGAGCGGTCACTCTTTTCCAGTCCTGATGTATCGATGTATCTGGCCAGCATTTTATGCTGGCACAGATACATCGATGACATCTTTATGGTGTGGAACGCAAGCCTGGAGGATCTCCATAAATTTATGAAACGAATATCTGTGAATGATTTCAATCTAAAATTCACAATGGAATACAGTTCAGAAACCCTGCCTTTCCTTGATCTAACTATAATTAAACATGAGGATGGACACATCACGACCTCCTTATACAGGAAAAAAACTGCAGGGAACACTATCCTCCACGCAACCAGCTCACACCCCCAGTCCCTAATTAGGAGCATTCCATACTCTCAATACCTACGTTTGAGAAGAAACTGCTCCACAGAAACTACATTCAGAGCAGAAGCCAACTTATTACGTGAACGTCTGTCAGCTAGGGGTTACAGTAAAACAATTCTAAAAAAAGCCTTTAAAAAGGCAATAGACAAAGAAAGAATCGATCTACTCTTTGGGGAGCGACATAACAAAAGTCAGTCAAATGTGACACGAGTAATCACCACATATTCTAGTAATTACGAGGATATACGGAAGGTTATAGGTAAACACTGGCATTTACTCACAGGAGATAGAATTGTAAAAAAATACATAGGAGAGACTCCCCAGATTACCTACAAAAAATGTCAATCTTTGAAGGACCGGCTGGTGCATACCCATTTCCAGGAAAACCTGGAGGTGGATATGGACCATCCTGGAATGTCCAGATGCCTTAAATGCGACTATTGTGACTGGGTACTGGAGGGTTCATCTTTCCGACTCCCTAATGGTGATATGCATAATATTAAATTTTCAGCCAACTGTCAGACCAAGGGAATAGTTTACATAGCCTTCTGTAGATGTGGGGCATTCTACGTCGGAAAGACGTTTAGAAACTTCTGGAGGAGAATCTATGACCACATCTATTACATCAGAAAGAACCTCCTATATACCCCAATCGGAAGGCATGTATCTCTGTATCATAGAAACGACACCTCTATGGTGTGTTTTACAGCCCTGGAAAAAGTCAATGAGGACCCCAGAGGGGGGAATATTGACCAAAAATTATTACAACGAGAGGCTAGGTGGATTTTTAAGCTAAATGCCACCCAGGCCCCAGGTCTCAATGACTCACTTAGTTTTCGCCCCTTCTTATGAGGGATAAGCTAATACGATATCCAAAGAGCCACAGTCTCAGTACTAGCTCTGTCCAAGAAAGTAGAACAACTATATATGTCGTATCCTGTATATGCGGACAGGATTTTGAATGAGTTATTAGCCCCCAAAAATATTCCAAGCACAATTTTATTTGTAAGTTCTTGTATAGAACTATCATTGTTTGTAAATATTTTATAGATATGGGTTAGCATCAACAATATGGAAATTATACACATAGAGACATAATGGCAAGTAATATATATGGAAGTATGTGAGGGTTATATTCATGGGAAGTCACACCCAATACATATCATGTCCAAATGTGCGTGTTTACCACCATTATGGAATATAATCTATTTAACTAATTTTTTTTTCCTCTGTTCATACCAGCTTATATTTTATGTATCTATATATATATATATGGAGAAGAATGGCTGCTGATTATTCGGTTCCCTCTGGTCTGGATACAAACTGGGGGGATCTGGTTAGCTCCGGCTAGCCTTTTCTTCTTCCCCCACGGTGGGGGAGTAGCGGTGGTGGCTCCGGAGGGACCGATCATCGGCTCCCTCTTCTTCTCCATTATTCATATATGGCAATGTTTTAAGAGACAGGCCAGGGACTGTTTTGGGTCCCTTCTCCCTCCTTCCTCCTATGTTCACTTCCTGATATCTATCTTTGCCTTTACCATATCTAGCATACCTGTCAAATACTATGAATGTGGAGGCTATTTCCCCACTATGTGTAACTGCGCATGAGCGGCTGGTCACCCCGATGCCCGGGGACACTCGCTCTTCCGTCGGTGGAATGGTGACTCCGCCCCTCTGTCATGCTCATGCATCGGCAGGGGGCCTTGATAGTACGCAGTGCTATATTGTCTGGCTGGCGCCGTGAGGTACCGTGAATTGTATTCCCAAGCCGCGCATGCGCCCTTTTTTCCGAGCCACAAGCAGGCCCTGCCCCTCGTCGTTTTCTCGTCACGGCGGGGGGGCGTGTTTATACACAACGTAGCTCGGCCTGACTGACATTGTGTGCTCTGACGGGGGATTCCCAGGCTGCGCAGGCGCACTTTGGACCTGTGAGCCAGCAGGTACCGACTTGGGATATCGCCAGCCCACCGCTCCAGCTGATCTACCTTGCAGCTGATTGAACACGTCAGACTCAGGAAGTAAAGCACACTAACATAGGACCATTAGCCCTCAGCTCCAGCTGAGCTAACTTGCAGCTAATTAAGCGCCCGCCTAGGTATGGCGGGAAAGGCAGTATTTAAACAGCACTTTCATTTACTAGCCCACAGAGGAGGTTACTGGGAAGGCAGCTGGTGCTCCATCTTTGGCTTATAGGTATGTTTCACTGTTCTATGGTCTATTTCTATGCTATAGCACTGACCTTGAATTAGTGTCTAAAGCAACTTTTCCGTCATTGACTTTATCAGACCTGACGTGGGGCTCCCCAACTTGGAGGGGTGCTCATCTAAGGGCTTCTAGGCTGTCCTTCCCAGATGAGGCTCATTGGATTGAAACAGGTACAGGCTCCCTTATATACCTCTTGATATTAGCTGCCTAAGCATACCTTCTTTATAATGGACTACTACCATTTGTAACAATGATTCCTCCATTCATTAGGTCCTGTAGTAACGGGTAATGTCACCTTGGCATGTTTAAACCCTACCTGGACTCTCGATCAAATTATTTAAATCTTCAATCTGCCTGAACAGGTAGGATTCCTTTCACCCTTAACCCCCTAGGACCGGTCTAATATTTTTAACACTGACCGCTCTACCTTTGTCCATCACCCTTAGAGCTACAACACAGGCATTCCTTTTCCACCTGTCCAGATAAACGAGGATGCCCAACATAGCTGTAAGCACACCAGTATCAGCACTAGGATAGATGTAAGTAGCAATATCAACTATTCACTTAACTGATATATTATTAAGTAATTAGGAGGAGAAATAAACAAATAATTATAACAAGATATATATATATATATATATATATTTTTTTTTTATTTTTTTTTTTTTTTTTTTCCCTCTCCCTGGCTTCTCTCTTTCAGCAATTGCACTGCTATGAATGATTGAACTGTTCCAAGCTGATGACAACTTCCTCCCCAGGAAATGGTTTTAAATTGAACTTAGACTTATACATACCGGATACCTTGCAAATGAGCAAGATATACCTACTAGGTGGGTTATGGATCTAATATCCATAGAGTGGGTGAATAGTGACGGGCACATCTTGGATATGGTACAGTGGGACATTGCTGTGGCTCATCTATGACTAACTCTCATTTCTTACTGTTTTACGATTATAATACAGACAGAAAAATTGTGGATCTTTTTGGTTCTGATGAAGCTGAAAGCGAAACGCGTCAACCATCTTCTATCCAGCATGTAAACTCTGTGAATGAAATTAGTAATGTCGATATGTATATCTGTATATGATGGCTAACCTTTGTAAAAATATATAATTTTTCTTTTTCAATAATTTGTATATATAATTATGTGTAACTTTTTCTAATAAATGAATGAAATACATACTACGAAATATCTGTTTCTGTTCAGGTGCCGAGATAGTCCGTCAGGCTGGCTAAACCCCCCCTTGTTCTTTTTTCTTTGTATACTCATGAGGACGAGGCACCACCCATAGCTTTTTTCATATAAATTCGGCTCTTCAAAACCTAAAGATCCAATTTCTGAGACTCTCTTAGCTGAAGTGACAGCTACCAAGAATACCACCTTCGCTGAAAAGTCCTTAATGGAAAGCGGGGAAGGCCCCATCGTGCTCAGTCCAGTAATTGAATCAAGAACAAAGGGAAGATCCCATTTGGGGAATCTAGGCTTTCTTTGGGGCTTAAGTCTTGATGCCCCCCGGAAAAACTGACGGATTAATGGCTGAACTGCCCATGATGTGCCGGAGAAAGCTGACAAAGCCGATACCTGAACTCTGAGGGAACTTATTGATAAAGGAAGATCAAGGCCGGTTTGCAGGAAACTAAGGATGTCCTGGACTCCTGGGTGCTTAAAAGATCTATCCGTAGAAGAACAGAATTCTACAAATTTGGTCCATATTCTCCCATAAACCTTGTTTGAGCTTGACCTTCTCAAGCTCATAAGGGTGGAAATTACTCTTGAGGCACAACCAATAGATTCTAGCCTCCTCCTCTCAAGAACCAGACCGTGAGTCTCAGAAGTGCCGGGCAAGGGTGCAGAACGGCACCCTGAGAGAGAAGGTCCGGCCTGAGAGGGAGAGGTATCAGATTCCGAACGCTGAGCTGGACCAAGAGGGGAAACCAAGGCCTGTTGGGCCAATAGGGAGCTATCGTTACCACGTCTACTGCTTCCACCTGGAGCCTCTGAAGGAACCTGAGTATCACTGGCAGTGGGGGAAAGGCATATGCCCTCCTGAACCTCCACTCCTCCGTCAGAGCATCTGTTCCGAAGGCCTGGCAGCAACGGCCTCGAGTGTAGAACTTCTCCATCTTGAAATTGCAGGGGGAGGCGAATAGATCCCCCCCGGGATTGACCCCTAAGGACAGAATCCACTCGAATGTTTGAGCATTCAGTGTGTGACAGGAAGTCCGCCTGAGAATTCTGGACCCCCGGGACAAAGACTGCCGAGATGTTCACCAGGTTCTTCTGTGCCCATGATAGGATGGGTTCTACTTCTCGGAGAAGTGTAGAGCTCCGAGTGCCCCCCTGCCTTTTCACGTACGAGACCGCCATGGTGTTGTCCATCCTTAATAATACTGAATTTCCCTTCAGAAGATGAGAGAAGTGTTGGAGAACACACCAGGCTGCTCGGAGTTCCAGGACATTCGAACCCGGAACAGGGAGACATGCATCCCACTTGCCCTGTGCAAGGTTCGATCCGCAAAGAGCCCCCCAATCAGTCCCGCTGGCATTGGTCGTAACTGTGACCCACGGGATGGGAGCGATGGAGTGACAAGACAAGAGATTCTTTCGTTGGAGCCACCAGAAGAGGCTGTACCTCATTGTCATGGTTATGCATATGTTTTGGTTTTTGTCTCCTGACTTCCAGTGTCTGAGAAAACCCGACTGGAACGGACATAATCTCCACAGGGCCCACTTGACCATAGGAGTCGTTGAGACCATTGTACCTATTATTTTGAGGCACTGAGAGGCTTTCAGAAACTGGGTGTGCAAGGCCTGAGAGATCCTGTCTCGTATAACCGGAAGAGAGATGGTACTCTGCAGAGTGTCGAACTGGGCCCCTAAATATATTAGCCGTTGGACTGGCTCTAGATGACTTTTTGCCAAGTTCAGAAGCCACCCGAAACTGGACAGAGTGGAAATCACCTGTTCCCGATGTACCAGCAACTGCTCTTTGCTTTGGGACAGTACCAGAAGGTCGTCTAGGTAATGGTACAGACGTATACCTTTTATCCTGATAAGAGCCACTTTGGCCAGGAGCACCTTCGAAAAGACACGGGGGGATGTCGTCAACCCGAAGGGGAGGCAAATAAACTGCAGATGATCTTGTCCGACATGGAATCTTAGACATTTTTGAAATTCCTTTTCTACCGGGACGTGAAAATACGCGTCCTTTAAGTCGATCGAAATCATCCAATCTCCTGGCTGTATAGCTTGCTGAATCGTCGAGAGTGTTTCCATCTTGAACCTTCCGTATTCTATGAACCTGTTTAGATAGGTCAGGTCTATGACTGGGCGCCAAGCTCCACTTTTCTTTTGCACCAAAAAGAGTGGGGAGTAGATTCCCTGAAACCGTTCTTCCTCTGGCACTGGAACTACTGCACCTTGAGTTTTCAACAAATCCACATACGAAATTAACACCTGCCTCTGCTCCCCCGAGTGAGGGAGTAGGATAGACACAAATCTGGGGGGAGGAGTACTGGAGAAGGTCCAGGCTTGTAGGAGCATGCATCTCTTGAGCGATCTGGGCTGCGTCTTTTATACTGAGGTTTCTTCCTCCCAAACAAACGTCTGTCCTGGGGAAGGAAGCCAGACTTACCGCCCGTAGCTCGTGTTATGGCGTCGTTCAGTTTGTTGCCAAATAGAGAGGACCCTTCGAAGGGGATCTTACACCAAGCTTGCTTGAAAACCGGGTCAGCCAGCCAGGGACGTAACCACAAGGCTCGCTTAGCCGTAACTGAGGACAACATAATGCGTGCCAATAGGCGGATCAGGTCAATGGATGCTTCCCCCAGGAAGACTGCCGCAAGCTTCAGCTCTGCTGCTGCCAAACTTTTAGCCAGCTCTTCGGAAACACCCCTGAGGAAGGAGTCCACGTTCTCGGTCCAAGCCTCCATGGCCTTGGACATGGCTGCTAGCGCTAAGGCCGGTTTACAGGCCATACCAGCAAGCCCATAGATCCTCTTAAGGTCCTGGTCAATTTTCCTCTCGAGACCATCTTTAAAGGACACCAAATCTTCCAATGGGAGAGTCACATGCTTGGCTAGGCGCATTAACACTGCGTCCACAAGGGGAGCATTCACCAGGTGTTTTACATCTTCCATCTTGAAGGGATATAACCTGGCAGTTTTTTTAGTCATGGAAGATTTTTTTATCCACTTTACTCCACTCTTCCTCAATGATATCCGTCAGCTCTGTCAGAAGGGGAAAGTCTGGACTCTCCTTTCCCAGCTGCTTGAAGAATTTCTTCTGTTTGGCTGGCGGGGTGGATGAGTCTTCCCACTTAAGGGCCTCCTTAATCGCTTTGATTGGTGGTGAGACCATAGCGAAGTCAAAGCCCCCAATATCCTCTTCACCAATGAAATCATCGTCGGAGGACACGTTAGAAGCCGCATAGGGCTGTGAAGTACCCGGATCATCACGGGCCGAGTCAACCTGAGAGCCAGTAGCATTTGTGGATTGGCTCAACGTGTGTGATGTATCCATATCGCTCAGCGACTGCTGCACCACATGTTTTACGAGGGATTCCATACGCTGGCTTTCCGTTTCTTTTTCCCCGACCACCCGGGCATAACATCGGTCACACAAGGACTTGCCCTCTGGGACTCGAGTCCCACATCCCCAGCATGCTCTACGTTCAGAGCGACTATCATGGCGGTGGGAGCAGTGTCTGGAGGAGGAATAGGAACATCTCCTCTGGTGGTGAGATCCATGCAGAGAGTCTCTTCTGGATCTGGATGATGAGTGGTATTGTGGCCTGGCAAGGTTTTTATCCTGAGGATCCAACCTGGAAGGGCTGAAGAAAAAATACAGGGGGGGGGAGGGGAACATGGCATCAAGAAAAAAACACAAGCAATGCGGCTGTATCTCAACCCCCTCCCTCACAAGCACATACCTAGTGCGTGAGGGCTGGCCACTTAAAGGCAGTGATTTGTCCATACTTTCTGGACTGAGAACATCACAATACAGGTTTTTGGTCTGTAAAGAGAAAAAATGTGGACCTAAAGCCATAGTACCTGGAAGCACCAATCAAAGCAAATAACATTTTTTTTTTTTTTTTTTATAAATGCAGAGTAATAATTGCAGAGCAATAATTTGCAGAGCATTAATTTGCAGAGCATTATTCATCAAGGTACGACGCTCTGATACAGGCATAAAGAGGGACAACCTACGGACACTTGATCTGTAGACGGTTCCCTCTCTCTCCTCTCTGACCCTTTCCCATACCTGACCCCCCTTTTCGTCTTTCTTCTCTCTTTCCATGCCATCCTTCAAGGATGGCACTCTCTTTCCTTTCTAGATCTGTACTCTGGTTTCTTAAGGCTACTCTCGCTCAGGTAAAGCAATTTTAGAGGATGCTCGAATGTTAGAACGATTGTTGGTTAAAAGGACTGAAAAATATGGAAAGAGACGTTCAACATTACAACCTTTATAGCACAGACTGTCACCTTGTGCCAATGTTACATATACGGTAATCTGTAAAGTTCATACAAGGCTTTATTGAATGTATACTTGTTCACTACTGTATACTTGTTTACTTTTGAAATAAAAACTTTTATTGGAAAAAAAAATATTGATAATAATGAATAAAAATGATTTGATAAAAAAAAAATGTGCAGAGCATTAAATTGCAGAGTATTAAATTGCAGAGTATTAAATTGCAGAGTACTAAATTGCAGAGTATTAATTTGCAGAGTATTAAATTGTATGGCTTAGGCACTCACCTAGAACAAGGCTGGGGAACTGGCTTTGCTGCTTCCAACTCTCTGACAGAACCCAGAGAGACTGAAGCAGCAGCCGGTTTTTTGAATTCCCCGCCCGTGACGTCACCGCCTCTTCCGTCGCGCGCCTGCGCCGTGGGAATACGGTCATACGGCGCCTGCGCGGCCGCTGTCCTAACCGCGCAACTGCACATGTGCGAACCAAGCCTCGGTTTCGCCGCGGTCAATGCGCACGCGAAGCCTGCCAAGGCGCCCGTAATGCGGAAGCGCCATAGCAAACTGGAACGCACGAGCGCTCCAGCCACCATGAGGGGACCGCATAGGACGCCATAAACACTAAACAAACACATACAAATATATGACTGCCATGGAGACAAAATGAAAGCGCAGACCTTGCCAGCCGTTGATGCATCCCGTCCGGTCGTCCATTGGGCATACAAAAGCGACCCCCCATACCACCATAGGGTACCATCCAGCCTCTAAGCTACTTGCCCGCCCATGGCTGGGCTCTGAGCTGCACCGCAAAGGTATGCCAAAAGAATCCGAAATCCATCCGGATGCGAACAACATGCAGGTCCATGGAGGAGGACAAAAAAGGAACACAGTATGGAGTGGTGAGTGTTCATTTGTGGGAATGGGGTCCTATAGCATTGGAGAGGAGGCGGGGTTAACCCACACGTAGGCTGCCATGGAGTCTGTCAGGAAATATCTTTTTTTTTTCCAAATTTTCTGTCTTTTTCCATTTATATCGCAAAAAATAAAAATCACAGAGGCAATCAAATACCATCAAAAAGCTCTATTTGTGGGAAGAAAAGGATGCACATTTTGTTTGGGTACAACATTGCATGACCGCGCATTTACCAGTTAAAGCAGTGCAGTGGGAAATTGTAAAAAGACCTCTGGTCCTTAGGCTGACAATTGGTCCGGGGGCTTAAGTGGTTAAGTTCACCGTCAGGTTTTTATAGCGTCAGGTACCCCCATATATTACCTAATAAAGATTTTATTTAAAAAAAAAATATTTTGAAAAAACGAACATAAAGAACACTTGAGAACGACAATCGACATATCAAGTTATACAAAGAAAGAAAATATAGTTAGTTACGTATTTTGTGTCTTCCGGACCGGGAGACTATGTATGCAGACTGGAGAAAGAGGTTGTATTCGGGAATAATAACATATAGAAGTCAGACGGTCAGCCTCACCCTGAGCACCCCTATCGGGAACTTCCTGTGCCCAAAGGGAGGAGAACCAATACTGGAGGTGGGAGGAGACTGTGGAAGAGTGGACTGCATACTATTAAAAACCAATTTGTCCGGTTTAAACAGTCTGGGTGAACCTTATGAAGAAGTTGATTGTTGCAAACTAAAATAACTGCATAGAATGAAAGAGGTATGAGAAGGAGGGGGAAATAGAGAAGGATAAACAGCTGATGAAGAATGAGGAGAAGAAGGGGAAGGGGTATCAGGGAGGAGCAACTGCCTGGCGAGTCGGTAGTACATCGGTCATGTATGAGTTGGTGGTTAGAAGTGACCCCACGTAGATGGCCCAAGGTTCCCAGGTTATCTCAAACTTCCCCACCGTATCAGAAAGTATGCTTGCCAACTTCTCTTGTGACATTATCCAAGAGATTTTTCTAATTACGGCTAGGAAGGGGATCTTCAGCGTTTTCCATGCTTTGGCCACTGTAAGTTTAGCACCCAGCAGGATGAAGTGAATCAGCCTGCGCGAAGCTTTAGAAATATTAGGGATGTATGCGTTTAGGAGCGCAACTTGAGGGGTCCTGAGGATCTGGCTGCCTACAAGCCTATCAATGATATTAAAGAGCTTTTTCCAGAATGGACGTATTCTGGGGCACTCCCACCAGATGTGGGCCATTGTGCCTTTGAGATTACAGTTTCTGAAGCACAGAGGGTTGGCTGCCGTGAAGATCGTGGCAAGCCTCGAGGGAGTATAATACCATCTCGATATTATTTTAAAACTTGCTTCCATTAGTGTTGTGTTGAGAATACTCTGAAATGAAGAGAAGCTTGCTTTCTGCCAGACCCCCAGGTCCCAGTGGAAATTTAAGTCTGATTCCCATGATGTCATATAGGAGAGTTTATTGGGAGAAGAGGCAAGTGATGAGTAGACCACAGATACTCCCCCCTTCTGGTCCATGGACTGAGCACACCATAGTTCATATTCAGTGAATTGTAAGAGTAGGCTTGTCTTTCAATATTTTCTGAAGGAAATGCGAGATCTGATGAAATCTAAACTTCTCCGAGATGGGTAGATCTAACTTATTATTACAGAATGACAATGTAAAGAAGTGTCCGATCCGGTATAGCCCCTTATCCATCCACCATTTAAATGCTAGGATATTTTCTCCAGGAGGAAAGGCTGGGTTGTTAAAGATATGTGCCAATGGTCTATAGGGTGAAACCAATGTAGAGTTCGAGTGCAGGGAATCCTAGAGGGCATATGTGTGGGATAGGGTAGGTGCTAAGATCGGGGGGCGTGTTTTAGGGTTGGACCATAAGAGGTAGTCAAGGGTAAACTGAGGGACTGCTTGCTTTTCCATCTGAACCCAGTCAGGTTTCTCATATTTGGAATAGATCCCTGACATTTGTGCTATCCTGGCTGCCAAGTAGTATTTGTGCAGGTGAGGTAGTCCTAGACCACCTTTTTTCCTGTGTAAATATAGGGTCGGTTGGGGAATTCTATAGCCAGCTTTTCCCCAGGTGAATCTGAGGACTTTGCTTTGGAACGCTTTAATTTGGCTTTTCTTAATGGGAATCGGTAGTGAGCGAAAGAGGTGAAGTCTTAACCGAGTTTATCCTCCCAAGCCACGATATATTGTGTTTGGACCAAGTAGAAAGATCCAATTCCAGTTTCCAGGGGGATAATTACTGTTATAAAGGTCTTCCGTTTTAGCCGTGAGATGTATGCCCAGGTATCTAATGGAGGAGGAGCTCCATTGAAAGTCAAAGTTGGATTTTAAAAGGTTTACAGTATCTCGTTGTAGTGAGATGTTGAGGGCCTGTGATTTTGAATAATTTATTCGTAGGCCTGAAATTTTGGAAAACTCATCTAAAGAGTGGCAAAGGTTGGGGAGCGAGGTTATAGGGGAGGTAAGGAATAGGAGAATGCCGTTCGCAAAGAGGGCGCATTTGTGGACTTGGGGACCACATTGAACACCCCGAATGTCAGGATTTTGGCGAATTGAGATGGCAAGTGTCTCGATTGCTATTGCAAAAATAAGCGGGGATAACGGACATCCTTGCCTAGTGCCCCTAGCTATTTTTATTGGATTTGAGTAGTGCCCTTGCAGTTTAACATAGGCTGTAGGGTTTGAGTAGAGTGCCCGCATCATGCCCATGAATTTATCTCCCAAGCCCCAACGTGCGAGTATTGTGAAGATATATGGCCAGGAGACCGAGTCAAAGGCCTTTTGGAGGTCTAGTGACAGTAGCATGCCCGATTGCTGAGGGCCCCCTGACCAGTTTGTGTGTAGAATAGAGACTATGTCTACTGCTCTTCGGATTTGGTCACGGCCCTGTCTACCCGGAATGAACCCCACCTGGTCCTTATGTATATGACAGTTGATAAAGGAAGCTAGACGGTTGGAAAGGATTTTGGTGAGGATTTATAAGTCACTGTTTATGAGGGAGATGGGCCTATAGTTGCCGACTTCTTCTGGGTTTTTATCAGGTTTTGGTATTACTGTAATGTAGGCAGTGTTTAGGTGAGGGTCCAAAGGGGATCCTTGTGATTTAGTATTAAGGAAGTTCGTTAAGTGAGGGATTAGTGTGGAGGCAAACGTCTTATAATAGAGATTTGAGAGACCATCCGGACCTGGGGCAGAACCTGATTTAAGAGTCGTAATGACATCCTTTACCTCTTCTTCTGAGAGGGGAGCCTCCAGCAATTCTCTGTGTTCCATAGAAAGGGATGGGATTGGGAGGTTGTCAAGGTAATCTGTGATGTTCACCCCCCCTTTGGTTTTAAGGGGGCTGTATAAATTGGAGTAATATTCATAAAAAACCTTTAATACTTTTGTTGGGTTTATTGAGGTGCTTTGGCCAGGGATTCTGATCTTGGTCATAACATAAGATCAGAACAATTTTGAGGCCAGCATGGAGCCCAATTTGTCTCCCTGCATGTAAAATTTATTGTTGCTCCAGCGAATTTGCTTCTCGGCTCTGGCCGTGAGAGCCAGATTGAGCTCTAACCTAGTTTTGTCCAATTGGAACCTAAGGGAAGAGGAGGGGTGTCTTTTGTGTCGAGATCGTAAAGAGCTATACTCTTCCTCAACTCGTTTTATATCAGCTGTCCTTTCTTTTTTCAATTGGGTGGCCGTTTTGATGAGTTCACCTCTAATAAATGTCTTGTGGGCTGCCCACAGTGTGTCAGCCGAAGTTTCTACGGACTTATTGAGTATGAAGTATTCTTTAAGGGAGGTATTCAGCGTAGATACCCTTACTGGGTCTGACAGGAGGGATTCATTCAGTCTCCAGTGGCCCCGTCCTGGTCTAGAGTGTTGCACGTGAAGTGACATAAGGACCAACGAGTGGTCTGATAGGACCGTGTCCTGGATTCGCGCTTCAGATATGAGTGGGGTGGTACAGGCTTGGACTAGGATATGGTCAATTCTAGCGTATAGGTTGTGGGGACTAGAGAAATGTGAGAAGTCCTGTTTGTTGGGGTTAAGTTCCCTCCAGACATCTGCCAGGCCATGCCGATGTATAAGTCTGGCGATCCTAAGACTTTCCTTTGTTGGTCTAGTCAGTTGGGAATTTGGGGGTTTAGATCTATCGAGTCCCTGGTCAAAGGCGGAGTTGGAGTCTCCTCCAAAGATGACAGCACCCTCCAGCTCAGGGGATAGGGATTCGAATAGGTTCTTAAAGAAGGATGCTTGACCTCTATTTGGTGCGTAATAAGATATAAGGGAGTGAAGTTGCCCGTCTATTGTTCCTTTCACTAGCAGAAATATGCCCTCTGGGTCCCTGACGTCTGAGATCCAGCGAAAATTACATGATTTTGCAAAGAGAATAGCAACCCCTTTAGTCTTGTTTTGTGCACTTGCGAGAAAAAATTTAGGGAAATGAGAGTGGAGGAAGTTGGGACTATACCGGACAGGAAATTGAGTTTCCTGTAGCATGACAATGTCCAGTTTGGAGGATTTATATAGGTTAAAAAGTTTCCTTTGTTTAATAGGGGAGTTAAGACCCTGGACATTGTGAGTTGCAATTTATAATGCCTGCTGTGTGTGCTAAGCCATGGGTCTGTCTGGGATGTGCGCTCTCAAGACTACCATCACTTACCTTTTGGAAACTGTTGCTGTGGGACAGGGTAGCGGGCCTTTCTGAGCTGATCCTGATGGGCCCCTGTAGGGGATCGTGCCAGTTGAGGAACCGTTCTGCAATAGAGACACTAGTTAGTTGATGCTCCAGGAAGAGGGGGGGGAGAGAGGAGAGGTAGGGGAGGAGGGGGTAGAAAAGAATCTCCCGCAGGAGGACAGAAACCCTGGGGAAAAAAAGAAGACCAAAAAGGACTCTCGCACTGAAAAGTGCGCGAGTTTCGAAAAACAAAAAACTCCATGCCAAACTCGGCCTGGAGATCCTATCCCCCCGATTCCGAAAGGAGTCAAAGGGATAGGCGGAGGCGCATGTGTGCCACCCAGGGCTAGGACACCATAAGGCTAAAAGAGGGCTGGAACATGAACACAACCGTAGTGTAGCCCAGAGGCAAAAGAACCTAAGGATCAATATGGAGAAAAATTTGCAATTAAACTAAAGAGGGTGAACAAACCATGTAACTGTAGGTAAGTGAATAAAATACATATCCAAAGTTGAACATATTATAATTTCCCTCCTCCCTTCTCTCCTACTGAGAGGAGCGAAGAGGAGGGGAATAGGGTGGGAACCCTGAGGCTCCCCTGGTGGCTACATGTGGATCCCCAAAAAGGGCCTTGGCGAGTAGAAGTCACAAGACCTCATGTAGGTTATAAGGGAGGGGATCTCTGCAAGTCTTTTCCAGGGGAGAGGCCTATGGAGCGAGCAGTCTCAATAAACAGGTTAAAAAACAGTTAGGAAGAGAAGAAAGACTCTCGCAGGTAGGGTCCATGAACAGGAAGGAGGGAGCTAGATCAGCAAAGATTTGCACGGTGTGGCCCTGGCAGGTTACCTGAGAGAGGGCTCGGGATTGCTTCATTATGGTTTCTTTCACAGAGTAATAGTGCGGCTTTGCAATAATGTCCCTGGGAGAGCCATCTTTTCTGGGGCGGAATGTTAGGGATGAGTGATTTCATGAGGTCTTGAGTCGCGGCGGTGACATCCGTGATGGATTCCGAGAGGCCTCTGACCCTGAAGTTATACCTCCTGGACCTGTTCTTCAAATCATCTATTCGAGACAGAGCCGTGTCTAGCTGGTCTTGGAGAGAATGTATGAGGTTTGAATTTTGGTGTGTGAACGCAGTAGTTTGTTCCATTTGCGTTTTAACCGCATCAATTCTGGATCCGATGTTCTGGAGGTCCGCTTTCATTTCCCCAGTTATTTGAGCCACTGTGGAAGCTAAGCCCTTTTCAAGCAGAGTAGAGAATCTGAGGTACAATTCTTCCACATTACAAGAGTGCTCTCTGGCTGGGTTGGCATCATGAGGAGATTAGCAAATGGAGCCATGTCAGGTTCTGTGGGGGAGAAGGGGGGTTCTCCAAAAGCTCTGTCCAGGAGAGATTCTGTAGAAGCTGGGGAGGGAATCATGTCCTGTATGTTGGAGGCTAGTGGACCGGGGGGGAGTTGCAGATGAGCTGGGGATATGACTTGCGGCTGGCTGACTGAACGAGTAGCGGCAGCCATCTTGGTACACCCCTGCTGGGTGGAGGCTGTAAAGGCCGGCTCCAGATTACTCCGTAGGGCTTGGGGGTACATGCGGTGGGAATCCCCAAGCGTTCCGGGAGCCGTACGCCCGCTATCAAGGGCGCAGGATTGCTCAGGCCTCTGTCTATTGTGACCCTTTGCCCGGGATGGCGCGAAGCTCCGTGTCTATGCGGCCATCATGGATCCCTCACGCATGCGCACCTAATAAAGGTTTTAACCCCCTGATTGCCCCCTAGTTGCCCCCTAGTTAACCCTTTCACCCCCCTGTCACCAGTGATTACCGCATAAGTGTAACGTGTGACGCTGGTTAGTTTGTTTTTATAGCGCCAGGGCACCCGTCGTTTTTTACCCAATAAAGGTTTAACCCCCTGATCACCATACGCCCATGTTCTCTGCTTCCAGGGCATGATACGAGCAGATCTTGTGGTTCATGCACTTCAGCGACAATGAACTCTGTCGTCCTCGTGGAGACCCTGGATACGATCGGCTGTACAAAATTCAGCCCCTCGTAAACCACTCCAACAAATGTTTTGCAGCCTTGTTTACTCCCGATCAAGTTGTCTGCATTGATGAGTCCCTGATTACATTTTCTGTCCGCTTGTCTTTCAAACAGTATCTTCCCAGCAAGCGTGCCAGATACTGGGTCAAGATGTATAAGCTCTGTGACAGGGCCACAGGCTATAAATATAGTTTTAAGGTTTACAAGGGAAGAGATAGATGTAGAGCCACCAAACTGCCCAGATTACATAGGGAGCGCTGGCAAGATTGTGTGGGACTTGGTGTTACCCTTATTCGGAAAGGGGTACCATTTGTATGTGGACAATTATTACACGAGCGTGCCACTTTTTAGTCACTTGTTTGATCATCAGATTGGCGCATGTGGCACCATGCAATCTTATCGCCGGGGCTTACCCCAGAGGCTTGTAGATTCCCATCTTAGGCTGGGGGAGAGAGCCTGCTTGAAGTGTAATAATTTGCTCGCTGTGAAGTGGAGGAATAATAAGAATGTTTTTGTTCTGTCCTCCCTTCACGCAGACACAATGGTCCACATTCCTACGGCGACTGGTGTTGTGGAGAAACCCCTCTGTGTCCACGAATATAACCAAAATATGGGAGGGGTGGACCTCAGCGACCAGTTGTTGGCGCAGTACCTAGTTGCCCGTAAGGCCAGATGCTGGTACAAAAAAGTGTCTGTTTATTTATTTCAATTAGCTTTTCTGAATGCTCATGTGGTTTACAGAGCTTCAGGATGGACTGGATCCTTCCTTTAAATTACAGGAAGAGATCGTCAGAGCCCTTCTGTTTCCAGACGGTGCTTCACCTCACCTTCCCAGTTCAAATGCAGTAAGTCGGCTGCATTATGGGGCATTTTACGTATGTCCTCCCTAGTACCCCTACCCAACGAGCCCCCCAAAGAAGATGTCGTGTCTGTAGCAAGCACGGATATAGGCGTGACACCCGCTATTATTGTCCCTCCTGTCATGACAATCCTGGTCTTTGCATTGGTGAATGTTTTGAACGCTACCATACACTAGTGGAATTTTAGTGTAGGGTACAGCACTGCACAGAATAGGACATACTTTCACAGGGTCTCCCACGATGCAATCGCATTTTGAGAGACCCGATCCTGGAACCGAATTGTTACAGTTACAAATAAAGGTGTAAAAAAAATATATATATGTATATATATATCAAATTCGGGCAGGTTAATTTTCGTTCAATTGTTGATTGTTAAAGTAGCGTCAAAGTGGTACTTCCAATACTCCACCAAAATTTATGCAGAAATCAAAACGGGACACGTACTTCAATGCAAAATACTTTTACTTCATTGTAGAAACATCACATGCTATAAACAGCAACAGCCACTGTACAGTTGCGAGCTGACGCTCTTCATTAGGCTAACTCTGGCTTGTGTAACACGCTAACTCAAACTAAACATATATATACCAGACTCAAGGGTGTGCCACACAGGTGTATGTCACAAATCACCAATCAACATAATTAGAAACTTCAGACTTAACCCCATTAGCATAGAACATATCCAATCAATGAAGATCACCATACATTGCATATGCTATAAGATCGTTCCAATTCGGTAATCATCATGATACTATGTAAAACAATAGCAATTGGCTCATATGTTTGCAATAAATCGTCTTCACCAGATTCCAACTGGAACATATACTGATACTGCTCCCACCAATTCCTGCAGGAAAAAAGATTTATTGATATTAGAATTCCATAGCATCATGATCACCAAATATTTCTCAAATGAATATCAAAAATCTGTATACACAACCAATCTCACATCGTGCATCATAGAAATAGGTACATATCATAATCCTTATTCATTCCATTAGGATTCAAAGATTGTAGTCGATTTATCTAAGTTACAAAATCCGATCACCACCTTTTTTATCTCTAGTTACTTCCTCAAGGACCATGTATCGCAAGTCAGAATCGCAGTGTCCCTTCTCCAAAAAATGCTTGGACACAGGGAGAGTCAGCTGTTTAAGTTGAATCGTACTGCGATGCTGTGCTATCCTATCCTTGACCTTCTGTGTGGTCTCCCCAACGTATAATAACCCACAAGGGCATATTAAAATGTAGATAACATAAGAAGATTGGCAGGTATAAAATCCATTGATTGTGATTTTATCACCACATGTTGGGTGTATAAAATGATCACCTTTGAGAAGTAAACTGCATTGTATACATTTCAAGCAAGGGAAACATCCCTTCCTTTTACTACCAAGGAATGCCATTTTGGATACCTTCTTTCACTCCTAAACTCTGATTTTACTAACCAATCTCTTATGGTCCTATTGCGGCAATAAGCACGCATTGGAGTTTGCTGTAAGATTTCAATCTGGGGGTATGATCTTTTTAAAAGAGACCAGTGTTTTTTTATAATATTAAATATCTTTTCGCTTTAGCTATTAAACTGAAAACTAAAGGGGAGTCTAGGTTTAGCCATCCTATAGTGCCGATTCCCGACCACTGTCACATCATTTACTACCTTTGCAAGTTCTTGTCTAATCAGATTATCTGAATAACCCCGATCTTTAAATTTACAGCACATCTCATCTAGTCTGGCTTTTCTAATGGTCTCATCACTCACTATCCATTTTACCCTCAATAGCTTGCTTTTTACAATAGATTTAAAAACGTGTTGTGGATGATAACTATTAAACATCAAGAGTTAGTTCCTGTCTGTCGGTTTAACATATAAATCTGACTCAATATGACACTGATGAATGTATATCTGGGTATCCAGAAATGGAATGGAATTGCCTCCAATATTCATTTTAAACTTGATCTCCGGAACACAGCCATTCAATATCTCATCAAAGAGCATAAGGGATTCAATGTTGCCCTGCCATATAGCGAAAACATCGTCTATATACCGCCACCAGGTGGTGCAGTGTCGCTGAAACAGCTCATTCACAAAGACATATTTATGCTCAAACTCATTCATAAATGAGCAAGCAAAAAGCAAAGGAGCTGCGCTAAGTAAATTGACCCCACCTAATATGCAATATAAATATAAAGTGTGCTAAATATAATTTTTTTTATTTTTTATTTTTCATGTGATTATTATTATCAAAATAATATTCCTCACCAAAGGGTTATTAGTGTACTTGCGTGCAAAAATGAAATAGTTATCTTATACCAAATAGTTCTAATGGAGTTGAACCAAAAGAAATTATTACTATATAAAATAATAGTCAAATAAAAAATTCCCAAAGTAATAAATCAAATGACTAGAAACAAAGTCCACATCCACATTGTATAGTGTCCCAAATGGAAGAAGTGAAAAGAAAATCTTCTATTATCATAAGCGGGGACTTCACAGCACACAGATGAGTGAACAAAAACCTCCAACACAGAGACACGCTGCCTGCTTACCAGAGCTTAGTGGTCCATTGTTACAGGGGACCCCAATGTGCAGATGGCTCTAACCCCAGCCTGGGATGTAACTTGGCACGAATCTGGACTCCTTAGCCCCAAATGCGATATTTCACTAATAGCTGCTACAGACCCAGAAGTGTCACCAACTCAGGACCAACAGAATGGCAGGTATACGGCAGGTACCAAAAAGGATAAAGACACTCATATAGTGTAAAATCATTAGTACAGGAGTGCGCATGCGTGAGAGTTCCGAGATGGCCGCTTGACTCGGAGCTCCGCGCCACCCCGGACCAGCGGCACTCACAGCACTGCCACACAGCTCCCCCGAGCCTCGGGGACACGGGATTCCGAATCCCCAAACGAGTCGGCTTACCGCCGAATGGATCGCTCTGGTGCCAGGCGCAATTTGGGGCCAGATTTTCTTACCTCCACCCCACCTGGGTGTACCAAGATGGCCGCGGCGGCGGCAGCGTCTCCTCAGACACAGGCGCGGGACTCTGCATTCCCTCCTAATGACAGGCAAGTCATGGCCCCTGCTCTCCACATCCACTCTCCTGACATGCCAGGCTACGGCCAACAGCCCTATACACCGTCCCCAGCTTCCACTGAATCCCTCCTAGGCCGCACATTCAGGGGTCAGGCTTTCCCCCAGGCTGGGCCTGCAGACTTTTCTCCTCACAGCCCCACAGGCCCAGATCACTCTTATGCCTCAGATGATCTATTCATCAGGCTATCCGCCCTCTTGGAAAAGGGCCTTGCCACAACAGCTGCTAAAATAACTGGAGAGATCAAGGCAGATCTACATAACATTGGTTCCAGAATGGATAATATCGAATGTAAACTCGATCAAACTGCGGCGGTCACATACCAGAACTCAGACCTCATCCAAACCCTCCACGATCAGCTGGACACGGCCAATTCACACATAGATGACCTCGAGAACAGGTCCAGGAGATACAATTTTCGGATCCGGGGTCTGCCTGAATCAATTTTGGATGTAGAAACGGCCACGCAGGATCTGATGCGTTCCCTGATCCCTAATATCCCCACCCTCCGATTGGAATTAGACAGGGCCCATAGAGCCTTGGGCCCTATGAGAAAGGATGGCTCCCCCAGGGACATTATTGCTAAACCACACTATTATGCTGTAAAGGAGGCACTGATGAAACAAGCACGCACGATGTCCCAGATTACCTGCCAGGGCCACCCTGTCCAAATATTTGCCGACCTTTCCCCCTCAACCATTCAGAGGAGAAGAAATGTCAAACCGTTGTTAAGTGCTCTGACCCAGAAAGAAGTTAAATATAAATGGGCATTTCCCTTTGCAGTCAAATTCACCTATAAAGGTCAGAATCATGCCTTTTCCAACTTTGCATCGGGCGAGAAACTGCTCCTTGACCTCAAGCTAATATCACAGGAGACTGATATGGAGACCACCACTTCCTATGCGGGATCAAACAAGCGTCCACCGCGAACAGTCCACAAGAAAAGCTTTGGAACAAATCCAAGACTCGAAGATCGTCGCACAAAGGCCCTTCATGAACGATTAAAGTTCTGCTATATATTGGACGTCACACCACGTGCTGAACTCACATCCTTGTTTTTTTTTTTTTTTTTTTTTGGTATTGTGTCACTCAGGTTTTCACTTTTTCTACTTCTAGCCGTATGGCTCACAGGATGAAGTAGGAATGGTTTCAACGACTTCCTCTTCCCTGATTGTTGTCGGGGGGGAGGGGGGTTTCTTTTTTTTCCCCTTTTTTTTTTTTTTTTTTTTTTTGTGTTTAGTCTATTCTTAGAGGGACTGCCTGCACTACCACACTCTATAAACTGCTAAACTGCCCCTAATGTTGTTAAGCCGTGAAGTCTCATCATCTCTGGGGTTTCTAAGCTTGAGTCCGATCCTTAAATGTTCAAAATTGATCGTTACATCCTCCCCCCCGTGGACACGGGAGGGGAGGGGTCGACGTTGATAAGCAAATGTGGGGGGGGCAACCTGGCCCGCCCTCTTGCAACTTTTCTATTTTACTGCAGGTTGTCAATATTTTTCTGTTGTTTTTGGTTTACAGCTTAGTTTGGGCTGCTCCTAGAGCCCACATTATAGTTCTTACAGGGTGCCCTGGTCTGGGGTGGTACCCATGTGCCTCCACCTATCCCTTGATCACCGGCTGGTCCTTGAGGGATAGGATCTCCAAGGTGATCTACCTGGAGATATTGCCTAATGCAACTTTGCTCACGGAGTTACGTGAGATGTTTCTACGGAAATTTTCTCCCCCTCAGGGGTCCCCTGCCCCTCGGGGAGTAATATCTCCTTATTCTTTTTCTTTCTTCTTTCTTCTCTTTTCTCTGCTTTCCTATCTCGAGCAACACCTAATCTCTTTATTTTTTGCAGATTGCAACTCCTTTAAGATTTACCGAACTGTCTGCTTCCAGGTATTCTACATTGACAGTCGCACCTCCGGACTTGGTCCATGTTGGGCCTCACAGGTAAGTGACATTGTATTTGGTAGCTTCTCTCTCCTCTGGTTCCATGGCTGATCAGGTTAAGAAGACCCTAAAGGTCGCCACTCACAACACGCAAGGTCTGAATTCCCCTCTCAAACGCAAAAAATTGTTTAACACCTACAAATCTTCTAAATTAGATATAGTCCTCATACAGGAGACCCATTTCCCAATCCGGTACAGTCCCAGTTTCCTCCACTCCCATTTCCCTAACTTTTATCTGGCCAATGCTCCCAACAAAACCAAAGGGGTGGGCGTTTTATTTGCAAAATCTTGTAATTTCACCTGGACTGCAGACAAAAAAGATCCAGAGGGCAGAATCATTCTTGTAAAGGGGACCATAGAAGGGCATGTATACACCCTAATCTCGTACTATGCTCCCAACAAAGGCCAAACTGCCTTCTTTAAACATTTGTTCTCTACACTAGCTCCCATGTTAGAAGGAACAGTCATTTTTGGTGGGGACTCTAATACAGCCTTTGACCAGGGATTAGACAGAAATAAACCTCCATCTTCTCAACTGACCAGGCCTACCAGGGAAAGCTTGAACATCGCTAAAATGATACATGCACAAGGTCTGTCTGATGTATGGAGGGAGCTTAATCCTTCCAAGCGGGACTATACGCACTTTTCACACCCACACAACTCGTATGCCCGCATTGATCACTTGTTGGTTGCGAACCGCTCTGTTCACCTAATTGAAAAATCCCTTATTAAAGACACGGTGCTTTCAGATCACTCGTTGGTGGTCATGTCCATAAAAACACAATTCTCAGAGCCAAACCAGAGATTATGGAGACTTAATGAATCTATTCTCACAAACCCGGTCCATGTAGCAATGCTAGATAAGGCACTAAAGGAATACTTCTTACTCAACAAGGTAGAGGGGACATCAGCAGAGACTTTATGGGCTGCCCACAAATCTTTTATCAGAGGAGAGTTCATCAAGTTATCTGCTCAACTTCGTAGAGAAAGAACGGTAGACATAGAAAGGCTGGAGGGCCTATACACACAATTGAAAGCTCAACATAAACAGGACCCCTCCACCGCCACAGTGACACAACTTGACAAAGTCAAGTTGGAACTCAATCTAGCACTAACAGTCAAGGCTGAAAAGCAAATTAGATGGAGTGGGAATACATTTTACACCCATGGAGATAAAATGGGGTCAATGCTGGCCGCTAAACTAACGCCCAAATTCCGGTCCTACACCATGCCTAAACTTAGAATCCCGGGAATAGGCACTACCTCTAGCCCTCCAAAAATTCTGGACGCTTTCCATTCGTTTTATGCTGATCTATATAGCCAGCACACAACTGGATCGGATGCTGCCCTAACCAAATTCCTAGCGGACCTTCCCATTCCTACACTGTCCCCTGAACACAGGGAGGAAATGGAAGCTCCCTTTACGGAAGGGGAAGTAATGGGTGTGATTAAAGGCATGAAATTGGGTTCTGCACCGGGACCAGATGGTCTCTCGAATCCGTACTATAGGACGTTCACCGACACACTAGTGCCTCATTTAACGCAATTTCTGAACTCCAAAACAAAGGGAGACCCTCTTGATCCGCAGCTCAACACTGCATTTATTACAGTTATCCCCAAGCCAGACAAAAATCCAGAAGAAGTCGGAAATTATCGGCCCATATCCCTTATTAACAGTGACTTGAAAATCTTAACTAAACTGTTAGCTGTTCGTCTAGCGACTTTATATATTCATAAATACCAAGTTGGGTTTATCCCTGGCAGGCAGGGCCCAGATCAGATAAGACGGGCGATAGATATAGTCTCTATTATGCAAACAAATTGGTTGGGTGGCCCCAAGCAGCAGGGAATGCTGCTGTCACTCGACCTCAGCAAGGCTTTTGATTCGGTCTCCTGGCCTTACTTATTTGCTATACTTGATCGCTGGGGCTTTGGCACAAAATTCATGGGTATAATGCACGCGCTTTACTCTAATCCCACAGCCCGTATCAAAATCCAAGGATTCCTCTCCAATTCTATCCCTATACGGACAGGAACTAGGCAGGGCTGTCCTTTATCCCCTCTAATTTTCGCGATAGCCATTGAAACTCTGGCCATCGCATTCCGTCAGAATCCAAACATTCAAGGGGTCTCTTGCGGCCCCCATATACACAAATGTGGATTGTTTGCAGATGACATTCTCCTATTTGTCACATCCCCTATAACCTCCCTTCCAAACGTCTGTAAAACACTAGAGGACTTTTCTATCGTCTCGGGCCTGAAGGTGAACTATTCTAAATCCACAGCTATGAATGTCTCCCTTCGGTCCGAGACGGTAGACCTACTAAAAAACTCCTTCAACTTTGTTTGGAGTGATTCCTCCATCAAATACTTGGGCATCAATCTAACACCCAAAACAGAATCCCTGTATGCTTCCAACTACCCCCCCATGTACAGGAAGCTGGAAGCAGATCTGACAGCCTGGTCTAAACACTCTAAAAACTCTGTCACACCCCCATCGCCCTTTGGGATACGTTGCGGACTTCGGATACTCTGGTTTCATCATACAAACCCCTTTCTCACCTCTTTAATAACCCACTTTTTCCCCCTGGGAAGAATGCACTGGCCTTCAAATGGTGGTTAGATAAGGGACTGTACCGAATTGGTCACTACTTCACGACAGCAGGCCCCTTCTCCCGCAGCCATTGTATTCGCAAATTAGAACTACCTAGGTCGGAACTCTATAGATCTCAACAAATTATACATTTCCTCCAATCTCTCTGGAAAGATAAACCTCTGCCTCAAAATTTACCGACTATGAAGTTTGGTGTGGACAAGCCATGGACCAGCGGGGGGGATATCTATAATCTACATGTCACTTATCTCTTCGAACACCAAAGGAACTCATATGACAGCCTGGGAATCCGACTTTAACTTTCATTGGGAGTTAGACAAATGGCAAACTGCCTCCTTCACTTCCTTCAAAGGGATCCTCAATACTGCACTTATGGAAGCCAGCCTTAAGGTACTCATGCGGTGGTATTACACCCCTTCTAGACTAGCCTCCATTTTCCCGACAGCAGACCCCACGTGCTTTAGAGGTTGTAAACATGTTGGCACGATGGCCCACATATGGTGGGAATGTCCTAGAATACGCCCCTTCTGGCGACGCATATTCAAATTAATAGATAAATTGGTTGGTAGTCGGATTCCCAGAAACCCAATGATTGGTCTCTTAAATGATCGAATACCATCGCTCTCTAAAAACTCTAGAAGACTGATCCACTTTATCTTGCTAGGAGCTAAGCTCACTATTGCTAGGGCTTGGAAAACTCCGACGGTTTTGTTCTCTGCAGCAAAAAGGAAGATCTCGTGGATAATGTCACAAGAAAAACTATCCAGTATTTTGCTAAATACCACTATAAACTTTGATCTGGTTTGGGAACCCTGGGCCCAACATGTAGGGGTCACCTTAGTTCACCCCCCGCAACAAATCCAATGACATCTCAGTGTATTAGGCATTGCTCTTCTCTTTCTTTCTCTTCTGCTCGCCCTGAGCTTTCCTGCCTTTCCTTTTCTGTCCCACTTTTCTTTTCTCAAACCGTTACGTTCTAAGACATGAGGTCCACAAATTTTAAAACTCAGGAAGAACCTACATACTTTGATATGATTACCGACTTTTAGCCCCGAGTCTCTGGTAAACATTTGTTTTCTATTATAGCACCAGACTTCGCTTTGGCTCGGTTGTTGGACTTAGACAGACGGGTGGGCTCGGGATTCCCCCGTCCGGCACAGCATGTTCCCATTAGGGGTGCCGGATGGGGGGCTCTCCATCCTAACCCTTTTCTCCCTTCTTTATTTTATGAAGCATAGTCTACTTCTGTACTTAGGCCAGCAAGAACTTATATCAGTTCTCACAATTTATGATGCTTATGTTTCTTCCATCCTTTGTAATCTCTACACTCGTGATCTCATCTCACATGTTATTGTTCATTTGTTCTACTGTTTCCTGTTTGTATGCATAATGCATTTTTCTGAAATAAAAATTTTTCGAAATAAAATCATTAGTACATTTATTAAGTAAAAGAAATGACAAATGAACACTTACAAAGCATCGGAAATGGCAACAAAGAGAGCTGGCCGGTCTCGCAAAGCAGCCCGTGGTTCCGGGATTTCGGCGTATCGAGGTGACATCAGAGCGTTGCTCCTCCTCCCTACGCGTTTCGTCACTAATAGGACGTCGTCTGGGGCACGGGCGGCATCCTGATGCACTGCACTAAATACACGGCCAACGAAACCAAGCCTCGGTCTGAATCCCGGACAGTGAGACAGCGGGCACGATCTTAGTTTCGGGCAAACAATGTTAGCTACAAGCAATAATAAGGGAAAATGGACATAAAATTATTCTAAAATTCTAACGAAAGCAGAAACAATGGCTGTTTATCAAACAACATTGCTTTCCAGAGCCCCGTCTACTATAGGTTCATAGGGGCACCTTAGGTGGACATAAATAAGACGCTGTCACAACCTCACGGTATATCCACAGCATCCGTTAACACCCAAGGTTAGAATCAAAACATTCACATACATATCGAGGAGTTCTATATAATTAGAAAAAGTTTATTAGGGACTATTATGTCTCCTATAAGCATGATTCACCATGTGATCTGGATTGTAGTTACATTAAGCTAATGTTCCAGCAAAAAAGGACTTTAAAAATATAAAAAAATATCAAATAAAGAATTTTTGTATATTTGATATAAAAAAAAAAAAAAAGAAAAATAATAATTATAAAAAAGGAAGGGCGAAAAAAGAGGAATCATTAACACATAATATCCTCATATCCCTATACCACCTCTGTTAGTGTAGCGATATGCAATAGCAACAAAGATGGAAATAAAAACTTCCACAGCTTTGCATCATGGGTGAATAAACCCATCCCCAATTGAATATCTTCAAATATTATTTTTCGTAAGTATAGGAGTGAGCCTTATGGATACCATTGTATATACACTCTGCCCATGGAAAAAGGCCAACACACTATAGTGAGCCATGTGCCTCAAATCCACATGGATATCACCTCATGCATGCAGTGTATCATGAATCATAAACGATGTTGTTTGCCAATAAGGACTACTCTGTCTAAAATTTAGGAGTCCTGTTGTCCGGAATTCAGACCAAGTTCACAAATTCATCAAGTGATACTATTACATTTGACAAACAGTACCCAAGTAATAAACAGTAAACTAATTATGTAGAGAATCTGAGAGGGTGAGTATTGGAGAAAAAACAGTCACTAGGAGTTATCTATAAAACAATTAATATCCACATCGATATTAAGTCTGAACGGGGTGTAGCTTTTAATTTTTATGTACCCAGGCCATTTTAAGCTTGGAGATACTATTCACCAAACAACTACCTCTCCAGTGTGGTCTAAATTTGTCAATTCCCAGAAAGATGGTATTACTAGGATCCCTGTAGTGGGCTAAAAGGTAATGTTTTGACACAGAGTGTTTAGTGAAACCTCTACGAATGTTATTGATGTGTTCATTCAGACGTACCTGGAGTGGTCGTTTAGTGCGGCCCACATACTGTAGACCACATGGACATTGGAGCATATAGACTACTCCAATTGTAGAGCATGTGATGAAAGGCTCAATAGTATGGTTTTGTGAGGTACTGGTGGACAGGAAAGTCTGAGTTCTCCTAGTTCTACATCTGTTTAAAGTACACACTTGGCACCGTCTGCACTGGTACTAGCCTGTGAGGCCCGAAAATAAATTTGATCTTGCACTAGGAGGGTTCAAAATGTTTGGTGCTAATTTATCCTTCAGAGAGGGAGCGCCTCTGAAGACCACCTGAGGTTTTTCTGGTAGAAAAGTCTTCAGAACCTTATCGTTCTTTAAAATGTGTCAATGTCTATTGATAATGTGTTTCACTCTCGAATGTTGGCACGAGTAGCTGGTAATAAAGGGATTGTGGTAAGTGTCTGATCTGATGGCTTGTCTATTAACAGGGTATTTCTATCGGTCATTTCGACTCTGCTCAGGGTTTCACCAAGAAATTCAGATGGTGATGTGGCTTGGCGCGTGGCTCAGATGGCAGCACTTTAGAGGAGCTCCGACAGACACACGGCCTAACTGCACAATAACCCCCCACAAAGCCCTCAATGCCGGGCAGAAAGCTCTACAGCTCAGCCTCGTCTCGCCCCCGTCGCAGGCAGGAGGAACACAGCGGAGACTCAGCCGCGGAGGCCCCAGGTAGGGGAAAGTCGAGGTTGAGTAAACCCCTGACATATGCAGATATGTCCTGCTTCTCGGCGGACATTAAATCTACCTTCTCAGCGGCAATAACCGATCTGAAAAGGAACCTGGTGGTTCTCACTGAGAAGCTAGTGACCACAGAGCACGCGGGAAGACAGAGAGACAAGGTCCTACACAAACTTGACGAAGTGGCAGTATCTCATGCACAACACTTTATTGAGATGAACAGGCATTTGGAAGATCTTGACAACAGAGGCAGGAGGAACAACATCAGGGTGAGAGGAAAACCCGAATCTGTTGACAATGACCAAATTGCCCTGGCCCTTCAGAGGGTGTTTAACAGCCTTCTAGACAGACAGGAGGACATGGAAATTGAGTTTGTTCGGGCGCACAGGGCCCTCAAACCAAGAGGCCCAGATACAGCCCGCCCAGAGATGTGATATGTTGTCTCCAAAACTTCCAGCTGAAGGAGGACATTATGCGCAGAGCCAGAAGGAACGACAGGATTGTTTTTAACGGAGAGAACATTATGCTGTTTCAGGACTTGTCACAGATTACACTCAGGAACCGCAGGGCGCTGCATCCCCTACTTGAGAAACTGAGAGACAGGGACTGAAAATACACCTGGCGCTTACTCTTTGCGCTCACCGTAACTGCTAATGGCCACCAACATGTTCTCCGCTCCCCAACGGACCTACCTGATTTCTATGCAGGCCTAGGCCTGGACTACATAGAATTGCCAGACTGGTATACAGAGTTTACTTTGCCGCCCCAAAGCAGGAACCTAACACGCTCCCCATTTTCCTCTCCGGAGAAATCCTGTGGCACCCTAAACCCAAGAGGGGCCCCTGAAAGAGACCTGGCTGTCGACTAAGGAACTACGGGCCACCCCCGGCATCACAGCACTGTATTAGGAGCCCCTAACAGACTCTGGATGCTACGAAACACCATTGCTCCGTTACTAGGACTACCTCCATCATGATGATCCCATGCGCCTGGGGCTTTGACTCACCATTTTTTCTCTTTTCTTTTTTTTGTTTTGTGTTCCCTGCTTTTTGTTCTGCCTGGGATCGTTTATATCTGACACTTTTTGCTTCACAAACAGGTTCACAACCACCTCATACGGTCGCACCGGACATTGCAGCTTCTCCCTCCGCTGAGAGGAGTAAACACCCCACATGCCTACTACCCCCACGGGACGGACTTGCTGGAACCGGGCTGGCTACCGCCCGGAAGACCAGGACGAAGCTTCAGACGCAAGACCTGAACACCCCACCAGCAGCTGGACATCTCTGCCTCACATGGTTTATGTTTTTGTTTCTGTCCCGAGTCAGCTAGATATTTGTCGGGGTGCAGGGTAAGCAGGAGTTTGCGTATTTTTGCTGGTGGTCATTATGATTGGGGGGCACGGATGCTATCATGACACTTGGAAGGCAGTGATCGCAGGGGGGCTGGTGGTGCCCATTTCAAATAGCCTGTTTAACAAATTTGGTGGGTGCTGGGACCCCGTGGCCCATGGCGATGGGAAAAACGGGGGCCTCAGTCTCACAGGGTTACTCAATACTTACTGTTTATGTTTCTTAACAATTCATTACTAAGGCCGTGTGTCACGTGGAGACATATTTGATTTGTGACAAGTTTACCGGAAGTGTGCTGAAATCAGATTTCAGTTCTAACACACTTACTGAGTGTCCGTCTCCCCCCCCCCCCCCCCGGGGCTTTGGATTTCCCAGAGCCTCCACACTACTGCTAGATAGGGCTCTATCTAGAGATTATACTTTTTATCTCCACACCCCATACGTACTCTTCTTACTTCTTTTCCAGGGACTTGGGGTCAACCACCTTTGTCATTCTATCGCTGTATCATACTTAACAATCTAACGCAGCAGATCTCACAAGAACACCACCTCTCCTGAGCCTGCATCATGGCATACACCTCCTTGGGACGGAACCCCACGATGATCTTGCATAACGTGAGAGGGTTAAATATCCCTGAGAAGCGCTCCACGCTACTGAGAGAACTCAAGAAAGGTAAGCCCCACTTTGTGCTACTGCAAGAGACACATTTCAAAACTAATAATGTGCCTAGGCTCACCGACTCTAACTTCACCAGAGCTTTTCACGCCACTGGCTAAGTCTAAAGGGGTCTTAATACTAATACACAAGATGGCTCCCTTCGAG
Source organism: Lithobates sylvaticus (assembly GCA_028564925.1). Taxonomy (NCBI): domain Eukaryota; kingdom Metazoa; phylum Chordata; class Amphibia; order Anura; family Ranidae; genus Lithobates; species Lithobates sylvaticus. The sequence goes on from CM053034.1 coordinate 123,579,531, forward strand.
CTGACAGAACAGTTGGCGGACAAAGAAGGCAGGTATATACTCCTAAAAGGGAACTATGGAGGGTCGCCCATTACCATCGTAAATGTATACTTCCCAAACAATTAGTTCATCTACTAGCAGGGTTTACAACCCAAACGGCCGTGACTACACGTTCTATTCAATACCCCATGAAAAATACATCAGACTGTATCCCAAAATGACCTAACCAAAGTTGTGGACACAAGTATTGGTATACAATCTATATCGGACCACGCCCCCATCACGCTGTCACTTGATTTGACTATGACACCTCCCAAACCGCAGACCTGGAGATTGAACTCCTCCTTGCTATCAGACCAATCGCTATTGCCCAAACTAAAAGAAAGGGTCAAAGACTTTTTCGCACACAACGTCACACCCGGAATGGACCCCTTAGTTATATGGGAGGTTCATAAATGCACACTGAGAGATGAGCTAATGAAAATGGGAGCATCACGCAAACGACAGGACAAAAAAGAGATTCAAACACTGACAGATCGCATCAACAGACTAGAAACAATGCACAAACAATCTCTCTCTATAGACTCAGCCAGGGAATTACTAGACTCAAGGAAATCCCTTCAACTGTTTTTCAAAAAAAGAATGTATTATGAATCGGGAAACAAGGAAGGCAGGACGTTAGCAAGAGCGTTCAAAGAGCACACTCAGAGTAACACTATACTAGGCATCAAACGGAAAGACGGCGCACTGGATATCACCACTGAAGCCATTGCGGGTCATTTCCACACCTACTACTCCAGTCTCTACAACCTTCAGCAACAACACAGACACCCTGATATGGTAGGAGACATGAACCAGGTCATCAAGGATTTCCTAGTTGAAAGCAGCCTTCCAACACTGGATGATGTAGAGGCCAGCTCTCTCGAAAATCCAATAGAAGCACACAAAGTAAGACACACAATCAAATCACTGAAGCTAGGCAAAAGCCCGGGCCCAGATGGCTTTACTGCCATTTACTATAAAACCTTTATTGACCTATTAACAGACCCTCTGGTGGCGGCCCTGAACTCCTTATCTGAACCCAAAGAGGTGAAACCAGATTGTCTCTCAGCCCACATTACAGTACTGCCTAAACCTGGTAAGGACCCCTCAGAGTATGCAAGTTACCGGCCAATTTCCTTATTAAATCTAATTTTTGCCAAAATTCTAGCAGATAGACTGAAGCCGTTTCTCAATAAAGTGATTGGCATTGAGCAGGCAGGTTTCATGCCTGGGCGCGAGGCCAAAGATTATGTAATCAAATCCCTATTGCTGATTCACTCAGCCAGAACCAGTACTGTCGAGGGTCTTCTCCTATCCACAGATGCGGAGAAGGCCTTCGACAGGGTAGCATGGGACTACATGCTGGCCACATGCAGGCACTCAGGCTTGGGTGCAAGAATTATGGTGTGGATATCAGCTTTGTACCAAAGACCCACAGCGAAACTTAAGATAAACGGCACGCTCTCGGGGCGTGGCTTGGCCGTACTCGAAGATGGCAGCCTGAATCCCGAGCTCCCGTCGCCACAGGAATACTCATTCAGATATCAGAGATATTCTAGCCCCTAATCCTGCTACCGATATGGGGGCCGCATCCAGGCAGTAGTCGGCATCCCGATCCCACTCTCCCCGTGCTCACAGCGGGAGCCTGAGCCAGAATATTCCTTCCTAATGTTCCAAGCACAGAGAAATAACGTGGCACCTTCCCACCATAGTACCTCACAAGGACACTCGCGGGCTTCCCCTCAGCCTCTGAATGCTCCCCTCATGACGGATGCAGCTTCCTCCTCTGTTCCACTGGGCTCACCCCACAATGGAGGGATGCCTACCCCTCCTCAACTCCACCGGAGTATCCAGGACTTACGCTCTATTGCAGCCGACATCAAGGACACCCTCTCGGCGGGCCATTTCAGAAATCCGCCTGGATATCCATGCTCTATCTGACAGGATTCACAAAGTGGAAAAGATGACTGACAAGCAGGATACAGTGATCCGTCGGGCCACCAGGAACATTGACTAGCACACCCTCCAGATGAGGGATATGCAGAGTCACTTAGAGGATCTTGACAACAGGCGAAGACGTCATAACTTGCGGATCAGAGGTATGTCAGAATCCCTTGAAGGAGACCAGATCCCCATAGCTGTCACTAAACTGTTTAACGATCTACTGAACAGACCTCTGCAATCAGTCATTGCAATGGAATGCATTCACAGAGCCTTGAGACCTAGGATGAGGGACACAGACCCCCCTAGGGATATTGTCTGTTGCCTGGTTGATTACAAGCTCAAGGAGGATATTTTGCGTCAGGCTCGGAGCAGACCTCAAATCACTTATGATTCTACCCCCATTCAAATATATCAGGACCTCTCGGGAATCGCTCTGCAGCATCGTACAGATCTGAAACCCCTGCTGGACACCCTGCGCAGTAAGGGGATAATCTACAAATGGAAATTCCCCTTCTGCCTTTCTGCCACCACTCAAGGTCGCACAGCGCTTCTCAAAGTGCCAGAAGATTTGCCTCATTTCTGCAGCACACTTGGCATCCATCTTGTGGACGTCCCTAATTGGTATGCTACCTTCCGTCACACTGTGGACAGAATGGATAAGCTCCGTGAAGAACCGATAGAGGCACAAGACACCAGGTACCGAAGGAGAAGATCCCCCTCTGGATCCGGACGCCACAGTGCTCTGAGTCCCACTACACCACCCAGCTCCAGGAGGGCCCGTAGATACCGCTAATCCTCTGCTGACCGAATCCTCTCATATTGTTCTAACTGGCACAAGTTAACTCATCGGGACTCTGCTAAGTTCTTTTTACTCCCGTGGATTGCACAGTGCTCAGTCTATACAGTTTCCTACCGAAAGTTTTCTCTTTCCTTTTCTTTTGATTTCTAAAAAATGTGTCCACTGCCTGTTGTGTGGATTCATACTAGTTTATTTTGGCAGTTCTTGGAGAAAGTACTGAGACTATTTTCTCCTCACTCTTAGCGGAGATGGACTGCCTGTCACCTGAAGCACACGGATTTCATGTATGCCATTCCTTACTACATCCCTCAGAACTCCCTGCAAAGCAACAGTGCCGCCTGATTGGCTGTGGCAGGCAAACAGCACATTCCTTGCACTGTAACCTGATCCACATGTGTAACGGCTCCGCACATCATTCGGCAGTCAGCTTCTGACACTCCATCGGAATCCCTTGATGACCCTCTAGCTTTAGCTGGCCACAGGATAAGAACTCCTCCAATCTTTAAAGGAGCTCGTCAACACGAGGACCTCTACCCCTACAAATTTCTCTTGCCACATGGCGGCTCATGTCCTCTCCATACACCGCTGATCGTTTGAGGGACTTTTCCTGTTTCCTTTCAGATGCTACAGAACACAGACTGCCTAGACTGACTGGCTCTACAAGCAAGCTCTGATACCCCACTCATGCTGATATATGACTTTCCTTGCAGGTAGCTGACATGTTTGCAATCCATAGGTCTTGAATACATAACATGTTTTCTCCTCTTATCCGTGCTTGGCTGCTAGCAGTAGCCACCAGTTATTCTATTCTAGTTTACACTGTTTGTTTGAACTCCCCCATACAGGTCCTAGAACCCAGTATGCATATTTTTCATGGCTCCTGAGGTGCGCTCTACTCTACCAGTAAGGCGGAGACCTCACCTCATGTCCATGCACTGTAATTTTCATGCACTGTGATGTCCATATGCTGTACTGTTATTGACAGCTTAATATTCTTGCTGTATAGATACGACATTTGATATTACTATAGATGTGATATGTCTTACCCACCCATAGATAATGTACTTTTGTCTACACTCCCTAGCAGATCCACTTACTCCACACGCAGCCTCCTCCTTCTGCCTATACAATCCCTGTGGCGACGGGCCACCTGAACAGTCACCACACACTCTTCAGTGTACGGTTGGAGTCAACCCCCAAACAGCGGCATACAGTGGTGCAGGCACTCGGACGGCCGTGCCTGCTCCACTTATACCCTGTACTTTTAGATCCGATCCCATATTCGAGGAGGTCCAACGGATTTCCCTCCTCATAGTGAAACTTCCCCACTGGGCAGTTCCTTGACTGTCCACTTACCCCACAAACCCACACCTCAATCTCTGAGACACCTCCCTCTCCAGTCCCACCCCTTCCTTATGGCGGATAACTCCAACCCTTCCTCATCTTACCAAACACACGCACCTACCTCCACACAACTTAAATTATGCTCTCTGAACATCCGAGGGCTAAATACACCTGAGAAGAGATCCCAACTACTCTACTCACTGCAAAAAAACAAAACACACATAGCCCTAATCCAAGAAACCCATTTCAGAACCAATACTGTACCTAAGCTCCATCACTTTCCTACGGTATATCACGCCACCAAAGACACGGCCAAATCGAAAGGGGTATCTATCCTAATATCTAAAAATTGCCCTATCCAAATTACTGACACACAGAGAGATTGTCAAGGTAGATTTCTTTTTCTCAAAGGTTCATTCCACAACAGGCCAATAACCATTGCAAACATCTATGCCCCTAACTCCCAACAAGTTTCCTTTTTTCACAAAACCTTGCAACAACTAATCGCGTTCAAATCTGGGATTTTGATTGTAGGAGGAGATTTTAATGTCCCTCTGTCTCCCTCCCTAGACACTTCTAATGGATCCTCCAGTATGGCCTACAGAGCCCTCCGCGCAAACACAAAAACACAAAACACAATTAACCAATCTGACTCTCCATGACACGTGGCGTACACTACACCCGAACGTGAAAGACTTCACTTTCTTCTCCCCCCCACATAACAAATATTCTAGAATTTATAATTTCTTCCTCTCCCAAAATGACTTGACCTTCCTTACTGAAGCGACAAACGAACCCATACTACTGTCTGTCCACCACCCGATAACCTTGACTTTGACACTCCCATCGACCCGCTCCAAGTAGGCCATTTGGCGCCTAGATGACTCCCTTCTGATGGACTTGGGCAACACACAGGCCATCTCCAAACTCCTTTCCCACTACTTCGCAGAAAACACATCTGAAGACACCTCACCCACAGTTATCTGGGCTGCACACAAATGCGTGGTCGAAGGCTGCCAGGAGAAATAAGCTCAGGAAAGCGCGTATAGACGAACTGTCCGCACGGGTTCGCACCCTCGAACATGCACACAAACTCTCTTTAGCCACCAACAGCTATGCTGATCTTCTAACGGCAAGGGAAGAGCTTTTGGCAGAATTGCAGAAAACACTGAAATGAAAATATGCCCTTAGTCAAAATGTTTTTTACGAATTCGGCAACAAAGCGGGCAAATTATTGGCCAAAGCCCTTCAAGTTAAGAAGGCAGCACATACCATCCACACCATCAGAACCCCCTCGGGCCTAGCCTTAGTCACCACGGAAGATATATCTAACCAATTTGTCCACTATTCCTCGAACTTATACAACTTACCTGACTCGAAACCCGATGAACACATCCCTGACCGAACTAAAGCCATAACCAATTTCCTATCTAAATATAGCCCTCCACCTCTCACAGAGGAATTGACTGCAGACTTAAACCTTCCCATCTCCACAGCGGAAGCCCTAACCGCATTGAAACAGTTAAAGACGGGTAAAAGCCTGGGCCCAGACGGTCTAACGGTCACATACTATAAATCATTCGCTGACGCTCTTATTCCAAACTTTATAACTGCATTTAACGACCTTACATCTTCTCCACAAGCAACCAACGAGATCCTAGAGGCTCATATCACTCTTATCCCCAAACCTGGCAAAGACACCACAGTTGTATCAAATTACCGTCCCATTTCCCTACTCAACATAGATGTGAAGCTTTATGCCAAAATATTGTCCAATCGATTACTCCCCTTACTCCCTAAACTAATCTTGGTCGATCAAGTGGGGTTTGTCCCTGGAAGGGAAGCCAGGGATAACACCATGAAAGCCATTAACGTACACCACTGGTTAACATCGACTTCCTCTCCTGGATTCTTCTTATCCTTGGACGCGGAGAAGGCGTTCGACAGGGTGGCCTGGGACTACATGTCTGCTACATTACAAGCATTGGGCTTTCCACCACGTATGCTTCAAATGATCCTTGCGTTATACTCAGCTCCAACCGCCAAAATCAGAGTCAATGGCCGACTGTCGAACGCCTTCTCCATAGCCAATGGTACTCGCCAGGGGTGCCCGCTTTCCCCCCTCATATTTGTTTTAACTCTGGAACCTCTCCTTCGCAGGTTGAGGGAAAATCCTGACATCAAAGGGATTACCGTCAAACAAAAACAATACAAACTAGCTGCATACGCGGACGACATTCTGTTGTTCATCTCCGACCCCGTAACCACTATTCCTAACCTCCTTAAGGACTTTACTCTGTTTAAACGACTCTCCAACCTGCAGATCAATTTTGACAAATCAAAAGCCCTCAATATCACCCTCCCGGGTTTCTTAGCATCCCAATGCAAACACAACTTTCCCTTTAGTTGGGAACCACGCGCCTTAACATACTTAGGCATTAAGCTTCCTACGAAACTGTCCGACCTGTACGCTACCAACTTTCTACCTACACTGCATAAACTCCAAGGAGACCTGCACAGATGGCACAACGGCCGCTTTTCATGGTTTGGTAGAGCTTCTGTTTTAAAGATGAATATCTTACCCAGACTACTCTACCTTATGCAAGCCATCCCCATAAAACTCCCACCCTCTTTTTTCTCCGCTTATAAAAAAATGTGCAGAACCTTCCTCTGGTTCTCTAATACCCCTAGACTGAGTTGGAACAAACTGATCACCCCGAAACGGATGGACAGATTAGGCCTCCCAGATGTTCACAGGTACTACTGGGCGTGCCATCTCAAGAGAATAGTTGACTGGCATGTTCACACTCATACCAAAGACTGGGTTCAGCTTGAAAATGCCTTTAATCAAATGTCAATCTCTCACTTGCCTTGGATCTCCCATAAGTCCATACCTTCAGACTACTCTGCACATCCGCTAATAGGTCCCACAATGCTGACCTTCAAATTGGCTAGCAAAACACTCAAGATAAACCCTTCCCCTGGACCCATGACTCCCCTAACACAGAATCCTGACTTTCAGCCGGGTCTTACTATTAGTAACCCACGAGAATCCCTCTTAACCACGCCGATCAGAGCCTGACAACTCTTCCACAACGGGTCTCTCTGCGCATACTCAGACTTCCCATCAAAACTACTGGAGCTTTGCATACCCTTTTATAACTATCTTCAGCTCAGACACTTCTTTCAACACACACAACCACTCTCCCTCTGGTGTAGAGACCTTTCCCCCTTTGAAAGTATCTGCGTCAGCCCGGAACCCCAGAAACACCTAATATCGGAGATATACGGGTTGCTCTTTTCAGCCAAAAACCCAAACATGCAGATAAAACAACAATGGGAAACTGAACTAGCCATAGATATTTCTGAACATGATTGGGAACGAATATTTGAACACATGCACAAAGGATCGATAAATGTTTTGGCACAAGAAAACAGGTACAAACTCTATTCCAAATGGTATAGGACCCCCGACAAATTGCACAAATGCTTCCCAGGCACCCCCTCCCTGTGTTGGAGGTGTAACAATGCCACCGGCTCGCTACTCCACATTTGGTGGGAATGCTCATTGATACAACCCTTCTGGAAGGCCATACACAAATTGATCGCCGACATCACGACTTACACCCCTGACTTCTCTCCAGCCAAATATTTACTGCACCACACGTCCCTACCATTGTCTGCATATAAAAAGTGCCTTACTTTGCACCTCATAAATGCTGTCACAATGTGTATACCAGTTCATTGGCGAACCACTGTACCTCCTACAGTAGCCGAATGGATTGCCCGGGTTGATAGAATAGCCGAAATGGAAAACCTCATTCACCAAGCTAAAGAAAACCCCCGACAAATACCATACTACATGGGTCTGCTGGACACATTATAGAAATACCACGGGAGTTGGGATCTCTAACACTAACGCTATCACTAAAGCGTTCACCTCTGGAAGGATATTCATTACCCTACTGGGTCGCATACCAAATCCGCCCCCCTCTTCCCCCAATTTCTCTCTCATCTACAGCGTATTTAATCCTTTGCGTCTCAATAACCAGGTATACTGCACCGCACTACCAAGTCTTATCACCACTCCACCTGCCCTATTTTGGGTGACAAGACATCCTGACCGACTTAGGTAATATCAGCGACCCCCCAGACTTCGGTCGCAGTCTCGTTTACTGGGGCAATACAATCTCAGCCCATTGACCTTCTGCCTATTTTTTGTCCTCCGCCCGTGCACAGCTAGTTCCCTACAGAGGTGCACGGGTGGTGAGGTGACGTATCATGGTTAGTCTCTAAATGACGTTACATACAGTACCCCTTTGATTCCTAACAACCACGTACCATCCCTTAACTCATCTCAAACATCGGAGTTACTGAATTGTCATCCTTGCCTTTCTTACAGCCTTCTTAATATTTGTTCTTTTTTGACCTGCAGGAAGCTATTGATCTACTTGAAGCATTGAACTTACATTAGTGGAAAGTCTGTACATTTGGTTACCGGTACTATCGCATTGTTGTACACTTTTTGTTTCATATTACTTGTAATGCAATTATATGGTTATTATGGCCCCGGCTATTGTATTGTATACAAAAAACTCAATAAAAATTATTTTGTGAAAAAAAAAATGGCACGCTCTCCGAGAAGGTCCATATCACAAAACGGCATGAGGCAGGGGTGCCCCCTCTCCCCCCTTTTATTTATCCTGCCCCTGGAACCATTTATTAGAACGATCAATGCAAACCCCTCCATAGAGGGATTCAAGGTGGCGGGTAGGGAGTTCAAGGTCGCTGCCTACGCAGATGATCTGCTCTTTTTCATTACCAACCCACACCTCTCACTCCCCAACTTGACAAAAGCATTTAAACATTACGGGTACATATCTAAATTGAAAATAAACGACACCAAATCTGAAGCCATGAACGTGTCACTACCAAACCAAACCCTCGAATTAACAAAGTCTAATTCCCCCTTTAAATGGGATCCTAAATCTCTAAAATATTTAGGAATCAGGCTCACACCACAAATCTCATCAATTACGATCAAAACTTCCTGTCCCTGCTCCAATCCATAGAACATGACCTAAAACAATGGCACACAAGCACCTTTTCGTGGTTTGGCCGCGCAGCAATAGTAAAAATGACCGTCCTCCCCAGGCTCCTTTTACCTAATACGCCCACTCCCAATCACGATTCCTAGACGTATGTTTCTTGCCTTACGATCGATGATCATGAAGTTCATCTGGGCTCATAAGAAACCAAGAATAAAATATGAGACTTTACTCAAGGCGAAGGAGCTCGGGGGGATGGGAATTCCAGACTTTCGAAACTATTACATGGCTGCCCATATGGCAAGGATCATTGACTGGCATTGTCACAAAGGAACTAAAGATTGGGTGGTACTAGAAATGACTGACAACTCAATCCCACTGACATATGTTTGTAACATCCACATATTTCAAACCCACCGACCGGAATGCATTTATGCCCAAAGACAGTTGCCACCATGCATCTTGGCTGTGATCCGTACCTAAAAGCCAATATCTCAGACTTAAAAGCAACTGCACTGATCAGGACACTTTTCTTGCCCAATCTCAGGTTCTCACCAAGAGATTTGAAGCTAAAGGCTACGCATCTGAATTTCTTGGTGAAACCCTGAGCAGAGTCGATATGACCGATAGAAATACCCTGTTAATAGACAAGCCATCAGATCAGAGGAGAGACACTTACCGCAATCCCTTTATTACCAGCTACTCGCGCCAACATTTGAGAGTGAAACACATTATCAATAGACATTGGCACATTTTAAAGAATGATAAGGTTCTGAAGACTTTTCTACCAGAAAAACCTCAGGTGGTCTTCAGAGGCGCTCCCTCTCTGAAGGATAAATTAGCACCAAACATTTTGAACCGTCCAAGTGCAAGATCAAATTTATTTTCGGGCCTCACAGGCTATTACCAGTGAAGACGGTGCCAAGTGTGTACTTTAAACAGATGTAGAACTAGGAGAACTCAGACTTTCCTGTCCACCAGTACCTCACAAAATCATACTATTGAGCCTTTCATCACATGCTCTACAATTGGAGTAGTCTATATGCTCCAATGTCCATGCCGCCTACAGTATGTGGGCCACACTAAACGACCACTCCAGGTACGTCTGAATGAACACATCAATAACATTCGTAGAGGTTTCACTAAACACTCTGTGTCAAAACATTACCTTTTAGCCCACAACATGGATCCTAGTAATACCATCTTTCTGGGCATTGACAAATTTAGACCACACTGGAGAGGTAGTTGTTTGGTGAATAGTATCTCCAAGCTTGAAATGGCCTGGGTACACAAAATTAAAAGATACACCCCCCGTTCGGACTTAATATCGATGTGGCTATTAATTGTTTTATAGATAACTCCTAGTGACTGGTTTTCTCCAATACTCACCCTCTCAGATTCTCTACATAATGATTTTACTGTTTATTACTTGGGTACTGTTTGTCAAATGTAATAGTATCACTTGATGAATTTGTGAACTTGGTCTGAATTCCGGACAACAGGACTCCTACATTTTAGACAGAGTAGGCCTTATTGTTTATTGTTTATGATTCATGATACACTGCATGCATGAGGTGATATCCATGTGGATTTGAGGCACATGGCTCACTATAGTATGTTGGCCTTTTTCCATGGGCAGAGTGTATATACAATGGTATCCATAAGGCTCACTTCTATACTTACGAAAAATAATATTTGAAGATATTCAATTGGGGATGGGTTTATTCACCCATGATGCAAAGCTGTGGAAGTTTTTATTTCCATCTTTGTTACTATTGCATATCACTACACTAACAGAGGTGGTATAGGGATATGAGGATATTATGTGTTGATGATTCCTCTTTTTTTGCCCTTCCTTTCTTATACATTTTTATTTTATTTTTTAATTTTTGATATCAAATATACAAAAATTATTTATTTAATATTTTTAATATTTTTAAAGTCCTTTTTTGCTGGAATATTAGCTTAGTATAACTACAATCCAGATCGCATGGTGAGTCATGCTTATAGGAGACATAATAGTCCCTAATAAACTTTTTCTAATTATGTAGAACTCCTCGATATGTATGTGAATGTTTTGATGCTAACCTTGGGTGTTAACTGTGCATATATGTGCTGTGCATATACCGTGAGGTTGTGACAGCATCTTATTTATGTCCACCTAAGGTGCCCCTATGAACCTATAGTAGACGGGGTTCTGGAAAGTAATGTTGTTTGATAAACAGCCATTGTTTCTGTTTTCGTTAGAATTTTAGAATAATTTTATGTCCATTTTTCATTTTTCCCTCATTGCTAGTAGCTAACATTGTTTGGCCGAAACTAAGATGGCGCCCACTGTCTCACTGTCCGGGATTCAGACCGAGGCTTGGTTTCATTGGCTGTGTATTTAGTGCGGTGCGCCAGGACGCCGCCTGTGTCCTGTGACAATGTCCTATTAGTGACGAAACACGTAGGGAGGAGGAGCAATGCCCTGACATCACCGCGATACGCCGAAGTCCCGGAACCACGGGCTGCTTTGCGAGACCAGCCAGCTTGCTTTATTGCCGTTTTACATCTGATGCTTTGTAAGTGTTCATTTGTCATTTCCTTTACTTAATAAATGTACTAAGGATTTTACACTATGTGAGTGTCTTTATCCTTTTTGGTACCTGCCGTATACCTGCCATTCCGTTGGTCCTGAGTTGGTGACACTTCTGGGTCTGTAGCAGCTGTTAGTGAAATATCGCATTTAGGGCTAAGGAGTCCAGATTGTTGCCAAGTTACATCCCAGGCTGGGGTTAGAGCCATCTGCACATTGGGGTCCCCTGTAACAAGGGACCACTAAGCTCTGGTATGCAGGCAGAGTGTCTCTGTGGTGGAGGTTTTTGTTCACTCATCTGTGTGCTGTGAAGTCACCGCTTATGATGATAATAGAAGATTTTGGAGATCCAGAATTTTTCACAACTTTTCACTTCTTCCGTTTGGGACACTATACGATGTGAATGTGGACTTTGTTTCTAGTCATTTGATTTATTACTTTGGGAATTTTTTATTTGACATTATTATATATAGTAATAATTTATTTTGGTTCAACTCCATTAGAACTATTTGGTATAAGATAACCGTATTTCATTTTTGCACGCAAGTACACTAATAACCCTTTGGTGAGGAATATTAATTTGATAATAATAATCACATAAAAAATAATAAAATTATATTTATATTTAGCACACTTTATATTTATATTGCATATTAGGTGTGGTCAATTTACTTAGCGCAGCTCCTTTTCTTTTTCCTTATTCACTGATGTAGTATAACATTTTGAGCAGCAGCTTTATTTTCACGGATAGCGCAATTTTTCTCTTACAATAAATGAGCAAGCGTATGGTGGGGCAACATTGGATCCCATAGCAACTCCGTTCTGCTGCACATAGAACTGATCCTTGAAAAAAAAATAGTTATTAAATAGCAGAATATTTAACAGATTTTCAAACAGTCTAACTTGAGCCTCAGAATATGTGTCGCTATTTCTAATGAGTCGAATAGCTGCATTGATCCCATCTTTATGTGGAATGCAGATATATAAACTGGTCACATCCCAAGTTACAAGGATCTCATCACCCTGGCATAATGGTGTTTTGCTAATCTTAGACAGGAAATCTTGTGTGTCTCTAATGTAGGGATGAGCCGAACACCCCCGGGTTCGGTTCGCACCAGAACCTTCGAACGGACCGAAAGTTTGCGCAAATTTTCGAACCCTATTCGTTATAATAGACGCGAACGTTCAAAATCAAAATTGCTAATTACAATGGCCAATATGCATGTTAATGTCATAAAACAGGTTTGGGGACCCGGGTCCTGCCCCAGGAGACATATATCAATGCAAAAAGAACTTTTAAAAACTAACGTTTTTTCTGGAGCAGTCATTTTAATGATGCATAAAGTGAAAAAAAAAGTGAAATATTCCTTTAAATATGGTACCTGGGGGGTGTCTAAAGTATGCCTGTGAAGTGGCATGTGTTTCCCGTGTTTAGAACTGTCCCTGCACAAAATGACATTTGTAAAGGAAAAAAAGAAGCCATTTAAAACCACTTGCGGCTTTAATGTCATGTCTTGTCCTGGCCACCGTATGGCTGAAAATCCTTGAGAAAAATAGCATGGCTACCCCATCACCCCCCCCCCCCACACCGCAGCTTCTTTGGGTCTTGTATGGATATTAAGGGGGACCCCGCACCCAAAATAAAACCCTATACCTACAATCCTATATACTCTGAACAGCAGTATACAGGCGGTGCAAACAAGACACGGACTGTAGGTTTGTTATTAAGTAGAATCTGAACAGGTACATTATGAAGTGTAGCTCCATCCCAAAAAAATCTATTTTTAAGCTTTTTGGAGAACATAGGGAGGGGTTATCACCCCTGTAACATTTGCTGTCTTTGCACATCTGTTCAGAACATTTCACCTCACTTTCCGTCCCAATGACAAATGTTTTTGGAAAAGTGGGGTTTTAATTGAAACAAGGATTGGTTATAAAGCATCAGTAGAGAGGAGATACCTTTTTCCCAAATTAAATCTAACAGGATAGAATTTCCCTTCCTAGGGGAAGATTTCCTCTCACTTCCTGTTTTCTCTTTCCGTTTGCAAGTAGGAGTTGTTTGTAAGTTGGATGTTTGAAAGTAGGGGCCTGCCGTATATACTCTGCAGAAATTTGCCCTATTAGTTGTTGGTGTAGCCACAACACTGTAAGCCCTCACAGTTACTCTTGGTGGGCACAGGAATGGGCCCTGCTGTGAGTTATTAGATCAAGATTTGTAATTGCATGCACCTGTTGAACAGGGCAGAAAAATTGGGCCTTTGGTGGTGGTGGTGGTGGTGGTGGACGGTGTTGCCACAAGACTGTAAGCTCTCACGGTTACTCTTGGTGGGTGCAGGAATGGGCCCTGCTGTGAGTTATTAGATCAAGATTTGTAATTGCATGCACCGGTTGAACAGGGCAGAAAAATTGGGACTTTGGTGGTGGTGGTGGGACGGTGTTGCCACAAGACTGTAAGCCCTCACAGTTACTCTTGGTGGGTGCAGGAATGGGCCCTGCTGTGAGTTATTAGATCAAGATTTGTAATTGCATGCACTTGTTGAACGGGGCAGAAAAATTGGGCCTTTGGTGGTGGTGGTGGTGGTGGACGGTGTTGCCACAAGACTGTAAGCCCTCACAGTTACTCTTGGTGGGTGCAGGAATGGGCCCTGCTGTGAGTTATTAGATCAAGATTTGTAATTGCATGCACCTGTTGAACAGGGCAGAAAAATTGGGCCTTTGGTGGTGGTGGTGGTGGACGGTGTTGCCACAAGACTGTAAGCCCTCACAGTTACTCTTGGTGGGTGCAGGAATGGGCCCTGCTGTGAGTTATTAGATCAAGATTTGTAATTGCATGCACCTGTTGAACAGGGCACAAAAATTGGGCCTTTGGTGGTGGTGGTGGTGGTGGACGGTGTTGCCACAAGACTGTAAGCCCTCACAGTTACTCTTGGTGGGTGCAGGAATGGGAAATGCTGTGAACTATTAGATCAAGATTTGTAATTACACGCCCCTGTTAAACAGGGGCTGAAAAATTGTTCCTTAGGCAATGGTGCTGGTGCCACAACACTGCAACCCCTCATAGATACTGTACTCTGAGCACAGCAATGAGACCTGTTGCAAAGCATTGCCTAAAAATTGTAATTACACGCCCCAATAGGGGCTGAAAAATTATGCCTTAGGCACTGGTGCTGGTGCCACAACACTGCAACCCCTCACAGATACTGTACTTGGAGCACAGCAGTCAGACATGTTGCGAAGCATTGCTTAAAAAATTGTAATTACACGCCCCAACAGGGGCTGAAATATTGTGCCTTAGGCACTGGTGCTGGTGCCACAACACTGCAACCCCTCACAGATACTGTACTTGGAGCACAGCAGTCACACCTGTTGCGAAGCATTTTTAAAAAAAATTGTAATTACACGCCCCTGTTATACAGGGGCTGAAAAAATTTGCCTTAGGCACTGGTGTGGTGGCATGGATCATTGAGGAGGAGGAATAGGATAGTCAGTGAACATAACAGGACAGTCACTCAGCATCAGCATAGGCAGTCTTGAAGAGATGTGACATTATAAATTATTCAGTTATATCTGCTTCAGGTGCCTGGTAGCTGGTGGTGATCCAAGACTGATTCATTTTTATGAAGGTCAGTCGATCAACCGAGTCAGTGGACAGGCACACCCTGTGATCGGTGACAAATCCTCCAGCAGCACTGAATGTGCGTTCGGAAAGAACGCTGGATGCAGGACAGGCCAGTAGCTCAATTGCATACTGTGCAAGCTCTGGCCAGTGATCCATCCTCAGGACCCAGTAAGCCAGAGGATTTTCGGTGGGAAAGGTGTCCAAGTCTGACCTTGCCCCTAGGTATTCCTGCACCATGTATATCAGACGCTGGCGATGGTTGCTGGAACCGATCATACCTTGGGGCTGCGGACTAAAAAATTGTCTGAACGCATCGGTCAGACGTCCACCTTCCCCACCGCTCCTTCTGCTACTGACCGAAGCCTCAGCAACTCGTCGTCCAGGACCAGGAGTTTGTAACCTCCCAGTTTCTGGGAACGCGTTGCACAGACCTTTCTGCAAGGCCTCCCTGAGATGTCTCATCTTCTGCTCCCTCTGCGACGGCAAGATAAGGTCCGCAACCTTACCCTTGTACCGTGGATCAAGGAGAGTGGCCAGCCAGTAATGGTCCCTCTCCTTGATCTGAAGAACACAAGGATCCTTCCGCAGGCTTTGCAGGATCAGGGAGGCCATGCTACGTAGGTTAGCTGAGGCATTCGGTCCGGAGTCTTCTGGGTCACTGAGGACGACATGATCGCCAGCCACCTCCTCCCAGCCACGTACAAGTCCACTGGTTTGTTGGGACTGTACATCATCCCTAAAAGACTGCTGCCAGGCTCCACCTCCATGCTCACACAATCCTCCTCCTCCTCCTCCTCATCCTCTTCCTGTGTGATGGGTGGGACAGAAGGAACACTGTCTGGATAAAGGGGGCCTTGAGAGGCAAGGAAGTCCTCCTCTTCCTGCCTCTGTTCTGCCTCAAGTGCCCTGTCCATTATCCCACGCAGCGTATGCTCCAACAGGTGGACAAGAGGTACAGTGTCACTGATGCATGCACTGTCACTGCTCACCATCCTCGTGGCCTCCTCAAATGGTGAGAGGACAGTGCATGCATCCCTGATCATGCTCCACTGGCGTGGGGAAAAAAAGCCAAGCTCCCCTGACCCTGTCCTGGTGCCGTAGACGCAAAGGTACTCATTGATGGCCCTCTGCTGAATGTGCAGTCGCTGCAGCATGGGCAACGTTGAGTTCCACTTGGTGGGCATGTCACATATTAGGCGGTTCTTGGGCAGGTTCAGCTCCTTTTGCAGCTCAGTCAGCCGAGCACTGGCATTATAAGATCGGCGGAAATGCACACAGACTTTCCAGGCCTGCCTCAGGACATCCTGTAAGCCTGGGTACCTGCCCAAGAACCGCTGCACCACCAGGTTGACGACGTGAGCCATACAGGGCACATGGGTGAGCTGCCCCTGTCGCAGGGCGGAGAGGAGGTTGGTGCCATTGCCAGAAACCACCATTCCGGGCTTAAGCTGGCGTGGCATCAACCACCTCTCGGCCTGCCCCTGCAGAGCTGCCAGAACCTCTGCCCCAGTGTGGCTCCTGTCCCCCAAACACACCAGCGCAAGCACGGCATGGCATCTTTTTGCCTGCGTACTCGCGTAGCCCCTTGTACGCCTACGGAGCACCGCTGGTTCCGAGGACAGAGCACTGGAGGAAGAAGAAGAGGAGGGGGTGAAGGAGAGAGGTGTGTTACAACCAGTAGTAGCATTTTGGAGGCGTGGTGGCGGAAAAACATCCAACACTACTGCACCTTGTCCTGCATCCCTCCCAGCTGCCAATAGAGTGACCCAATGGGCCATGAAAGAAAGATAACGTCCCTGTCCATGCCTGCTGGACCATGAGTCAACGGTAATATGCACCTTACCGCTGACCGCCCTGTCCAGCGAGGCATGGACATTGCCTTCAACATGCCGGTAGAGAGACGGAATCGCCTTCCGTGAGAAAAAGTGGCGTTTGGGAACCTGCCACTGAGGAACCGCACATTGCCAAGCTAGCATTCAACCGCTCGGCATGTGGATGGCTGGGAGTATACTTCTTTCGACGGTCCAGCAGCTGGGGCAGGGAAATTTGCCTGCTACAATCGGACGTCGGTGTACTGCAAGTACTTGGTTGTGACACACCTAATTCTACACCTTCAGTCCTCTCAGAGCAGCTTTCAGAGAGGACTGAAGATATAGTGGGGATGGAGATCCCAGCTGATGAGGAGCAAGGAGAGGTCCGCTTTGTTCTTTGGTGTGGGTCTTTTATGTGTGCTTGCCAACGAGCTGCATGGCAGGTCGACATATGTCTGCTCATGCTTGTGGTGCCCAAGCGGCTGATGTTTTGGCCACGCGAGATACGCTTGAGACAAATATTGCAAATAGCAGTGGTGCGATCTGATGCACTCGTCTCAAAAAAGGCCCACACCAAAGAACTTTTGTGATAACGTGCAGAGGCAGCGCCCTGCACAGACGGAGCTCTGCGGTCTGATACAGTTGGTGTGCTGGCCTGTAGCTGGCCTCCAGGGGGCATCCTGCCTCGTTGGACATGTGACGCCGCATCCTCCTCCTCCTCCTCTCTCCCTTCAGGCACCCACGTGGAGTCAGTGACCTCATCATCCCCTCCCTCTTCACCACTAGCGCAAACCTGGCAGTAAGCTGCAGCTGGTGGAACAGTACTGCCAGATTGCTGTCCTTCAGAATCCCCTCTCTCTGCGCGCACACTACTGCCTTCCTCAAGCTGGGTATCATCATCCGAGCCTTTGAATCGTTGGGCATCCTCCTGGAGCATGTACCCAACACTGTGCTCAAACAGTTCGGGGGACTCCTCAGGAGGACATGGTGGGTCTAGGGAAGGGGTGGCTGATGATGCCATTGAGTACGCGTTGGCAGCTGCTCTGCCAGTACCCTGAGCCTGGGTGAGAGAGGATGAGGAGGATGAGGAGGGCTTGGTCATCCATTCTACCAAGCCTTCGGCATGATGCGGCTCAACATGTCCAGCTGCCGAAAACAAAGACAAGCGTGTCCCATGGCCACGTGCTGATGACGATGCAAGACCACGTCCATGACCAGCACTGTTGTCTCTAGAAACAGAGCCTGCTTGCCCTGTGTTCTTGCCTCGGCACGGTCTGCCTCTCCTTGGCGGTCTTCCAGCCATTGTAGTCGGTAGTGTATATTGTATAAAAAATAGAGCTCCTATGTGTGCTCACAACACACTGTAGGTCCTATGGGTGCTGACACTAACACACTATAGGTACTATGTGTGCTGCTGACAAGAAAATATAGGAGCTATGTGTGCTGCCACAAACACACTATAAGTCCTATGGGTGCTGCTGACACAAAGACACTATAGGTACTATATGTGTGCTGCTGACAAGAAAATATAGGAGCTATGTGTGCTGCCACAGACACACTATAAGTCATATGGGTGCTGCTGACACAAAGACACTATAGGTACTATATGTGTGCTGCTGTCAAGAAAATATAGGAGCTATGTGTGCTGCCACAAACACACTATAAGTCCTATGGGTGCTGCTGACACAAAGACACTATAGGTACTATATGTGTGCTGCTGTCAAGAAAATATAGGAGCTATGTGTGCTGCCACAAACACACTATAAGTTCTATGGGTGCTGCTGACACAAAGACACTGTAGGTACTATATGTGTGCTGCTGTCAAGAAAATATAGGAGCTATGTGTGCTGCCACAAACACACTATAAGTCCTATGGGTGCTGCTGACACAAAGACACTATTGGTACTATATGTGTTCTGCTGACAAGAAAATATAGGAGCTATGTGTGCTGCCACAAACACACTATAAGTCCTATGGGTGCTGCTGACACAAAGACACTATAGGTACTATATGTGTGCTGCTGAAAAGAAAATATAGGAGCTATGTGTGCTGCCACAAACACACTATAAGTCCTATGGGTGCTGCTGACACAAAGACACTATAGGTACTATATGTGTGCTGCTGTCAAGAAAATATAGGAGCTATGTGTGCTGCCACAAACACACTATAAGTCCTATGGGTGCTGCTGACACAAAGACACTATAGGTACTATATGTGTGCTGCTGTCAACAAAATATAGGAGCTATGTGTGCTGCCACAAACACACTATAAGTTCTATGGGTGCTGCTGACACAAAGACACTGTAGGTACTATATGTGTGCTGCTGTCAAGAAAATATAGGAGCTATGTGTGCTGCCACAAACACACTATAAGTCCTATGGGTGCTGCTGACACAAAGACACTATTGGTACTATATGTGTTCTGCTGACAAGAAAATATAGGAGCTATGTGTGCTGCCACAAACACACTATAAGTCCTATGGGTGCTGCTGACACAAAGACACTATAGGTACTATATGTGTGCTGCTGAAAAGAAAATATAGGAGCTATGTGTGCTGCCACAAACACACTATAAGTCCTATGGGTGCTGCTGACACAAAGACACTATAGGTACTATATGTGTGCTGCTGTCAAGAAAATATAGGAGCTATGTGTGCTGCCACAAACACACTATAAGTCCTATGGGTGCTGCTGACACAAAGACACTATAGGTACTATATGTGTGCTGCTGTCAACAAAATATAGGAGCTATGTGTGCTGCCACAAACACACTATAAGTCATATGGGTGCTGCTGACACAAAGACACTGTAGGTACTATATGTGTGCTGCTGTCAAGAAAATATAGGAGCTATGTGTGCTGCCACAAACACACTATAAGTCCTATGGGTGCTGCTGACACAAATACACTATAGGTACTATATGTGTGCTGCTGTCAAGAAAATATAGGAGCTATGTGTGCTGCCACAAACACACTATAAGTCATATGGGTGCTGCTGACACAAAGACACTGTAGGTACTATATGTGTGCTGCTGTCAAGAAAATATAGGAGCTATGTGTGCTGCCACAAACACACTATAAGTCCTATGGGTGCTGCTGACACAAAGACACTATAGGTACTATATGTGTGCTGCTGACAAGAAAATATAGGAGCTATGTGTGCTGCCACAATCACACTATAAGTCCTATGGGTGCTGCTGACACAAAGACACTATAGGTACTATATGTGTGCTGCTGTCAAGCAAATATAGGAGCTATGTGTGCTGCCACAAACACACTATAAGTCCTATGGGTGCTGCTGACACAAAGACACTATAGGTACTATATGTGTGCTGCTGACAAGAAAATATAGGACCTATGTGTGCTGCCACAAACACAATATGGCTCATATAAATCCCTGCCTGGGATGGGACAGAAGGTTGGGACAGAAGTTGGGGTGCAATGCTGTGCTAACAGCACTGTGGTTGGTGCTACTGCTATGCTGTACTAACAGCACACACACACCAGACTAATCCCCAGCAGCAGCTAATATCACACTCACTGTGCAATCAGCAGCAATGAATGATCAGTATTCAGTAATGATGAATGACTCAGGTAGCAATGGTTTAGCAAAGAAATAGCAATCAAGCAAAGACAGAATCAGCAGACTGCTCTCTCCTAAAGCCGAAACACATGTGACCGGGGCCGACGGCGTGGCGGCCTTTTAAATGGTGGTGGTAAAGCCCCTGAGCTTTAATTGGCTACAGGCGTCCTGCCTGTAGCCAATTATTGATCTCCTATTTTGTCTGAACAACTAAATAAAATTTAACAGGATTTGCAAACCTCTCTATCCACTGATGAATTCACTAAATGCAAGGAATTGGTTGATGAGAATGTGGGGAAATACAGATCGGATCTGGAAAGTAAGAAGCGGAATAAATTTGATTGTGACATAGAGAATTACGAGAGAAACCAGGTGTATAGATGGCCCCGACCCTATAACCGACACGGTCGGCAAGACAACGGAAGTGCCAGACGTGAGATGTCTGATAATTCATCTGCTAACATGGATACGGATTCTTCCTCTAATTTTTTGCAGCAAGGCAGGAGAGGAGCTCCCCCGTCCCGTTTCAGAGACGAAGCAGGTGGTCTGGACAGACAGCGCAATTTTCGTAGCAATCGGGGTCGAGGAAGGGAGACCTAATACATAACATCTCCAGGAGTGTCCTTGCTCCAGAAGAGGTAGGACTTCTTAACCATGTTTTTTTCTTTTTCCCCAAAAAGCCATCTTGACCAATGTCAACTCGATCAGGATCTATATAGACTCTTCCGTAATATAAGGTGGAAGGTACATTTCATGCATAAGCCTTTTGTGTATAGTAACCCCATGGGAGATGCTCTTGATTGTAAAACCTTTAACCTAATGACAAAATCTAAGTCTGTTCCCCCCACATCATATGCACCTGTGGAAATGTTTATCAAGGAGGTCACCCGTGAGGTGAGGGATCTTATTCAAAAGACGGACTATAGAGATCATATACCTAACAATCTGTCATTGGAAGAGAAATCGGCCCTTAAAAATCTTAGCAAACGTGATGATATCATCTGTAAACCTGCTGATAAGGGGGATCTGTGGTGATCATGGACTCGGCCATGTATGAATCTGAGGTCATCCGTCAATTGAGTGACCAATCGGTCTATAAGAAAGTTGCCACGGATCCCACCTGGGGAATAAGGAAACAGCTGGAAATCATATTAAAAGCAGCACTAAAAGACAGTCTGATATCCCGTGACTTGTTTGATTTCCTACTTCCCTGACATACCAGGATTCCGGTACTTTATATGTTGCCCAAGATCCATAAAAATAGCCAATCTCCTCCCGGTCACCTGATAGTGTTGGGTAGAGATTTGATTTTCATCCCAACGGCACGCCTGTTGGATAAGGTCCTATCCCCCTTGTCAGGAAGACAAGATCTTACATTAGAGACACACAAGATTTCCTGTCTAAGATTAGCAAAACACCATTATGCCAGGGTGATGAGATCCTTGTAACTTGGGATGTGACCAGTTTATAAACCTGCATTCCACATAAAGATGGGATCAATGCAGCTATTGGACTCATTAGAAATAGCAACACATATTCTGAGGCTCAAGTTAGACTGTTTGAAAATCTGTTTAATATTCTGCTATTTAATATTTTCTTTTCAAGGATCAGTTCTATGTGCAGCAGAATGGAGTTGCTATGGGATACAATGTTGCCCCGCCATACGCTTGCTCATTTATGAATGAGTTTGAGCATAAATATGTCTTTGTGAATGAGCTGTTTCAGCGCCACTGCGCCACCTGATGGCAGTATATAGATGATATTTTCGCTATATGGAGCATAAGGGAATTGAATCCCTTATGCTCTTTGATGAGATATTGAATGGCTGTGTTCCGGAGATCCAGTTTAAAATTAATATTGGAGGCAATTCCATTCCATTTCTGGATACCCGATATACATTCATCAGTGTCATATTGAGTCAGATTTATATGTTAAACCGGCTAGTAAAGGGTAAAACGGATAGTGAGTGATGAGACCATAAGAAAAGCCAGACTAGATGAGATGTGCTGTAAATTTAAAGAACGGGGTTATCCAGATAATCTGATTAGACAAGAACTTGCAAAGGTAGTAAATGGGGGCGGTTTCTACTGCCCTGCCATTTTAGCACCTCAAGAAATGAGATAGGCAGTCATAAGCTAAAAGCTGTGTAAATTCCAGAAAATGTACCCTAGTTTGTAGACGCTATAACTTTTGCGCAAACCAATAAATATACGCTTATTGACATCTTTTTACCAAAGACATGTGGCTGAATACATTTTGGCCTAAATGTATGACTAAAATTGAGTTTATTGGATTTTTCTTAGAACAAAAATTAGAAAATATCATTTTTTTTTCAAAATGTTTGGTCTTTTTACATTTATATTGCAAAAAATAAAAATCACAGAGGCAATCAAATACCATAAAAAGAAAGCTCTATTTGTGGGAAAAAAAAGGACGCAAATTTTGTTTGGGTACAACATTGCCTGACCGCGCAATTACCAGTTAAAGCAGTGCAGTGCCAAATTGTAAAGTCCTCTGGTCTTTAGGCAGCAAAATGGTCCAGGGCTGAAGTGGTTGGGGGCCGAAAAGAGCACATTCAACCGCAGGTTCAATAGACACAGATCGCTATTGTCACCGTCATGTCAAATCTTTTATCAATCTATATCGAACTGCTGTCCCAATGATACGAGAAGATAATGGATATGAAAATAAAGCATTTTTTATTTCGGATCTTTTGGATTTTGGATTCTGCACGTTTGTTATTTTTTTGTTAAAACGAACACGAAAATCCACGAAAATCCTCAAAATTCGGACAAAAATGCATTTGGACGATAACGAATGCACATGTCTACTATATACTAACTTTGGTCTGTTTTCTTCTAGTTAAACAGATACCCCCCTTTTCTGTTTTTGTAGTCTACATGCATGGCTTTGATGTGGGGGAGGACACAGCCATTTTCCAAATGGGAATGTGAAGCCAGTGGTGTAGTAGGAAACTTAAAGCTAAACTCAGGGACAAAATTATTGCTCCCTTGCGGTGGGGCTGTGCCTGCACTTAAAGGGTTAACTGCTTTTTTATGTCTAGGGGGATTGGGTACAGGAGTTTTACTTGCCTGAGCCTCCATTCCCATTTTCATTTGCTCTGCTAAACTGGCCCCTGCAGCTTTTTCTCCACTGCAGTCTGGTGACCTAAAGTCCCCTGAAATCATTGAGATAGATGCACTAGACATGAAGATGCAGAGGGACAGTCCACTGCCAGAGGGTGTGCTGTCTGCTAGGGGAGTGGAACATTAGGTAAGTAAAAGAAAATTTCCTGTCTTCTAGACATAAATAAGCAGTTAAAGTGGATGTAAACCCAACAATGTAGAGAATACGATTTCCTTTCATTTGAGCCCAGTCTTGCCACACAGATTTACTCCAGCCCTGAGAAATCCTCTTTTATTGTTCAGTTAGAAAGATCTTGACAAAGTGCTGAAAACTTTGTCAAAAATGCCCCCTTGCTGTGAGTGACAGGTGATTTACATATCTCATGCACTAGCCTGAGACAGGCACATCCTGTGTAATTATAAAAAGTGAGAAATCCACCCCTCCCCCACATAACAAATCTCGGTGATGGAAAGGAATGTTATCTGTGATCAGGTGACCTCAGACACACACACTGCACTATAACAATCATCAGATCACTGGATGTTCTACTCTGCCCAACTCTGACTACATACATCTCCCCTATATTCTTCTTGCTGTTCACTAGAGAATACATTTTCTTTCACTCTGGTCTGTGCCTGTCTCATGCTAGTGCATGAGATATGTAAATCACCTGTCTGTCACTCACAGCAAGGGGGCGTTTTTGACAAAGTTTTCAGCACTTTGTCAAAAAATTTCTAACTGAACAATAAAAGAGGATTTCTCAGGGCTGGAGTAAATCTGTGTGGCAAGACTGGGCTCAAATGAAAGGAAATAGTATTCTCTACATTATGACATTTTTTGGGGGGTTTACATTAGACATGTGCAATTCGTTTAGTTATGAATTTGTTTTCTGTTCAAATTTGTTATATTCGTTCATTTGTAATCGTACGAATGAACGAATGGTTTACTAAAAATTCTAACGAAAAAGAAGGAATATGAAAAACAACGAAAATACGAAATAATTATATTAGAAACAACGAAACTACGAAAGAATGAAAATCAGAAAACGAAAACAGAAACAACAAAAATACCAAACAAAGATTCAAAAATAACGAAAATCAAAACAACGAAAATATGAAATAACGAAAATTCTGCTGATCGAGAATTCGAAAGAACGAATGTTAGTTCTGATTCTGAAATATTCCATCCAGAGTTCAGATAGGGTGTGGTTGGGTCGGAGGCACTGTTTTGGTGGATTTTTGAGTTCTGACTTGTGAGAGAGAAATTTTTTGTTTCTTAAACATATAAATAGCATACACATTACGTAAAATTATGAATTATGCTCCGATTACGAATCTACGAAAACAATGTTACGAAAGTACGAATAAATCAATCTCACGAAAGTGCAAATGTAATTAAATCTACGAAAATACGAATTTCGAATAAACGAAAATTAGACTAATGGAAATGAAAAAATAACTCTTACGAAAATACAAACGAGTCCGAATACGAACACCGACGACTTGCGAAATTACGAATCGTTAGGAATCAACGGAAACGAACAGAAGCGAAACTAAACGAATTGTTCTATTGTGCACATGTCTAGTTTACATCCACTTTAACCCTTGCATGCCAAGCACTGACCCATTGCAAGGGAGGATTTTTAGTTTTCCTGGAGTTGGGTTTTGGCAGATCCGAGAGGAACCACGCAAATGTGGAAAAAACGCTTGGCTATTGGATTCTACTTTTGGTTTGTTCTGATGAAGGCCATTTTTTTTGCTCTCACTTATTGCTTTAGGTGCAATAAAAGGGAAAGTGGAGATGCTTTGGCCTGGGGCACAAAAAGCTAAACTGTGGGAGCTCTGAAATTATTTATTTGTAACAAAATATTCCTGGATTATTGTGTTTATTTGGAGTGGCTGGGAGACGTCTACACCTATCTACTGAAAGATATAGTCATGTTGAGTTAGTGTCTAACTGACATAGCTTTATTTTCTGTGTTTTGTTTTAACAATGCAAGCTTTGTTTTTACTTTTTTGTGAGCATGGATTAAACTTATGATATATTTTATTCCATAAAGAAAGTTTTTTTTATTTACCTAATCAAATTCTTTTTTTTTTTATTTATTTATTTATTTATTTTCAAAGAAGTTTATTGAAGTTTTACAGTTGTACAATAAATGGAAAACGAATAATATGTACAGAATGCAGTAGAATTAGATAATTAACGAAATGCAATAGTGTGCATAGGAGGTTCCAAACAGAACAAATATTGTCAAATATAAACCTGCGATCCTTAATCAAGGTAAATAATACAAACAAGTCTCGAGAATTCTAGTAATGGTCCAAATCAGGACATCATGTCTAGCTGTGTGATAGTTAGAGGTGAACAGTGATCAGACAATGTATATGAACGCAAAAACAAAACAAAAAAAAAAAATTTAGAAGGGGGGGATGGGGGGAAAAGAGGGGGAGGGGGGAGTGGGGATGTGTTGAGAGCCTATGTATCAGACAAATGTATAGTAGTCTAAAGATATGTGGTTGAGGGTCGATATCTAGCTAACTGAAGGTGTTATGATCCATGAGGCAAGTATGAACATATTAAGATGAAATAAAGTTCCAGAAAGTGTCTCTATTATAATGAGTGTGATTTAGTAGGTTAAGCGTGTGTAGGATCAGTACCATCTGGAGATTCCCTGAAATGTGTCCAGCATGCCCATGTATTATTGTATTTAGTAGGGTTATCTGTGGCTTGATGTATGAGGCATTCCATGTTAGCTATGTTATCGACCCTTTGTTTCCATTCTGATATTGTTGGAGGTGATGTGGTCTTCCAATGGACCGGGAGGCATTGAACTGCTGCATTGATGAGGTGCATGGTCAGTGACTTTGAATAAGAGTGTTGAGGGATGGAGGTGTGGTGTAGAAGAAATTGGGCTGGTGTAAAATCTGGAATGTATGTCGTAATATGAGAGATCAGGCGATGTATGTCCGACCAGTAAGTTTGAAGGGCCGGACAATCCCACCAAATATGCAGCAAGGTACCTGGTGCTGAATTGCAACGCCAGCATAAGGGAGAAGTGGCGGGGTGAAATTTATGTATTTTGTCCGGGGTCCTGTACCATCTGGAGAGCAGTTTGTATCTGCTCTCCTGAGTGGAGACATTTATGGAGCCCTTGTGTACATGACGAAAAATGTGTTCCCATTCTTCAGTGGATAGATTTAAAGTGAGATCTGATTCCCATTTCCGGATTGCATTGTCATTTTTGATGTCATGGGTGTTGAAAAGGAGAGTGTATGTTTTGGAGACCAAGTGTCTTTGAGGTTCAGTTTGTGTACAAAGTGATTCAAAAGGAGTGTGATCCCTGCACCATTGTTGGGGTCGTGGTGAGCTATTGAAGAAATGCCTAAGTTGAAGGAATTTGAAAAATGGGATGTGGTAGTCTGGGAGAGTGGTCGTCATAGCTTGGTGAGACAGGAGTTCGTTGTTGTGAAATAAGTCGAGAGCTCTTGGACAGGGGTTGCCTGTGGCTTCTTGTGTGGCTTGTCGTGTTAGGCCTGGGGGGAATTCAGGGTTGTCCGTCAAAGGGGTCATGGGACCATTGGTTGGGATAAGATCCATGTGTTGGCAAGAGGTACGAAAGCAGAGTAATGTGGTATTGATCAGAGGACCTAATCAAATTCTTAATATACCTGTGTCCCATTAGCATAGTCTTTCCTGGTGCATCATGGCAGCATACATATGGTGCATCATGGCAGCATACTTATGGGTTGTGACTCTGCCCCCACAACCTGATAGGACTGCTTAACTATAAATCAAAGACAGACCCGGCTCACAGCATTCTCCTTTTTTCCCTCATCTGATCAGAAATCGCGAGGTATCCCTTACCATTTGTCACCCCAGCCAGGTTAAGCCTCTCCTGGGTGGAAGTCCTTCCTGTACAGCCTCTAAATGAGCTATATGGTTGGAGCCCCATTCTGGTGGTCTGGGGGGCATATTTTAGCCTCTCCTGGGTGGAAGTCCTTCCTCTACAGTCTCTAAATGAGCTATATGGAGCCCCATTCTGGTAGTGCAGGCTTCTCAAAGAAAGCTTTAAACAAGCTTTGATGTAAGTGACAGCATTTCCTTTTGCTTTCCATATGCCTTTTACTTCTTTCTCTGTGTTATGGGCGTTTGCTATTTCCAAGATGGCTGCAACAGTGCAAGTATACTGAGCATGAGAGGCAAGAAGTGATGCGGCCTCTGTGTTTCCTGGCTAGAGCTTTCCAGGTTGGTGATCTGAACAGGCTCAGGCACTGATATCATCACTAGTGGCAAATGTGAGTTCTAAATGGTTTTATGGCATTTTTTTGGGCAACAAATGGTGGAGCTCTCTACTCTTGCATGCTGGATGGTTATGCGGTCATTGTTTGCAGGTATGTTTCCCTTTTTATGGCTTTCTCCTGTGTTTTTCCCCATCTCCTTTTCAATGCTTGCTCTGGGATCACTGTGTTAGGGCTTGGTTTCCACTAGTGCGACTTGTTACTGCAAAGTTGCATGACAAGCCGTACCCCATTATTTTCAACGAGTATCGTTCATATCTGCGTTCATAGACCTTAAGAATATAACAGGCATTGCTCCAAGTTGCATCAAATTTGCGGCAAAATCATGCGACTTTCAGGTCGCAATAGTGGAGACTTAGCATTATTCTGTTCTTCATTTCAATCTGCTGCTTTGCTCTGTTTATATGGGAAACACTGTCCAGTCAGACCACCCATTGCCTTTAAGGTATATGGATTAGGTAAGTAGTGAAGACTGAGAAAAAGAGAGCCAATATCTATAGTCTTGTAAGGACTACAAGATGGAGGGAGCCTTCTGACGGTCAAGACAAGTCACCATCTAAGAACAGACATTGAGGCAATGTTGATTAAATCTCATCACCTCACCCCTCATTATCATTGCTCCCCGTTTACAAACACCACAGATTACCAGCCCTAATGGTTGCTGCATTCGTGGTGGAAAGTCATTGCTTGACAAGCTACAGTGCATAAATTGCCTAACACTTCCAACCAGAACTACCAGCCCTAATAGTCGCTGCATTTGTTGTGGAAAATCATTGCCCGCCAAGCTAATGTGTCAAATGAACAAGCACTATACAGCCCTGCAAGGACCTCAAGATGAGAGAGCCTGCTAAAGCCAGAACAGTCACCGTTCAAAGCGCAGACATACAGGCAAGATTGATCAATGTCATCATCTCACCTCTCTTTTTTATTGCTCCCCATTTACAAACACCACAGATTACCAGCCCTAATGGTTGCTGCATTCGTGGTGGAAAGTCATTGCTTGACAAGCTACAGTACCAGAAGGTGGTGTCCAAATAGGAAAGATTGCACAAGCTTTGAAGATTGCCCAATGGAGTTTTTTTTTGCAAGGGCAGCTAAGGATGCAGTTGCCTGGGTTAAAGTGGAGGAAACTCTCCACAAGGTTAAAAAGTACTAATTTCCTTCACTGAACAACTGGAAGAGTTAATCCAGGAATAATTAAAGGGGTCGGAGAAAAATGCCCTCATAAACAGGCTGTCAAAACTGTATACCCTGAAAAAGCTAGAGGTCAACCTGCTGCAGTCTCCTCCAATGATAGATGCATCATGAATGTAGCTGGCAAAACATGTCACATTCAATGAGGCTCCAGTCCGAAAATTAGATCTAGATCTGAAGTGCTCCTACATACTGTAGCATCTGCAGGTACTGGCACATCAGCAATAACCTGCCCATGTGCTGAATGAGTCTAATGGGAGTGGTTTCATAATTGTCAACCAGCTGAGAAAGTGGCAGTGTCTGCATCCATTTAGACGGGATTCCCTATTGGGAGTATTTTATCAAAAATTAAATTTTTATTGCAGGGGATGCCAAAAAATTTGACTTTGATCTTGATGCAGACTTCTGGAAAAATCAGAGAACCAGTCATACAAACAGGAAAATTGCAGCCCTGCAGATTAAAAAAGTGGAGTAACCCTTTAAAAAAGGCCAGCTGGAAGAAGTGAAGAGACAAGGTGGTAACAGCTTTGTAAGAGCTGAAATTGGCGGCATAGTCTGTGGTGGATGTGTCAGACATCAGTTGATGTTTTTCAAGAGCGGTGTTTCCCGTGGTCAAGGCAAGGAGTGCATTATGGTTGAAGCCATGGTTGGTGGATCCCGCAAAAAAAAAAAATGGTGCAAGACACCAGAACACAGATCCAATCTATCCGGGAGTAGATAGGATACAGCCATCTCAAGGGTTACCATTAGAGGTTCAAGGCGAATATCATCTGCCAAAAAACAGAAAATTCAAAGGTCCATCATAAAGGTGGCGACTCCCAAATAGACACCAGGAGGCACAATCCTACGGGCGGGGAAAATATTAGTAAACTAACTGAAGAAGTACCCAATCGTCATTATTGAAGCCTTAAAGATCTAAGGCTCCTGTCCTAGGAGTACAGCAGAAGTCCTTTTTAAGGGTGCACTAATCCAGAGGGTGCCTGCGCAAAGCTTTACGCACACACCTGGAAGGAAAACCTTCAAGATCAGTGGGCCATATTAGCTATATTGGCGTCTTTCTGGTACAATCATTTTTTACCGAAAAAGTATAACATGACAAACTCACCCATGCAGGGGCATAATTCAATGAGCTTAACGATCATATAACATTGACAGGTGGGAAGTCCACCTTTCAATCTTTTCCAGTCAGCCAGGCTACCAGAGTTGATGGAAAAGTAAAAAATTCTGTTCCAGTTTGTAGCTGGATCAAAAAAAAAAAGAAATCGTTAAGGTTCTGGATACCCAGAAGAGATGAGGATTTGGTTCTCCTCTGTTCCTAGCAAAAAATAAAAATAAAAAACAGGTAATCTGTGCCCAGTGCAAAAGTTTAAAAAAGAAAAAAAAATTGACAAGCAGCACAGGAAGTTTGAGTTGTGCAAGATGGGAAACCTCATTTATTACCAATTATATTATTCATTAATCTGGGAGGCTGGATTCTCCTGTAGGTTTATCAGACACCTAATTGTCCCAATTCATCCTCAACTCCTCTACCAGTTGAGTTCCTCCCCTTCGGTCTGTACATCTCCCCCAGGGCATTAACAAAGGTCTTACTGTCTGCAATAGTGACGGGAAAAAATTCAGTAGAACTTACACAAGGGAATTTCCATCCTCTGACAGAGAAAGCCAAAGGTGCATTGGGAATGAAGTCTCTTCCAGCAGAACAGTGCCGGAGTATCCTTGGTTCTTTGTAACTGACCAATTGTTTTCAGATGGAACATTATCACATCAGACCCCAGCTAGAAAGGTTGGGGGACTCATTTCAAAGACCAGGCTGCTTAATGTCATGGGATGTTAAACTTATCAGGAATAGTATTGAATTTTCTTGAACCGAGTAGTGTTCAAAGCACTTCTGTCATTCACTCCTTTTTAGCGACTGACCGGGATGGACGTGGTGTGAGATCGCTTCTCCTGGTCTGGGTGATCAGCTGCAGCTGCTTCCAATGATTTGAGCTGATTTCCCCTGCAATGCTCTGCAGATCTTTCTGAGGAGACGCCTGTCGGTAGTGCTGGACGAATGGAGCACAAAGAGCTGTGCTAACACCGCTTAATGCTGCCTGATGGTTCTCCGGGAACTCACCGAGTGGACTGGAGTTAGTTATCGGCGTGCAGTCTCTGGAATCCACCGAGAATATACGGACAGCGTTGAATCCCGCCGGAGCCGAAAGCGGCCGAGCAATTCCGAATTCTCCCGAGTGTCGGCTCTCAAAGCATCAGGAAAGCCAGCAGGACACTGCAACAGGCGAGACACACTCAGATACGCAGAGGGGGACAGTGACACCTGTGGACGGGCCCAGAAACACTTGCTGAGTAGTGGGTTAACCCCCCTGTTTCGCTTGCGGTACACCAGAGAGCTGTTCAAAGGGGAGAGATTAAAAGTCCTTTGTAAGAAAATCAACTGGAGGAACCGGACCTCCCGTGAGTGAAAAGGTAATGGACTGGTAATTGACTTGCTGAAGATATTTTTGCCTGGCTATTATAAAGTTTACAGGGTGTATGATGGATATAACTCTTTTCTTTGGGCTGAGTCTAAGGACAGTTTTTGACTAGTGTGAAGTGGAAAGATCTTGGTTAAAATCATACCATACTATTGAAAAGTATCAACGGAGAAAGTTTCAGTTTTCTATAAAGAGTTAAGAATATAGGTGGGAGCTATATTTTTTTTTTTTACTCTAAACATCCCAAACACAATATGCCACCAAAAAGCACTCATACTCAAAAAGCAAAAAGGGGGTCAACAGGGGGCACAGTAAAAAATCCCCCTAAACCCCAATCAGCACCTCAATCTGCACAAAAGGCGGACATTAAGGGTTACTTCAAGCATGCACAGTCACCACTTCAACAAGAAGGCATGATAGCGGCTGAATTGAATTTTGCCTCTCCTATTAGAGAGGTAGAGCATAGAGTAAATAGCAGTCCTTCTGAGAACACGTAGCGCTCCACAGTTGATATGGAAGGAGTAATAAATAGCCCCAGCTGGGATATGCAGGCATACATAAAAGCATTACCGACAAGAGAGGACATAGACAAATATTTGTATAGGTTGGAAACCACATATAAGGTGGAAATACAGGCTTTGAAACATCTTTGGATGATATGCATAACAAAATTGAGGTCATAGATGCTAAAATGGCAGATATCGATCAAAAAATATCAATGTTGGAAGAAAAAGCCTGGGAACAAGATCGATATTTAAAATATGTAATTAATGCTGCGGACGATCTCGAAAATAGAAGCAGACGAAATAATGTAAGAGTAAGAGGGCTGGCAGAAAAAACAAGCACCGAAAATCTGAAACCGATACTCCAGGGCATATTTAATATCCAGTTAAAACGGTCAGAAACGACAGAAATCGAGATTGATCGTGCGCACAGAGCACAAGGCCCAAAGGACTGAGACCAAACACGACCGAGAGATGTAATATGTAGAATATATTTTTATATAAGAAAGCATCATGGCAGCAGCGCAGATACAAAGGGACTTTGAGTTTGATGGCACCCAGCTTATATTTTTACAGGATCTGTCCAGATACACATTGATCAGGAGGAAAGCAGTTAAACCTTTACTGGAAGCATTAGGGGAGAAAGAGATTTTCTATAAATAGTATCATCAAAATGGACAAAAAAATTTATTTCGGGACATTGGGGATCTCCCTGATTTCTTATATCACCTTCACCTGCCTTCAGTGGAGATTCCATTGTGGTCACTAATATATCAGGATCTCACCGGAGGGCAGTATAGAAGGAGATAGTCGAAAAGGGAGATGAGGGGGGGGGGGCGAGGGAAGGGAGAACAGAAAAACATCTATAAAGATATATTATTATTTTTTTTGTGTGTTTTGTATATGGTCGGTTATACAATATATGCAAAGTGAAAAAATATGAAGATATGTAACTTGAGCCATATTTTTTTTTATATAATAATGCACAATTGAGAACAAATTTAAAATAGAACTACAGGTTTTTTTTATTTATTTATTTTTTTGCACAATTGAGCTCAAAGTGAAAAATAGAAGGGTATAGGCAGTTCTATTTTTTTTCTCCCCTTTACGTGATGAAAGTAATTTAAATTTAGGATTCTGATTTATTTTAGGGTTAAATAATTATATGTCATAAAATGACATTTTCTGACCCGACTTTGGGGCCTTGTATCTCGGGACCTCTTGGTGCTAGTGAAACCAACACTAAAACATATCCAAAGATGGGGTTCCTAGCACCAAGAGGCCCCAAGATACGGGGCCCCAAAGTCGGGTCGGAAAATGTCATTCTCTGCTGCAGAAAAGTGCTTGACATTTTTCTGAACTGACTTTGAGGCCCCGTATCTCAGTGCCACTTGGTAATAGGAACCTCATCTGGATATGTTGTAGTGCTAATTTGACGGAGTTTGCATACCAAATTTGGGGTTCCTAGCACCAAGTGGCCCCAAGATACGGGGGCCCCAAATTTGGTCAACTGTGTCTACCTGCAGCAATGTTATTTCAGGACCCTTTGGGTCCAGAGACCCCAAATTTTGGCTGCAGATAGTGGGCATCTAGGAACTTAACTACCAAGTTTCGGGGACCTATGGCTGCAAATGGGCACAGTGAGGCATGCAAATGGGCACAGTGAGGCTGCAAATGGGCATTGTTGATGCTCTTTTCCACTTACAGTAGCTGCGCATTTCTCACCCTAGGCTTATACTCGAGCCAATACGTTTTTCCATTTTTTTGTGGTAAAATTTGGTGCCTCGGCTTATATTCGTGTCGGCCTATACTCGAGTATATACGGTATAAAAGTAAGATTGTGTTTTTTTTTTTTTTTTCCCTTTCTGTGTCTTGATATATGCACAGTGGAAAATAAGAAGTTAAGCAAATTGAGTGGTATTGTGTGAAAACGCATATGGTAGTAAAAGGTGAACTGCCAATTACATAATACCGTACAATTGAGGCTTAAGGAAAATGGCAGGGAAATGGGGAAGGGGTTCCCCTCCCCTCTTTTTTTTTTTGATATATGTACGGTATACATAATACCGTACAATTGAGGCTTAAGGAAAATGGCAGGGAAATGGGGAAGGGGTTCCCCTCCCCTCTTTTTTTTTCTTTTTTTTTCTTTCAAAGTATTTATTGGTTTTAAACAGTAAAACAGTAAAACAAACAGTAAGTACAATCATTGCAAGATTATGGAAACATTTCTGTATGGCCACAAAGATGCGGGAGTGGTATGGGATAAAACAATCAACCTGGCGTCCACATTGTCAATGCAAAGATCGCAGCCCGTGCTCAAGTGTTTGAACCGGACCATTGAGAGAAGGCCTCCGGCACCCCAAATGGGAGCAATCTGTGCCTGGAGGCCTCCCCCTTGATCCCACATAAAACTATGGACCTCGTGGGCGGTAAAAAAGTATTAACTAGGCGCCATAGTGCTCTGCAGGGGAAGTTACGTGACAAAATATCATGTCTGATGTATACCAGTCTGAAAGGCCATATTCAGGCATAAAGTACTTACGAAGGAAGAAGATAGGGAGAAGAGAGTGAAGAAAAAGAGGCCACAGAGAGAGTCAGGGAAGAAGAGTGAGGTCTGGTCTTACCGGGGGCGATCTAGGAGGATCTGGTCATCATGGTCTGGTCGAGCCCGAAAGCCCGGTCGCACCTACGTATAGGGACCAGGGTTCCCATACTGCATCAAACTTCGGGACTGTGTCTGTTAATATGCTGACAAGTTTCTCCTGCGTCATAATCCAGGAGATCTTACGTTTAACTGCTGAGAAGGATACTGAGGGTTGCTTCCATGCTTTAGCGATGGACATCTTGGCTCCAAGGAACATGAAGTGTATCAATTTACAGCTTGCTTTAGGAATGCCAGGAAGATTGGCGTTCAGGAGAGCCACTGAGGGGGACCTCGAGAGTTGGTGAGTAGTTACTTTCTGGATCAGGGTGAACACCCTACTCCAGAATGTCCTGATTCTCGGGCACTCCCACCAAATATGAACCATGGATCCCATAAGCTGGCATCCACGGAAACATAGTGGACTCGCTGTGGGGAAGAAGGAGGCCAACTTCGAGGGGGTGAGGTACCATCTAGTAAGGACCTTGATGTTTGATTCCATTAAAGAGATGTTCCTCACCCCCTTGTAAGCTCTAGAAAACGAGGACTGCCACTTCTCTAGGTCCCAGTCAATCTGGAGATCACGCTCCCATGCAAGCATGAATGAGGATTTGGAGGACAGGAGAGCGAGTGATTGGTAAATAATGGAGATTCCGCCCCTCTGATCCCTAGCCTGACCACACCACATCTCATATATGGTAAATTTTGGTGGCATAGATTTCCCCCTCCAGAGTCCGCGAAGGAAATGCTGTATCTGTTGAAACCGAAAGTGCTCTGTAGTTGGCATCTCTAGGTGTTGTACACAAAATTTCTGGGAGATTGGGCCTGAGGGGGTAAAAAAATGCCCAATGCGATACATCCCCTTATCCAGCCACCATTGGAAGGACTTGATGTCTTTACCTGGGGGAAAATCTGGGTTGCGAAATATGTGAGCCAGGGGTCTGCATTCTGAAGAGAGGGTTGTGAGGGATCTCATCTTGTCCCACAGAGACAGGGACTGTGAAAGGATAGGTGATAATATCGGGGGGCGGTCCCTGGAGGGGGACCACAGGAGATAGTCCAAGGTGTGCGTAGGGACAGCCTGTCTCTCCATGTTGACCCAATCTGGTTTTTCACATTTGGTGTATATTGTGGAAAGTTGTGCAATTCTTGCCGCTTGGAAGTACCAATGGAGACAGGGGAGTCCCAACCCGCCCCGAGATCTGGAGTGAAATAGGATTTTTTGTGGTAGTCTGTAACCCGATCCCCCCCATATGAATTTGGTAACTTTGCTTTGAAGAGATTTTAGGTGGTCCCTTCTAATGTTTATGGGGAGGGATCGAAATAAATATAGAAGTCTGGGAAGAAGGGTCATTTTAATGGAATGAATCCTCCCCAACCAGGACAAATCCTCTCTGTCCCAGTTAGTCAGGTCAGACGCAAGTTTTCTATACATTGGAGGAAAATTGGAGGTGTACAAGTGCTCAATTTTGTCTGGAAGAGTAATCCCCAGGTATTTAATAGAGGAAGTGCTCCATTTGAACTGAAAAGAGCCTTGTAGTGCAGCGATTACTTCTGGTTTGAGGGAGATATTGAGTGCCTGGGATTTTGTATAATTCACTTTAAGACCCGATACGATGGAAAACTCGTTCAGCAGTTTGCATAGGTTGGGGAGGGTCGTGGTTGGTGAGGTCAGAAATAATAGAACGTCGTCTGCAAACAAACCACATTTGTGAGATTGCGGGCCACAGTTAACTCCTAGGATATTCGGGTTTGAGCGTATTGCTATTGCTAGGGACTCAATAGCGATGGCAAAAATAAGCGGAGATAAGGGACACCCCTGTCTGGTACCCCTTGCTATCGTGAGTGGCTGCGAGTGGAGCCCCTGCATACGTACCACCGCCTTGGGGGAGGAATATAGGGCATGTAACACCCCCATGAAGCGCTGGCCAAAACCCCATCGTTCCATTAGGGCAAAGATGTATGGCCAGGTCACGGAGTCAAATGCTTTATGTAAATCCAGAGAGAGCAACATGCCTTCCTGTTTGGGGCCGTGGTCCCAGCCAGACTGTAGGAGGGAGATAATGTCCACAGCCCTTCTAACCTGATCAGGGCCCTGTCTCCCTGGAATGAACCCAACCTGGTCCTTGTGGATGTACTGACTGATGAATGAAGCCAAACGGTTGGCCAGGATCTTTGTTAGGATCTTGAGATCGTTGTTTATGAGGGAGATAGGTCTATAATTCCCTATCTCCTCTAAATTTTTGTCTGGTTTGGGAATAACAGTTATAAAGGCTGTATTAAGTTGGGGGTCTAAGGGGGTACCCAGGGTTTTGGCGTTGAAAAACCTTGCCATATAAGGGGCTAGAGTGTCCCCAAAAGTCTTGTAGTAGGGTACTGAAAGACCATCAGGGCCTGGTGCCGTACCTTTCTTGAGATCCTTAATAACCTCTAGAATCTCCTCCGATGAGAAAGGGCTTTCTAGGGCATTTTTGTGTTCCCCTGATAGGGAAGGAAGGGGAAGGTCCTTTAGGAAATCTTGAATGGCTTGGTTCCCGTCTGCTGGGGGCGAACTATATAGCTGGGAGTAGAAGTCCCGGAAAGCCTCCAGGATTTTATTTGGGTTGGCTGTCGGGGGCTGACCCGCTATCCTAATCCGGGGGGCGGCTTGAGAGCGGAAC
This sequence comes from Lithobates sylvaticus, assembly GCA_028564925.1. Classification (NCBI taxonomy): domain Eukaryota; kingdom Metazoa; phylum Chordata; class Amphibia; order Anura; family Ranidae; genus Lithobates; species Lithobates sylvaticus. Next base: position 123,617,175 of record CM053034.1, read on the forward strand.
CTAGGGGATAATTTAGAGGCCAACATGGCTCCCATGTTATCTCTCTGAGTATAAAATTTCGCTCCACTCCAGCGGATTTGTTTCTCTGCTTTTGCCGTGAGGGCGAGATTGAGTTCTAAACGCACGGCGTCCAGCTGTTCCATGGAGGTTTTAGTGGGGGAGAGCTTGTGTTTAAGCTTTGAGGTCTGGAAGGCCCTTTCAAGTCTTTCTATGGTAATTTTCCTCTCCCTTTTGGCCCGGGAAGCCAAGCTAATTAATTTGCCTCGAACAGTAGCTTTGTGGGCCGCCCATAAGAGTTCTGGGGAGACGTCATTTACGTCATTTAGGGCAAAATATTCCTTAAGGGAGTCAGTAATTTCCTTGACTTTGATGGGATCGCTGAGAAGCGATTCATTGAGTCTCCAGTGTGAGCCTATACGTGGTGCGAGGCAGTTGTGAAGGGAGAGGAATACCAGGGAATGGTCAGACCATGCAATGTCTTTAATGGACGAGACCTGTGCGGTTGGGATTACGGTCGAAGAGACCAGGATATGGTCGATCCTGGCATATGTCTGGTGTGGGCAGGAGTAGTGGGTGAAGTCCCTCTTGTGTGGGTTCATCTCCCTCCAGATGTCTGTCAGGCCATGTGAGTGTAGGAGTTTTGCTATTTTAAGACTGGCGTTAGTGGGACGGGTTAGTTGAGCCCCAGGAGGACGTGATCTGTCCAGGCCCTGGTCGAATGCTACGTTCGAGTCCCCACCAAAGATGACCTTGCCTTCCAGGAGCGGGATGATAATTTTGAAGAGAGAACGGAAAAATTGCGTCTGACCTGTGTTGGGGGCATAATAGGACACCACAGAGTATAGGGTGCCTTCCATGGTACCCTTGACCAGTAAAAATCTACCCTCCGGATCTCTATGGACAGCTGTCATGGTGAATTTGCTACGTTTGGAGAATAGAATTGCAACCCCTTTCGTTTTGTTTACCGCATTCGCCGTGTAGAATGTAGGGTACTGGGCATGTAGGAAATTAGGGCTGAACCTTATCGGGAAATGGGTTTCCTGGAGCATCACTATGTCCAGCTTCAGAGAATGATAATAATCAAAAGCCTTTCTTCTCTTAAGGGGAGAATTCAAGCCCTGGGCATTGTGTGTGGCTATCCTGAGAAGGGATCCCGGGGAACGTGTGCTAGCCATTGGGATAGAGGAGCGGAATGCTGTCACAAATACCATCACTTACCCCCTGCCGTTCTGTTTGAGTATGAGTGGTCGTGCAGGAGTGGAAGGGAACCGACCATAGTTGAATGAAGACCCGGATCTTCCCCGACAGACCAGCTAGAAAAAATAGAAAAGTTAGAGAGAGAATGAGAGAGAGTGATAAGAGAGAACAAAGAAGAACTAGGGGTCTTCCAGGAAGACCTAATGAGTTTAGCATAAAATCAGTCTGCCAAACTCCAACCAAACAGAGTCGGATGCCCTGCAAAGGGGTCCGACTACCCATCCCGCAGCCACAGGGGAACTGCAGCAGTGGGAGAGGTGGAGGCACATGTGGGTCACCCCGGACCCCGACACTCTATGAAAAAGTACTGTAAACGAAAAAAATAGGAAGGAAAATCAACTATAAACTTTGTGGTATATTTGGTATAAGAAAGTTACAGAAACCTAGAAACCACCCACAACCCTATAAAACCCTCAACGTCCAGGCTCAATAACCTCAGGTCACATATCCAGGACACAAAATTCCAAGTACCCGATGCTCTGAGGGGTTCCCGAACCCTCCCATGGGAAGGCTCCGAGAATCGACAGAGGCACTCAACTTATTTTATTTACCTTTCTCCTCCCCCTCCCCCCTTCACTGCTCCTCCCCTTGTCCCAGGGAAGGAGGGAAGGAGGAGAGAGGACAGAAGAAAAAAAAAAAAAATAATAATTTAAATAAAAGGAGTCCACGAGTTGAGACCAACAGGGGTAAGTTGTGCTTGAAGACAGTCGGTGGGTACAGCTTGCGTGGAAGAAAAAGACTGCTGGATGTCCAGACTCCTAGGCTTTCCGGTAAAGGACAATTGCTTGAGGCTGGAACTGCAGTGAATTTGAGAGGAAAAAAAAAAAAGGGGGGGGGGGGTAAAACAGAGAACACAAACAGTGCCAAAAACGTTCAGGAAACAGAGATCAATCGCCGCTAGGGCAAGGAGCTTCCAGCTCCAGCAATGGATAGAGTCTCCCTCAAAGCTGAGGGGAAAGAAGGGTAGGAGGTAAAAGAATATATGACTTGCTTGTCATCTTAAGGGGGTTTTCCGTCCTTCGATCGTTTGTGCATTCCTTTTTTCCAGACCGGAGAGATCGGACTTGTTGGTGGGGGACGCTTAGATGAACTCGCTGCTGCGTTGGAGCAATCCATGGGTGCTTCTTGCGAGATGAGTTTGAGGTTAAGGAAGATCTTCTCGCCGTCTGGCAAGCTTGAGAAGGAGTGTGTTTTGCCATTGATAGTAAATTTTACAGCAAATGGGAAGGCCCATTTGTATTTGATATCCCGTTGCGATAGGACCGTCAAAAGTGGTTTCAGTGACCTCCGCTTCTGAATCGTTGAAGGGGAGAGATCAGCGAAAATCTGAACTTGATGGCCCTGGCAGGTTACCGTATGCAGAGAACGAGACTGTCGCATGACCTCCTCCTTTACTGCAAAAAAGTGAGGCTTTACAATGATGTCTCTGGGGGAACCGTCCTTCCGGGGGGGTCCCAGGGCTCTGTGGGCTCTGTCCAATTCTAGGCGATGATGAGGGATATCGGGGATTAGGGACCTGATGAGGTCTTGGACTGCAGCGTGCACATCTGTGATATTTTCGGGCAAGCCACGAAGCCTGAAGTTGTATCGTCTGGACCTATTCTCCAGGTCGTCGATTCTGGATAGGGCCGTGTCAAGCTGTTCTTGTAGGACTTGGATGTGGTCTGAGTTTTGGTTGGTTCTGGATACAGTAAAGTCTAGTTTGCTCTCTATGGCCTCCATTCTGGAACCCAGGTTTTGAAAATCAGATTTAATGTTTCTGGTTATTTGGGCAGCCGTGTTCTCAAGTAGCTCCGAGAGCCTTAGGAATAAGTCAGGAGGTGGTGTGACATGGTCACTATCCAGGTATCCCGGGGATGGGGAGGCCATCAGATGTGAGCGAGTAGGCCCAAGTGGGGAGAGGGCAAAGTCCTCCACAGTGTGGCCTAACAGTGATTCAGTGGAGGCCGGTGAGGGGGTCAAGGGAGGCAGGTGAGTCCCCTGTGTCACCTGAGAATAAGTAGGGGTTGCTGGGGCTATGACTTGCCTCTGATGAAGAACAGTTTCTGTTTGTGCTTCATATGGCTGTGAGCCTGAGGTAACGGCGGCCATCTTGGTACACCCTCCCTTCACCGCCGAGTCTAATTGCGGCCCAACGTCCCGCCTGATAAGCGGAGCGGACATTCAGGAGCGTTCGCGGGGGTCTCCGGTGCACTGAGACCCCCGTAGTACCGTTTGTGGGCGGCTGTGCTGGCCGTTATGTGTGCCGGTGGTCCGGGGTGGTGCGGAGCTCCTGGCTTACGCGGCCATCTTGGAGCTCCGGCGCATGCGCACTGTTTTATTTTTTCTTTTTTTTTTGATATATGTATAACAATAAATAAGAGGTAAACTTTTTTAAGCAATATAATGGATTAATGTAAAAACGCATATGCGACTAAAAGAGAATTTCTCTTTTACTTATAATAATAAATATATAATAGAAGATAAAGGGCAAATACAATGTTATGGGGAGGGGTGTTCTTCCCCCTTTTTTTTTATAGGAAGGAAAAAGATTAAGGTTTATCTCTGTTTAGTTATCGGTTTGTTCTCTCTCTCTCCTTTTTTTTTCCCCTCCCCCTCCTCTGCCCAATCTATTACCACTCATTCATTGACAGTAGGAGGTATGGTGGGATTGAAAAGGGTAGGGAAGGGCAATTTTGTCCCAAGCAGGGGTGGGAGGGGAGGGTAGAGTCAGGGGGAAGAGGAATATTCTGGGTCAAGACTTGAGGTTCGGAGAGGTAAAAGAATTGGGTTTTTGGTTGACCTACTTAGTCCCCCCCTCTTCTCTCTTCTCCTTTTTTCTCTCTTTCTCTCTTCTTATTTTGGAAGAACTTTTATATAATTAAATACACCTGGACTAGGCACGTCCTATCCAAAGGAGGTTCCCATACATTCCCCAATTCTCCAACGTAGGGAACTTACATAGTAAGGTTAGACTCAAAGGAGTCAAGTAGGGAGTGAGTGAATAGGGTAGGGAGATTGGGGGGAGTGGTTGAGTGAGTGGATCAGGGGTGAGTGGATTAAATAATTTTTTTTTGTTTTTATCCCATTCCCTTTCTTTTGCCCTATGGGTACAATAAAAATTTGCTCTTTTAACATTAGGGGATTGAATACATCAGCAAAAAGATTGCAAGTTCTGCATTTTCTTCATGAACAAAAGGTTGGCATTGTTCTCTTTCAGGAGACACATTTCCACTCTGATCATATACCAAATATACAAAACAGGCAGTATCCAGTCTGGTATCATGATACCTATCCCTACTCAAAATCTAGAGGAGTCTCTACAGTAATTCATAAATCAGTACCCCATCAGGTAATAGAAAAATGGACGAGCCAAGATGGCAGGGCACTACTACTAAAACTAAATATATATGGCAAAAAATACACATTTATTAATATATACTTACCTAATTTAGATCAGATTAAAGTAGGTACCCAACTACTAATGGATCTTATGGAAAGAGCAGAGGGGGTGGTAGTAGTAGGGGGAGACTTCAATTTTGTCTTTAACCAAGACATGGATACTACAGCACCAGCGGGGCCCCATACGAGTATGGATAAAAGGAAATTTAAGGAAATGCTCGATAGATACCATTTAGTTGATATATGGAGAGCACTTCACACAATGGAGAAAGACTATACGTTTCACTCAAAAGTTCATGGTACATACCATAGATTAGACTATTTTCTGATAAATCAATTGGGAGTGGCTATTATCTCCTCATCAGAGATAGGTAATTTTCTCTGGTCGGATCATGCCCCTATATATATGGCGATGGACACGTTAAGCAGTAACGTATCAAGAGGTACATGGAAATTAAATGACAATTTACTATATGATGAGGCATGTATTGCAGAGATTGGGACAGCAATATCAAAATTTACACAGGATCATGTAAATGATAGTAGCTCTCTTCCTAATCAATGGGAAACATTGAAATGTATAGTAAGGGGTCTTTTTATAAAACACAGCGCCAGGTTAAAAAAAGCAAAATGAAATAGATCAGTACAGCTTTTACAGGAAGTTGCCCAGTTGGAAAAGCAACACAAGCAAAACTCAGTACGGGGGACATTAATGGAATTAACAGATAAACGAGTTGAACTATGAACCTTATTAAATGAACAAACATTAAGGATTAGAGATAAAAATCGTACCTTATATTATCAACAAGGAAACAAACCTGGGAAATTACTAGCGAGAGCACTACGCCAACGAATGAACACTACATCCATTGTTAAGGTTAGGACAGAAACAGGTGATATGGTATATGATCCAAAAGCGATTCTAAAAACATTCCACACTTTTTATTCTCGACTGTATAATATGCCTAATCAGCTAGCAGAGCGTGATCCCGAAATATTCCAGCAAAATATACGACAGTATATAAAAGACACCGCTGTACCAACTTTAACATTAGTAGAGGTAGAGCAACTAGAAAAATAATTTTCAGAGATTGAAATTCAGAACATAATAGACTACAAAATAGGCAAAAGTCCTGGTCTGGATGGTTTTACACCACAGTTCTACAAGCTATTTAAAGATCTGCTAACCCCAATTATGAAGCAGACTTTTAACTCAGTCTCTATTTCTCAACCATTTGTTCCACAGGGCATGCAGGCATATATTTCACTTATACCTAAGCCAGAGAAGGATCACACACTGTGTGGAAACTACCGACCAATCTCGCTGACAAATGTTGATCTTCGAATATATTCAAAGATCATAGCTAATAGACTTTCACCGAAATTGCTGAGATACATACACTTGGATCAAGTGGGGTTCATAGAGGGACGAGAGGCAAGGCACAATACCCTGAAGACCCTGACTTTAATAGAATATGCTCAGAAACATGCCATGCCATCCTGCCTTTTGGCAATCGATGCAGAGAAGGCGTTCGATAGGGTGGGATGGCAATTTTTTCGAAGAGACATTTAGACAATGGGGAGTGGGCCCTGTGCTTTGTGAAAAATAATGGTTTTATACCAAAATCCATCAGCCAGAATACGGGCAAATGGAGACGTATCCTACATAGTTAATATAGCAAATAGAAGCCGGCAGGGTTGTCCCTTGTCTCCATTTTTATACGTATTAGCCATGGAGCACTTGACGATAGCGATTCGAAATAGTCAAGACATACAAGGAATCAAAGTGAGAAATGAGGAATATATAATGTCGGTATACGCAGACGATCTGCTAATATATATCACAAACCCAGTGGTGACAATCCCAATTTTGATTAAGCAGTTCAAGCGCTTCGCTGAGTTAAGCAATTTCAAAGTAAACTATAATAAATCTGAAGCATTGAATATTTCACTCTCTGAGAATACTGTTGAACTCCTTAAAAATAATTTTCCATTTAAGTGGCAGAAAAACGTAATCAAATATCTTCGAATATCCATACCTAGAGAACTGTAGAAGCTCCAGGAATATAACTACAGTGGTGTGAAAAAGTGTTTGCCCCCTTCCTCATTTCCTGTTCCTTTGCATGTTTGTCACACTTAAGTGTTTCGGAACATCAAACCAATTTAAACAATAGTCAAGGACAACACAAGTAAACACAAAATGCAATTTGTAAATGAAGGTGTTTATTATTAAAGGTGAAAAAAAATCCAAACCATCATGGCCCTGTGTGAAAAAGTGATTGCCCCCCTTGTTAAAACATACTATAACTGTGGTTGTCCACACCTGAGTTCAATTTCTCTAGCCACACCCAGGCCTGATTATTGCCACACCTGTTCACAATCAAGGCATCACTTAAATAGGAGCTGCTTGACACAGTAAGGTCCACCAGAAGATCCTTAAAAGCTACACATCATGCCGAGACCCAAAGAAATTCAGGAACAATTGAGAAAGAAAGTAATTGAGATCTATCAGTCTGGAAAGGGTTATAAAGCCATTTCCAAAGCTTTGGGAATCCAGCGAACCACAGTGAGAGCCATTATCCACAAATGGCGAAGACATGGAATAGTGGTGAACCTTCCCAGGAGTGGCCGGCCGCCCAAAATTACCTGAAGAGCGCAGCGACGACTCATCCAAGAGGTTACAAAAGACCCCACAACAACGTCCAAGGAACTGCAGGCCTCACTTGCCTCAGTTAAGGTCAGCGTTCATGCCTCCACCATCAGGAAAAGACTGGGCAAAAATGGCCTGCATGGCAGAGTTCCAAGGAGAAAACCACTGCTGAGCAAAAAGAACATCAAAGCTTGTCTCAATTTCTCCACAATACATCTTGATGATCCCCAAGACTTTTGGGACAACATTCTGTGGACCGATGAGACAAAAGTGGAACTCTTTGGAAGGTGTGTGTGTCCAAGTATATCTGGCGTAGAAGGAACACTGCATTTCAGAAAAAGAACATTATACCAACAGTAAAATATGGTGGTGGTAGTGTGATGGTCTGGGGCTGTTTTGCTGCTTCAGGACCTGGAAGACTTGCCGTAATAAAAGGAACTATGAATTCTGCTGTCTACCAAGAGATCCTGAAGGAGAATGTCCGACCATCTGTTCGTGTACTCAAGCTGAAACGAACTTGGGTTCTGCAGCAGGACAATGATCCTAAACACACCAGCAAGTCCACCACCGAATGGCTGAAGAAAAACAAAATGAAGACTTTGGAGTGGCCTAGCCAAAGTCCTGACCTGAATCCTATTGAGATGTTGTGGTATGACCTTAAAAAGGCCGTTCATGCTCGAAAACCCTCTAATGTAACTGAATTAGGACAATTCTGCAAAGATGAGTGGGCCAAAATTCCTCCAGGACGCTGTAAAAGCCTCATTGCACGTTATCGCAAATGCTTGGTTGCAGTTGTTGCTGCTAAGGGTGGCCCAACCAGTTATTAGGTTTAGGGGGCAATCACTTTTTCACACAGGGCCATGATGGTTTGGATTTTTTTTCACCTTTAATAATAAACACCTTCATTTACAAATTGCATTTTGTGTTTACTTGTGTTGTCCTTGACTATTGTTTAAATTGGTTTGATGTTCCGAAACACTTAAGTGTGACAAACATGCAAAGGAACAGGAAATGAGGAAGGGGGCAAACACTTTTTCACACCACTGTATCTCCCAATGATGCAAAAAATAAATAAGACGCTTAAAAAATATGACAAGGGGATTTTCTCTTGGACGTGCCATATAAATATCGTAAAAATGGATATACTCCCAAAAATACTTTATATTTTCCAGACTATTCCAACATTTCCCTTAACAAATATCTTGAATCTCCTCAAAAAGGCCATCGGGAGTTTCATTTGGGCATGTAAGCCTGCCAGAATTAATAGAGAAATCTTAACTAGACGAAAAAAGGATGGGGGCTTGGCTCTCCCAGATCTATCGGTTTACCTGAAAACGGTATTTGTGGCTAGGATGGTGGATTGGTTTCATAGTGCAGAGAGTAAACAGTGGGTGAAACTGGAGGAGGAGATTGCAGACATAAAATTGAAATCATTGCCATGGATAAAGAAAGAAAAAAGGCCCCGTACGGAAGAGATGCCGTTCTTGGTTGTATCAACACTGAAAGTATGGGACAGATTGGTGAAGAGGGGAATAGGGTCCACATACGTGGGCCCAATGACACCCCTCTTCAGCAATCCCGAATTTCCACCAGCAAGGGACACTATAACCTTTTTAAAATGGCATAAAAAGGATGATATAAGGTTAGTACAGATAATGGAGGGCAACAGACTTCCCCGATTGGAAACCCAGGGAAGGGAACACGAGAGGAAATGGATGTTATACTGGCAGCTTCAAAAATATATAACCTCCCTCAGGAAAGAGGTGACACTCAATAGACTACCGACAGCATTGGAACTATTATTTTTACAAGAGCAGAAACCAACACATAGCCTATCTAATGTATATAAATATTTAATTTCGAATAATAAGGATCAAGGGATAAGCTACATAAAAAAATGTGAGGAAGAGCTGGACATTATCCCAAGGGCTAAATGGGAGAAGGCAATTATATTAACACACAAGATGTCGATCTCAAATATTCATCAAGAAAGAAATTACAAAACACTAGTTAGATGGTATAAATGTCCGATAGATATGCATAGAATTAATCCAGACAATGAAGACATCTGCTGGAGATGTCGAGGGGCAACAGGCACTATGTCACATATTTGGTATTTCTGTCCAGGGGTCCAGATATTCTGGAATAAAATATATACAATATATATATATATATATATATATATTTTTTTTTCTTCTTGATGACAAGAATGTATGAAAGTCGAGAACAAATGGAAAGAATGTGGGGGGGGGGTATGAATGTGAAGGAGATAAAATATGGACGGGTTACAGAACTGATATAAAAATAATAAATCGATCAGTGACAAACAGAGGTTAGGTATTCGATTACAGGGTTATGTGAAGATAGAAAGTAATCTGATTGTATTGTTGGACAAAGAATGGATCTGTAAATGTTTGATAAGAATAATTGGAAAAAAAATTTTGTTAAATAAAGATTTATAAAAAAATTCACTCTTTTTAGCAAGAGGAGCAAGATTTGTATTATGCCTAGACAACAGCGGAAGGGTAGAATCCTTAGGCAGTGGAGCTTCCTGTATCAATAATTAAAAATATAAAATTTTTGGCTTAGGAGTCTCTAGTGTCTCTCTCTCTCCTGTTCTTAAGCATTGAATCGCCACTGCCGCTTTCAGTGATGACGGATTCGCTCTCTCATGGACAGTTTTGCCATCCAGCTCCAAGAGACTACTTTTGATGGCATGGAAGTTAAGAGGCAGTGGCTACCAGGTCAATTATGCTCAGTGAAGGTAGTGCCTACCTTGTGTCAATCCAGAGAGGTCTTCATGAATAATGCTGCGTACACACGATCGGACTATCCGGTGTACTTAGTCCGATGGACTTAGTCTGGCGGACAACCCACCGGACTTTCCAGCGGAGGTCCGCCGGACTTTCCGAATGTGCGGACTTGCCCACACATGCCCGGACTTTTCCACTGGAGTCCGCCGGATTTTTGGTCGAGGTCCGCCGGACTTATAAAATGAACGGAGTAAAGTCCGTTCATTTTGTACGTGACTCCAGGTAGACGGGACCAGCGAAGGAAGTCAATGTCCAGACGGGCAGATTGTCTGCCGGACTGCTGAGGATAATTTTGAGTTAATATAATGGGGGGTATGTGGCGCTAACCCCTAAATAAATAAACTAAAAAATCTCCTATGGGACGTATTTTCCAAGTGATGGGTAACCTTATAGTAATGTGCTACCAAATTTACATATAAAATGTAAACATCATAAATACATAAATAACATGAAATATTGATAAAAATAATGAATGAAGTAGTGAATACGTGCAAAATGTGACCAATAAGGCTAATAAAAACGTGCTGAGATAAAATGATGATAAAAGATATTCCAATAAAAAGATGAATTGATTATGTGAACGTGCTGGAATAAAATATATAGTGATAAAAGATAATCCAATAAAAGGATAAATAAATGTAACAATAATTCCGCGAAATAAATAGTGAGGTCTATAATCAATAAGAAGGAAAATGCCTTCTGTGGACCAATAAAATCTAAAGTGCACAGTGCAGAGTGCAAACACGTTAAATAAAAGACAAAAATGAGGTCTAAATGTGCAAAGAGATATGTGCATCAATAATCCAATAATGCAGCAAAGTGACTAATTCACTGAGAGATATAAAAAGTGATCCAACCAAGAATCAGGACCAGACTGAGGTCTAAATGTGCAAAGAGATGAATAGGAATAATTGCATCCAATTCAGATATGCAAAAAAATGACCGAAATGGACTATAACAATACGGAGAAATAAATAAAAAAATCCAGAACAGAATATATGAACTCCTAGCGAAATATCGTGGTGCACTACAGGTCCCAGCTTGTAGTGGACATAACACAGGGGTAAGGGTACCCAAACAGTACATAATGATAATAAGCTTCTTGGTGAGTGCAAGGAAAGAAGTTCCAGATAGCTTAAATAATATACAGTTCAGTGCAATTTCCATGCAGATGACAAAGCGTGCTCCGTGGTGTTTTCAGGGGTGCACCCCACTGTTTCCCCCAGCCTCTCACCTCTAATAATGGCCCCAATAGGCCTAGTAAAGCAAGGAACTCTGGATGGTAATCCTGGTGTATAGCCTGGTAAACCTCTCCTTCCTATGGATTCCTATGCGTTTTACCTACCTCTCATTCCGGTCCCTATAGTAATTCCAAACGTCACTCCAGAGGGAAGCGATCACTCTCAATTCAGGTCAGTATAAAGGGTGGGGGATAAGAGAAGAAAAGGCGCTCCAATGTGTAGTATAATAAGAGTAATTTTAATGAAAAATAGCCACTTACATATTAGCTTGTGTAAAACCGCTCAAGATGGAGGTACTTCCGGTCCTGGACGAAAACCGGAAGTAAACAATCAAATTTTGAGTCAAAACTTCTAAGTCCGCCGGACTTTTGGAAAGTAAAAAATTCCGCCGGAGCCCACACACGGGCGGATTGTCCGCCGGACCAAGTCTGCTGTATCGTGTGTATGCGGCATAAGACTTACCTAAGAATATGGGAAAATTATGCAGATCTCACTCTGGGGCTGAACAGGGGCCTAGGTTCAAATATGTTTAGAGCTCAAAGTTCAGCCTTGTCTGCACTTGCAGAGGTCTAAGGAGTCCTTATCCTTTAGTGATGCAATTCTTAAAGGCTTGCATTAAGTTATAGGCCTCACAGGAAACCATTGTTCCCTATGTGGAACTTGCTTATGGTCCCCATTTCTATCAAGGCCTAATTTCTATCCTACAGAATTGACTACACTCTGCAAACTCTAAAGACCGTATTTCTGGTTGCTACAATCTCTATGAAGGATGTCAGAACTGCAGGCTTTGTACTCAAGGAGCCTCACTTAACATTACACCCAGACAGAACAGAATAGTCCTAAAACTCCAGACTGCTTTTATCCATGGGGTGTCTTTCTCCTTTCAATTTAACCAGGAAGTTAATTTGCCGTCTTTCTTGGTTGAGTGAGAGAACCACATTCCCTGGATGTTGAGCTAACGCTGGTGGCCTGCTTGGCAGCTACCTGTTCTTGGTTCCAGCGTGGCCTAAAGCAGGTTCAGTCAGCATCAACATGCTCAGTCACCATTTAACTAGGGCAGTGGCAGCTCTGTGGACAGCTCAGTGCTGAGTTTCCTGAGGTATTTGCAAGTCAGCAATACCTCCCAGGACACCTATGTAGCCTAAGTCCTACCCCACCACTGGTAAAAATTGGGGGCTCCTACGACCTATGGTTCCAGATATATGGGGCTCCTTGAGCAGTCTGTCAGAAGCTAAATACAGAGCGGCAACTTTAACCACTTCCCATCCCACGTATTGTCATATGACGTCCACAAGGTGGCTTTCTCATCCCGGGCGGACGTCATATGATGTCCTTGGCTTCCCGCATGCATAGGGGACATGACCGCTGCATAACCAAGAAGCCAATGCACGTGCCCAGCAGCCGCGATGTCCGTCTGGCACACGCAATTGCTCTTGACAGAGAAGGAACGTGGATCTGTGTGTGTAAATACACAGATCCACATCCTGTCAGGGGAGAAGAGATAGATTGTGTGTTCCTTGTATATATGAACACCGATTGGTCTCCTCCTCCCCTAGTCAGCCCCATCCCCGCACATTTAGAACATAGTCAGGGAACACATTTAACCCCTTGATCGATTTTTTTTTTACCAAATATATGTAGAAGAATATATATCGACCTAACCTGAGGAATTAAAAAAAAAATTAAGCACTTCAGCCCCAGACCAATTGTCAGCCTAAGGACCAGAGGTCTTTTTACAATTTTGCGCTGCACTGCTTTAACTGGTAATTGCGCAGTCATGCAATGTTGTAACCAACCTAAATTTGCGTCCTTTTCTTCCCACAAATAGAGCTTTCTTTTGATGGTATTTGATTGCCTCTGTGATTTTTATTTTTTGCGATATAAACGGAAAAAGACTGAAAATTTTGAAAAAATAATATATTTTCTACTTTTTGTTATAAGAAAAATCTAATAAACTCAATTTTAGTCAAACATTTGGGCCAAAATGTATTCAGCCACATGTATTTAGTAAAAAAATGCCAATAAGCGTATATTTATTGGTTTGCGCAAAAGTTATAGCGTCTACAAACTAGAGTACATTTTCTGGAATTTACACAGCTTTTAATTTATGACTGCCTATCTTATTTCTTGAGGTGATAAAATGGCAGAGCAGTAAAAAAAAAAAAAACAAATGACCCCATTTTAGAAAGTAGACACCCCAAGCTATTTGTTGAGAGGCATATTGAGTCCATGGAATATTTTATATTTTGCCACAAGTTGTGGGAATATTACAAACTTTTTTTTTTGCCCAAAGTTGTCACTAAATGATATATTTCCCACACATGCCATGGTCATATGTGGAATTACACCCAAAAATACATTCTGCTGCTTCTCCTAAGTAGGGGGATACCACATGTGTGGGACTTTTTGGGAGCCTATCCGCATACGGGACCCCGAAAAGCAAGCACCGCCTTCAAAATTTCTAAGGGCATAAATTTTTGATTTCACTACCTATCACAGTTTCGAAGGCCATAAAATGCCAAAATAGCACAAACCCCCCCCAAATGACCTCATTTTGTAAGGTAGACACCCAAGCTATTTGTTGAGTGGCATGGTGAGTATTTTACAGCTCTCATTTGTTTTTGAAAATGAAGAAAGTAAAGATAAAAACATTTTTTTTTCTTTTTCCAATTTTCAAAACTTTGTGACAAAAAGCGAGATCTGCAAAATACTCACCATACCTCTCAGCAAATAGCTTGGGGTGTCTACTTTCCAAAATGGGGTCATCTGGGAGGGGTTTGTGCCATCTGGGCATTCCATGGCCTCTGAAACTGTGATTGGCTGTGAGGAGTAAAATAAAAAATGACACCCTTAGAAAGCCTGAAGGCAGTGCTTGGTTTTTGGGGTCCCGTACGCAGCTAGGGGATACCACACATGTGGTATCCCCGTACTCAGGAGAAGCAACAGAATGTATTTTGAGGTGTAATTCCACATATGCCCATGACATGTTTGAGCAATATATAATTTAGTGACAACTTTTTGTAGAAATTATTATTATTATTTTTTTTCATTATTCAATCTCTTGGGACAAAAAAAAAATAATATTCAATGGGCTCAACATGCCTCTTAGCAAATAGCTTGGGGTGTCTACTTTGCAAAATGGGGTCATTTGGGGGGGTCTGAACTGTCCTGGCATTTTATGCACAACATTTAGAAGCTTATGTCACACATCACCCACTCTTCTAACCACTTGAAGACAAAGCCCTTTCTGACACTTTTTTGTTTACATGAAAACATTGTTTTTTTTGCAAGAAAATTACATTGAACCCCCAAAAACTTTATATATTGTTAAAGCAAAGGCCCTACAGATTAAAATGGTTGGTGTTGCATTTTTTTTCCACACAGTATTTGCGCAGCGATTTTTCAAATGCATTTTTTTGGGAAAAAATACACTTTTTTATTTTAATGCACTAAAACACACTATATTGCTCAAATTTGTGATGAAATAAAAAAGATGATCTTAGGCCGAGTACATGGATACCAAACACGACATACTTTAAAATTGCGCACAAACACGCAGTGGAGACAAACTACATACATTTTTAAAAGCCTTTAAAAGCCGTTACAGCTTATCACATTACATTTACAGAGGAGGTCTACTGCTAAAATTACTGCCCTCGATCTGACCTTCGTGGTGATACCTCACATGCATGGTGCAATTGCTGTTTACATATGACGCCAGACCGACGCTTGTGTTCGCCTTTGCGCAAGAGAAGGGGGGGCAGGGGTGCTTTTTTTTTTTTTTTTTTTAAACTGTTCCTTCCATTTTTTTTTGTTATCATTTTTATTGTTATCTCAGGGAATGTAAATATCCCCTATGATAGCAATAGGCAGTGACAGGTACTCTTTTTTAAAAAAAATTGGGCCCTCTATTAGACCCTAGATCTTTCCTCTGCCCTCAAAGCATCTGACCACACCAAGATCGGTGTGATAAAATGCTTTCCCAATTTCCCAATGGCGCTGTTTATATCTGGGAGGGGGGACATTTCCTCCCACTGCTTGTGAAAGCAGTCTAGAGGCTAATTAACCGCTAGAATTGCTTTTACATGAAAGCTGATCACTGGCTGAAAAGAATGATACCAAGATGATACCTAAACCTGCAGGCATCATTCTGGTATAACCATTCAAAGTCCAGCAACATACTGGACATATATTATAATCTTTTTTTTTTTCATGCAGCCTCTTGGCTGAATGAAAAAAAGAGATTGATCAGTGGGTATGCCCACCATTAGAATACCTCCCTTCATCCACCCACTTCTAATGATGGGCATACATGCACCATTTATATATGCCGAAGCATGGGGGCATCCTCCCGCAAAAGTTATGCCGCGTACACGCGGTCAGACTTTTCCACGGGCAAGCCTCCGTCGGAATTTTGACCGTATGTACACGACATTAGGAGCCAATCGCTCCTCCACCCCTGCTGCCCCCATGCTTCGGCATATATGCTCTTTTTTTTTAACTGTGGTGGTCAAATCACCTCCTACAGCGTTGGAGTCCCGGCTTTATGTATCGTGGGAGCAAACGCTGTTGCTGTCAAGATAAATAAATCCGCGCTGCAGCTGAATGACGCACCTGAAAACAAAAAAATGGTTAACAATAAAATACAGTAAACAGTAAAGTATAACAAAATTACATACCTGAAAAGCAAGCATGATAAAACATAATAAAACATTGCAGAATAGAATACAGTAAAAAAGAGCAACAATAGAGAGAGAATAGAGAGAGAGAGAGAGAGAGAACAATAAAACGACAACTATTTTTTTTTTCTTATTTAATATTTTTTTGTACGTTTTTTATTTAATTATTTTTTTTTACACTTTTTTTTGTAACTGTAATTTTAACTGTAACGGTCGGGTCCCAAATGCGATGGCATCTTGGGAGACCCTGTGTAAGTGTATCCTAGCCTGTGAAATGCTGTATCCTACGCTAAAACTTCACTAGTGTGTGGTAGCGTTCAAAACACTCACCAATGCAAACACCAGGATTGTCAGGACAGCGTGGACAATAATAACGGGTGTCGCGCCTTGATCCACGCTTGCTACAGACACGTCATCTTCTTTGGGGGGCTCGTTGGGTAGGGGTACTCGGGAGGGCATAAGTAAAATGCCTCTCATGCAGCCGGCTTACTGCATTTGGTTGGGAATGGTGAGGTGCAGAACCGTCTGGATACAGAAGGTCTGTGACAACCTCTTCCTGGAATTCAAGGAAGGGTAAAGTCCCGCCTGAAGCTCCGTATAGCACATGAGCGTTAAATAAATAAATAAATAGACACTTTTTTGTACCAGCGTCTAGCCTTAGGGGCAACTAGATACGGCGCCAACAACTGGTCGTTGAGATCCACCCCTAACATATTTTGGTTATATTTGTGGACACAGAGGGGTTTCTCCACAACACCAGCCACCGTACGAATTTGGACTGTCGTGTCTGCATGAAGGGAGGTAAGTATGAAAACATTCTTATTATGCCTCCACTTCATAGCGAGCAAGTTATTACACTTGAAGCAGGCTCTCTCCCCCAGCCTATGACGGGAATCTACAAGCCGCTGGGGAAAGCCCCAGCGATTAGGTTGCACGGTGCCACATGCTCCAATCTGATGACCAAACAAGTGACTAAACAGTGGTAATAATTGTCCACGTACAAGTGGTACCCCTTTCCGAATAAGGGTGGCACCAAGTTCCACACCATCTTGCCAGCGCTCCCTATGTAATCTGGACAGTTCTCCTGCTCTACGGAACTATATTTTCCCTCATAAACCAAAAAGCTCCATGTATAGCCTGATGCCCTGTCACAGAGCTTATAGAGCTTGACCCCGTATCTGGCACGCTTGCTGGGAAGGTACTGTTTGAAAGACAAGCGGCCAGAAAACTTAATCAGGGACTCATCAACGCAGATAACTTGATTGGGAGTAAACAAGGCTGCAAAACGTTGGTTGAAATGGTTTATGAGGGGCCGAATTTTGTAGAGCCAATCAAATTCAGGGTCTCCACGAGGACGACAAAGTTCATTGTCGTTAAAGTGCATGAACCGCAAGATCTGTTTGTATCGTGCCCTGGACATGGAGCGAGAGAACACGGGCATATGGTGGACTGGGAGGGTGGACAAATAAGTCCTCAGAGTCGGGAATTTATGTGTGCCCATGTTGAGGGAAAGGCCCAGAAAAGACTTAAATGCACACAGACTTTCCAGGCCTACCTCAGGACATCCTGTAAGCCAGGGTACCTGCCCAAGAACCGCTGCACCACCAAGTTAAGGACGTGAGCCACACAGGGCACATGGGTCAGTTGTCCTGTCGGAGGTCGGAGAGGAGGTTGGTGCCATTGTCGTAAACCACCATTCCTGGCTTAAACTGGCGTGGCATCAACCACCTCTCAGCCTGCCCCTGCAGAGCTGACAGAACCTCTGCCCCAGTGTGGCTCCTGACCCCCAAGCACATCAGCGCAAGCACCGCAAGGCATCTTTTTGCCTGCATATTTGCATAGCCCCTTGAAAGCCTACGGAGCACCGCTGGTTCCGAGGACAAAGCACAGGAAGAGGCCATGGAGGAAGAAGAAGAGGAGGGGGTGGAGGAGAGAGGTATGTCAGAATCACCAGTAGTAGCATTTGGAGGCGTGGTGGCTGAACAACCTCCAACACTACTGCACCTTGTCCTGCATCCTTCCCAGCTGCCAGAAGAGTCACCCAATGCGCTATGAAAGATAGGTAACATTCCTGTCCATGCCTGCTGGACCATGAGTCAGCGGTAATATGCACCTGACCTCCCTGTCCATCGAGGCCAAGATATCACCTTCCACATGCCAGTAGAGAGCCGGAATTGCCTTCCGTAAGAAAAAGTGGCGTTTGGGAACCTGCCACTGAGGAACTGCACATTCCACAAACTCACAGAAGGGGGCAGAGTCTACCAACTGAAAAGGCAGCAGTTGAAGTGCTAGCAATTTAGCCAAGCTAGCATTCAACCGCCGGGCATGTGGATGGCTGGGAGTAAACTTCTTTCGATGGTGCAGCAGCTGGGGCAGGTAAATTTGCCTGGTACAATCGGACGTCGGTGTACCGATAGCAGTTTGCTTGCAAGTACTTGGCTGTGACACACCTAATTCTACACCTTCATTCCTCTCAGTGAAGCTTTTAGAGAGGACTGAAGGTATAGTGGGATTGGAGATCCCAGCTGATGAGGAGCAAGGAGAGGTCCTTCTTTGTTCTTTGGTGTGGGTCTTTTAGGTACACTTGCCAACGAACTGCATGGCAGGTCAACATATGTCTGGTCAAGCATGTGGTGCCCAAGCGGCTGATGTTTTGGCCACGCAAGATATGCTTGAGACATATGTTGCAAATAGCAGTGGTGCGATTTGATGCACTCGTCTTAAAAAGGCCCACCCCAAAGAACTTTTGGAATAACGCGCAGAGACAGCAGCGCCCTGCACATGCGCAGCTGTGCGGTGTGATGCAGTCGGTGTGCTGCCCTTAAGCTGACCCCTGGAGGGCATCCTGCCTCATTGGAGATGTGCCTCCTCCTCCTTCTCTCTCCTATCAGGCACCCACGTGGAGTCAGTGACCTCATCATCTTCTCCCTCCTCATCACTGGAGCAAACCTGGCAGTATGCTGCAGCTGGGGGAACATGACTGCCAGATTGCTGTCCTTCTTGGATATCCCCTCTCTCTGGACTCACGTTACTGTTTTTCTCTAGCTGGGTATCATCATCAGAGCCTTCAAAATGCTGGGCATCCTCATGCAGCATGTACTAAGGCCCAATTTTCTGTAATTACAATTCTTGATATAATATTTCACAGCAGGGCCCGTTCCAGCGCCCACCAAGAGTAACTGTGAGGACTTACAGTGTTGTGACACCAGCACCACCACCGCCAAAGGCCGAATTTTTCTACTACTGTTCAACAATGGCATGTAATTACAACTCTTGATATAATAGTTCACAGCAGAGCATTCCAGCACCCACCAAGAGTCACTTTTAGGGCTTACAGTGTTGTGGCAACACCTTAGGCCCAAATTTCTGCAGAGCATATAGGGCAGGCCCCTACTTTCAAACATCCAACTTACAAACGTCTCCTACTGGCAAACGGAAGGAGACAACAGGAAGTGATATGAAATCTACCCCTAGGATGGGGAATTCTCTCCTGTAAGAGCTGATATGGGAAAAAAACGTGTCTCCTCTCCACTGATGCTTTATCCCAATCCTTGTTTTACTAAAAAAAACACATTTTCAAAAAACATTTGTCATTGGGACAGAAAGTGAGGTGAAAATATATTTTTGGACTGGAGCTACACTTTAAAAATGTACCAGTTCAAAATTACAAACAGATTCTAACAACAAACCTACACAGTCCATGTCTTGTTTGCACCGCCTGCATACTGCTGTTCAGAGTATATAGGGCCTGGGGGCCCCACGCCTTTCCGTTTTTTAATTTGGGTACGAGGTTCCCCTTAATATCCATACAAGACCCAAGGGGGCTGGTAATGGGAAGGGGGGCGGGGGATACCCATGCCACTTTTCTCAATGAGTTTCATCCATATTGCCGGGACCAGACATTACATTAAAACTGGAAAAATTGAAAAGAAAATGTGCTACGGTAAAAGCACACCAAGTGTGCGTATAGACTATTGTGGGCCTCAGAAGGCCTTGCTGGAAGCTGCGACTCTGCTGTAAAACATAACTACAGTGAAACATAAACGAGAAATAAAAAGAGCAGCGCTTAACCAAAAAGTGATGTGCATATAATTAATTGACCATGCCTGTTGCCAGCCCCAGTCATTGGTGTATATAGAATGAATGGCAGGAAGAGCCCATTAGCGACCCCTGCCTATGGGACCAGGGACTGAGACATGTCAGTTAATGTTTAGGTTAAAGAAAAACCGTTGACAATAAACTTTATGAAATAAAGGGTAGTAACAGACAAAAGGTCATGTGACTTTACCTATAAAAGGACAAGGATCGTCAACGGTTGACAGTTGCAACGCCGGCACTTTAAGAAGACGCATCCTCCCTGCTGTCTCGATGGAGAATCTGCTGCGTCAGATGATGGACCGGGCCTCCGCTCCTGACGGGGATTCCTGGATGCGATCCTGCCTGTCTGCTTTCCCTTCTCCGGTTCCTTTCGCCTCCGTTTCCCCCCTTCTCTCCCTCTCCCACAGCTCCCCAAGCCTATGGAAAACCTTCCGGGTCTCGCTGGCACATCATTTCCTCCCTATAATAATAGGGAGGAGCCCCTCCTCCGGTTCGGCTGCCGTATGCACAGTGGGAACCTCCAGTGATGGACAGCTCACCGGCCCCTCCTACGATGACGTCGTCCGCCCATTACTCTGCTCCGGCCCCAGGCCCTGAAATGACGTCGGGAGAAGGCTCATGCGCAGTTCAAACTGGCATGGGGCACAACAACAACAATCGGATGGTCCGCTGGATCGAATCCCGGGGACCTCCACCTGCTAAAAGGGGTAAATGTTCTGCTAAAAGTAATAAGAGAAATGTGAATAAAAATACACCTTTTCGAGTGCGCATGCGCGAGGGAGCCGTGATGGACGCCTAGTCACGGAGCTCCGCACCGCCCCAGACCTAACGGACATCACAGCACCAGCCCGACCTGCCGAAATACCGCAATTAAGCGGCGATCTGCCCCACGGACCACCAGGGAATACCCCCTGCTGGTTAAGCAGTCCCACAGACTATAATCGGGAGACATTCCTCTCAGCCCCCTCACAGCCAGGGCATCCTCTCACCGCTCCGGACCTAACGGAGCTCACAGCGCCAGCCCGACCCACCTAATTACCGCTTCCAAGCGGCGATCTGCCTCACAGACCACCAGGGAATACCCCCGCATGCCAGGGAACTCCACACGGCGCAACCTGGAGAAGTTTTTCTCAGCATCCACACAGCCAGGGTGTACCAAGATGGCCGCCACAACGGCCAGCTCTCCTCAGATCTCCCTCATGGAAGCACAACAGGATTGCAGGAAAGTCGTTCCCCCAGCTCATTCACTGCTCACCCCAGGACCTCCACTGCCCTATCATCAGGAGATGACCCCCTCCCCAGCCTCCACAGACTCGCTCCTCAGCCGCACCTTTGGGGCTCCTCCATTTTCCCCAGCAGGGCCTGTAATGGCCGCCCTTACTGACTCTCCTGCATATGGAGCCTCTGACAGGGATCAATCTTTCAATATGGAAGACCTATTCCTCAGACTTTCATCCCTACTTGACAAAGGGCTTGCCTCCACTGCTGCCAAAATCACGGGCGACATCAAGGCTGACCTCCAGAGCATCGGGTCACGCATTGACGCCATTGAAGCCAGGGTAGATCAAACCACCACAACAGCCCACCAACATTCTGACCTCATCTCCACCCTTCATGATCAATTAGACACAGCTATGGCCCGCATTGACGAATTGGAAAACAGATCCAGGCGGTATAACTTTAGGATCAGAGGCCTCCCGGAATCCATTCAGGATGTCCCCTCTGCAACACAAGACCTCATTAAATCTCTGATCCCCAATATCCCCTCACACCGCCTTGAACTCGATAGGGCCCACAGATCACTCGGGCCACCCAGGAAGGATGGTACTCCCAGGGATATCATAGCCAAACCGCACTTTTACGCAGTAAAGGAAGCCATAATGAAACAGGCCCGAGCCATGCCTCAGGTGACTTGTCAGGGTCACCCAGTACAAATTTTTACTGACCAGCCCCCTTCACTATTCAGCGCAGAAGGACCCTGAAGCCCCTTCTACAAGCTCTCACTACAAAAGAAATCAAGTATAGATGGTCCTTCCCCTTCGCCGTAAAATTTACTCTAAAAGGTCAGGAGTACTCCTTCTCCAACTTTATCGACGGCGAACGCCTGCTTCTGAAACTCAAGGTGATCTCCCAAGAGGCCGACATGGACGTCTCAATCCCTCCAACAGCCTCCAACAAACGCCCTCTGCCGACGAGCCCACCCAATCCACTATGGAACAAGTCCAAGACTCGCCGATTGCAACCCAATGGTCCACATTGAGTGCAACATGGAAAACCTTCTTTCACTCACATGGTCTTGACCGACCCCCCACGTTGACTTGTTACTTTGTCAACTGAGATTCCAGTTTTATTTTCCCGACCCTGAACTCTGGACTTTGCGGTAGATATTCCTACCTGTATGATGCCCCCAGATGCTCACTGACCCCTTCGGCCAAATTGATCGGATCATTTCTTCTAGCAAAACGCAGATGAACTGTTCATTGTCGCAGGCTCCATGCTTTCTTTACTAGTATCCGGCTGGATCTAGCGGAATTTTCACCCTAATGTCACTGCCTGCACTACTCCCTAGTTGGTCGCTACTGAGTGGACATCTTGTTCTTCTTTAGCTGGGGTTGGAAACCCCTCTAATGTTATAGTCTTTTTTTTTTTTAATTCCAATCTACTCGACATCTTTACACTGATTGACGATCGTTTGCCCTAAGGGCTGGTTTTATGTCAAGTTTATGTATTTCATTTTTCCCTCAGACCCGGAAGGTCCTGGTCTGGGGCGGTACACATGCACCTCCTCCTATCCCTCTGACTCCCATCCGGATTCGTTGGGATTGGATCTCCAGGCCGCGTTTGGCATGGAGAATTTTTTCTCTTTTTATGCTTCCTGCTCTTCTAAGAGCAGGAGGATTCCTAGGTCGGGCCTATCCCCCTGGTTCACTCTGTCATCCAGGGAGAGATCGCTGGGCCTCTTTTCTTTTCCTTCTTCCCTACCTTTCCCCACCTCTTTCTATCTTTCGGAGCATCAATTAATTCTTGTTTTTCTTTCAGTGAGCACATTCCCACGAAACACGCTTCCGGGGACACCAACCAGCGGTATTCCAGAAGAATGTCCTCTCACCTGCTACAGGCCGGAACACTTTCAGGTTAGTGATGATGACTGTTTGCACGCTCCCCCTGACAGTACCCATGGCTGACAGCACTCAGCACACGTTAAAAATAGCCACGCACAATGTACAGGGTATGAATTCCCCCATAAAACGGAAAAAGCTATTTAACTCCTACAAATCCTCCAAGATTGACATTGTCATGCTTCAGGAAACACACCTCCCGATTCGGTATAGTCCCAAATTCCTCCATGCCCACTTCCCCGCCTTCTTTTTGGCAAACGCAGAAAACAAAACCAGAGGGGTTGCTATTGCTTTTGCTAAAGGCTGCAACTTTACCCTGACCTTAGAAATGCGAGATCCAGAGGGCAGATATATACTTGTTAAGGGGACGATTGAGGATGACCTCTTCTCCCTCATCTCATACTACGCACCCAACAAAGGACAAGCAACCTTTTTTAAAAGTATGTTTGCATTTCTTTCCCCATTCCTCAAGGGTACAGTCATTTTCGGGGGGGGACTCCAATTCCGCCTTCGACCAGGCTTTAGACAGGTCCAAATCCCCTTCCTCCCAACTCACCAGGCCCACCAAAGAAAGCCTTAAGATAGCCAAACTCATCCATGCTCGGGGCATGGCAGATGTCTGGAGGGAACTCAACCCGGAAAAGAGGGACTACTCTCATTTCTCCGCTCCTCATAACCTATATGCCAGGATTGACCACCTCCTAACCCAAACCCGAAATATTCCCCGGATTCTCTCCTCTAAAATCACTGATTCTGCCCTCTCCGACCATGCTATTGTAACTCTATCTATGCACAGACGCTACCCGAAGCCAGGATTCGGTCAATGGCGATTGAACGAATCCCTGCTATCGGATCCGATAAAAGTCCAATCGTTGAAAAAAACAATCACAGAATACTTCTCCCTTAATAAAACCGAAGGGATCTCAGCGGAAACACTGTGGGCGGCCCACAAACCATTCATCAGAGGCGATATAATCAAAATGACGACGCAACTTAAACGAGAACGGGCAGTGGACATAAAAAGACTTGACGATCAATATGCTTCCCTTCGCGCCCAGCACAAACAACGTCCCTCTCCCTCCTTGCGTACCCAACTCGACAAAACTAGACTCGAACTCAACCTTGCCCTGACTACACAAGCCGAAAAACAAATACGGTTTAGTAAAAATAAATTTTATACACAAGGGGATAAATTGGGATCAATGCTAGCTTCTAGGCTAACACCCAAATTTCGCTCCTATGTAATGGCCAAAATCAGGATCCCAGGACAAGGTACATCATCCAACCCTGCCAAAATTCTTGAAGTATTCCATGACTTCTACTCCAAACTTTACAGTCAACATGACTCTGCTGACCAGCCTGCTCTTTCCAGGTATCTCAACGGGATCCCCGTTCCCTCCCTTTCTGCAGAACATAAGGCTATACTAGAAGCCCCCTTCTCGATAGAAGAGGTCCAGGATGTTATTACTGCTCTAAAGTCTAACTCAGCACCAGGCCCAGATGGCCTATCCAACTCCTACTATAAGACATTCCCGTCTACCCTGTCACCCCACCTCACTAAATTTTTCAATTCCAAGATAAGTGGAACCCCACTTAATACTGCTTTCATTGCAGTTATTCCAAAGCCAGACAAAAATCCAGAAGAAGTCGGCAATTACAGACCTATCTCTCTCATCAATAGTGATCTAAAAATCCTTACCAAAATCTTAGCGAATCGTCTGGCTTCCTTCATCACGAGATATATACACAGGGATCAGGTGGGGTTCATCCCAGGCAGGCAGGGCCCTGACCAGATCAGAAGGGCTATTGATATAGTCTCCATACTTCAGACTGGATGGGATGGGGGCCCTAAACAATCAGGCATGCTCCTTTCACTAGATCTCCAAAAAGCCTTTGACTCAGTCTCCTGGCCTTATATTTTTGAGATCCTCCAACGCTGGGGCTTTGGAAACAACTTTATGGGTTTAATACGAGCTCTATACTCCAATCCCACCGCTCGCGTCAAGCTTCAAGGTCACTGTTCACAACCTATTTCCATCTCTACGGGAACTAGACAGGGCTGCCCGTTATCCCCCCTGATATTTGCTATTGCCATAGAAACCCTTGCAATTTCCATCCGCCAAAACCCCAATATTCACGGTGTCCGATGCGGATCCCAGACCCACAAATGCGGACTCTTCGCGGATGACGTTCTCCTTTTCCTCACTTCCCAGACGACATCTCTACCTAATCTTTGCCAATCTCTAGACGAATTTGCTACCATTTCTGGATTACGGGTTAATTACTCTAAGTCACAAGCATTAAATGTCTCTCTTCCCTCTACAACGGTCGACTCCCTACGACCTTACTTTAAGTTTCATTGGAACACCTCAACCATTAAATATCTCGGTGTCGAGCTTACGGCCAAAACGGAGAACCTTTATAGCACCAATTACCCTCCCATGTACCAAAAATTGGAACTGGACCTCCAAACATGGTCCAAACATAATCTCTCTTGGTTGGGGAAGATCAATTCAATAAAGATGACGTTGCTCCCTAGACTCCTTTATCTTTTCCGCTCACTACCCACCCCTATCGTAAGAGATCACCTTAAAAAGTTCCAAAGTAAAGTTCTTAAATTTATCTGGGGCTCGAAAGGATATAGGATTCCGCAGCAAACCTTGTATCTACATAGGCAGAAAGGGGGGGTCGGTTTGCCCCACTTTCATAAATACTACATTGCTGCCCGGATTGCTCAGCTCTCCGTGCTGTACTCCAAATACGAAAAGCCGGATTGGGTCCACATTGAAAGGCAAGCAGTTCCGCATTACACCCTAGATTTTCTCCTCTGGTCAAATCCGAAATTGCGTCCTCCGATTTTGGCCCCTACCCTCTCGCATATGTTCGCCCTCTGGGACTCTGTTCGCTCCAACACAAATTTGGTCTCGGCCTATAAACCCCTGTCCCACTTGCTAAGGCCTGGAAAAAACCCAGGGTCTCCTTCCCAGCAGTACTTAGGAAAATCTCTTGGATAATGTCACAGGAGAAGCTAGCCAGTGTTATCTCTAAAATGGTCTGTAAATTTGAATCCACATGGGAACCCTGGGCCATTTTTATTGGCGCTCCATGGATCACTAACTCGATAATCCCCTGAACCAGATCCTATATTTGATGCTCCGAACATCCTGACTATACTCCCTCTCCACCCTTCAACTCTCCTTCTATCCACTCCCTCTTTTCCCCTCTCGCTCTCTCTTTACTGCCGTCTGCTTTCTCCTCTTCCCTCTCCTTCTATTTTGTAGCTTACTATATGATTGACGGTGCCCTAGTTTCAGGTTTCTCCTTAGGTACTGGCAACCTAGAGGGGTAGGCCTTACTTGCAGCTTTGCATCTGCATGGCTGGGGGGTGGAACGGTGGGGGCTTTCCCTATTGGGCACAGATAGATCCCAGATGGGGTGCCTGGTAGGGGGAGATCCCCATACGTTTCTCCGCCTGGAGGGCCTTCTCCTCCCACCTCTGTAGGGCTGGAACATAGGGCCCCGTCTAACCGTTCCACGAGAAATAACAGTTTCACTCATTTGTCACAGCTGAATGATGCTTGTTTACCATTTTTACATGTTTTCGTGTTGACAATGTTTATATGCCATGTCATTTCTCATTGTATTCTCTTTGAAAAATTTCAATAAAATATTTTGAAATAAAAAATACACCTTTTCTGCTTATGCCTGATGCTGATTTGGAGATGAATGTTTGTAGTTCGGAACCTGCTGATGTATATCATGCTGAACCGCCATCTTCAATGCCTATACATGTAATGTCTGATGTTCATGATCTACCCGTTGATGCTTTTAGTTCATTTTCTTTTTCTACAGCGGATAATTCAGGATTGTTACAGTCTGCTAAGGCTTTTTATGACGATGCTTCTGGGTCTGCTCAGCCTGTAGTCTCACATACTGTTCCACAGATGACACCTAGTGGTGAGTCTCCGCAATTGCGTAACCTATTGTCATGGATGTCATCCTTTGCTTCGCTTGCTGACAATTTAAAAAAATGTTTTGCTGATGTTAATGTTGGAGCTTTGCCTGCTGTGAATGTACGTTCGCCTGCGAATGTTGCTCCAGTTGCTGAAGTTCCTGTTTTGCCGACTACTTCTCATGTCATTCCTGAATGCTGTTTCAAGGAAGCGATGGCGTGTGAGATTTCGCCTCTTGGTTTTCATTTGTCGCCATCGGACAAGAGTAAAATTTGTAAAGGAGAATATATTGAAATACTTATACGGAAATACGGTTTGAAGTCGCCTAATCATTTTGTGCGCATATCTGCTCCTTTGTCGGCGGATTTGTTGGTGTGGAAAAAATTTCTTGGGTCTTTTAATGGCCGCACTTTTTGGCAGATGCCTTTTCAGGATGCCTCTGTTATCTCTTTATTTACTGATGCGGCTGGCAGTTGCGGCTATGGCGCCTTTTACCAGGGTCATTGGTCAGCTGGCATTTGGCCTGCATGTTGGCATGCACGAGGATTGACTGGTAACATAGTCCTTCTTGAATTATTCCCAATCTTGGTGTCCTTGGAGATTTGGGGTGTTCATTTGCGTAATTCTCGTTTGTTATTCCACTCTGACAACAAAGGAGTTGCATATGCTATTAACTGCTTGTCTTCCAAATCGTTGCCGGTTTTGGCTGTCTTGCGGGGTATTGTTTTTAAGTGTCTTGAACTAAATATATGGATTAAGGTTAAATATATACCGGGTTATTCTAACGTGATTTCTGATTCTCTGTCGCGTTTTCAGATGGACCGTTTTCGTACCCTGGCCCCGGATGCGGATCTTCTTGGTCTTCCATGCCCGGAACATTTGTGGTCCGTGATTTGCGATGTGTGAATTCTGCTGTTCTTAACTCCCTGGCGCCTTCCACGTGGGAGAATTACAACGCTGCGTGGACATTGTGGAAATCTTTCCTGGTATCGTTGAATATTCCGTCTACTTTTTTCTCGGAGGGATTGGTTCTTCGTTTTTTGGAACATTTGATGCACCGCTCTTATTCGTATTCCCACATCCTGAAGATTTTGTCTGTAATTTCTTTCTTCTTTAAGAGCCGTGGTTTTCCTCCTTTTTCTTGGTTAGGCAGGCCCTTAAGGGTTATCGTAAGCGTTGTTTCCGCTGCGATTCCCGTGTCCCGGTTACTTTGCACCTATTGCATCATTTATTGTCTGCAACTTCGATTGTTTGCTATTCACCGTATGAAGACTTGCTTTTCAAGACATCATTCAGTTTGATGTTTTTTGGTGCTTTCCGCATTTCGGAATTGTTTCCGCGAACTTCATTGTCGATGGGTGGCCTGTTATTTTCTGATATTTCCTTGGGTCCTGATTTCATTCAGATTAATTTGAGATTTAGCAAGACTGACCAGTTGGGCAAGGGACGGAAGATTGTTATCAGACGGAAAGCTGAGTCTCCTATATGTGCTTTCCTTTGGTTGTCTAGGTATTTATTACACCGGCCTTTCTTTTCCCCTCACTTGTTGCTTCACGCTTCTGGCCCCCCTGTCACCCAACGTCAATTTTCTGCCGTTCTCAAGAAATGTCTGTATCATTTGAATTTGGGTCACCTACATGTGACTAGCCACTCATTTCGCATTGGCGCAGCGACTGAGGCAGCGAAAATGGGTTTACCTGACTCTGATATAAAAATGTTGAGTGGTTGGAAATCTGATTGGCTGATTGGGCATTCCTTCGTTCACTGGGCCAGTGTTCGTGCATCAAACAGAGTCTACGGGACTAATTTGAGTTTAGATTCGTCTTCTGTTGTTATTACTTGGCATGGTTCCCGTGGCATGTCCTGGTTTGACCTCCGTCCTCTGTTAACTGAATTATCTACATTAAATAAACCTGATATTATTATTATTCATTTAGGGGGGAATGATTTGGGTTTACGCAAGACGTTGGATTTAGTTTCCCAAATTAAATTAGATTTTCTTCACTTACGTTCTATTCTCCCTGATACTGTCTTGTTTTTTTCTGAAATTATTCAGAGGCTTACATGGTTGCTTGACCCGAACCTGTTGTATCTGGAGAAGATCAGAAAGAGGGTTAATAGAATTGTATCAAAATGCATACCTTTTGTTCAGGGTTTTTCATTTAGGCATTCCGATTTGGAGGGCGGGTTGGTTGGTTTTTACCCCTCTGATGGGGTACATCTTTCCGATATTGGTCTGGATATTTTTAATTTAGATTTACAAATGTGTGTGGAATTGGCCGTGGCCCGGGTGGGGTGCCAGGCTGTTTAATTCTTTGCCTGGCATGTGGGGTATTTTTGGTATATGTGATTATTATAGTTTGAGCTTTAATGGCTGAACTATTACATGTTTATGTTTATATATAGTTCGAGCTTTAATAGCTGAACTATTAGTATGTTGGTAATAGTAAAGTGATATTATATTATTAAAATGGTATAATTATTATGCCAATAATAAAGGACCATGGCCATTGTAATCCACTTTTGTAGTCTGTGTGTATTTATTGTATTGTTACCTTTGAATATATGTCTTCAGCCTCTGGTCCCATAAACCTATATGTGTATGCAACAATTGTGGTGAATAAAAAAACATATAACACTCCCCAAATATAGGAAAATTACTGGTACTTACTTGTATAACAAATTAATGTGACAAATTAGTATACCCCCACATACAAGTGAATTAAATCATATATCATATATCATACATGGAAATAAATAAACCTTAAAAAATATAGTGCAAAAAGTCCAATGAAAAAGTCTAGATATATTGAGTGTTGTTAAAAGATGATTACACCCGTGCAGCATATAACTGAATGAAATAAGAGGACATCCATCCATCCAAAGTGATCTTCAAATTGCAAGTGATCCACCACCAAGGGAAACAAGATAAGATTTACTTCTTACCAAATATCCATGACACACCATTACAGAGTGTCATAGTAAGCCTGTATAGAAATGCCTCTCTCCTTGATTCCTAGGTGATATAGCAGACATCCACAGCCTGGATAAGCCACTCCACACTCCCCAGTATAACTCTCAGTAAAAGCTCATTAGTGTATACCAGTACACATGAAAAAGAAAAGGGCTCCAATAGTATAAAACCTGAGATTTATTCAGACATTTAAAACAGAATACACTTACATCATAGCAAGCGGAATCGAGCATTAGGTGTAATTCACCGGCCGGAGGCAAACAACACAAACCCGTCCTTCCTGGAGTTCCAATATCAGCACAGAGGTGACGTCAGCGTGTCGCTCCGCCCTACCGGTTTCGCAATAGAATTGCGTCGTCCAGGGGCACGGGCGGCGCACCGCGTCACCTCCCTTTATGTGGCTGCCGACTGACCAAGCCTCGCTCTGAGCCCCCAATCATCAGTGAGGATCGCTCTGCTGGCCTAATGCTCGCAAGATCTGCAGCTTGCGGTACGCAATACAATATACATGCTTGTTATGCATTCGTAATGGACTAAAACCACAGAGCCACTACAGCGCTGCGTCTTAATCCAAAAATTATAAAAAAAAGACTACAGTACAATGCAAAGGATGGGTCAAAGGATCCATCACACGTCCAAAGCAACATCGCTCTGTTATTTGAGACAGACATATATTATCTGTCCTTGCTACTTCCCTGATCTAGCAGCGGAAATGCTTCTAAACTGAGCATGGGGGACACTCATATCCACCGCATCATACTACACGTATGTGATGTTAAATACATCAGATAAGGCAAGACCCATCGCCAAATAACGACACAAATCATAAAATAAAAGTATTGAGATGAACCTGAAAGGATCGTCTCTAAAAATGAATTAAATAGTTTGACATCATTTATTATATCTTAAAATAAAATAAAATAATAATAAAAACATCGAATAGCCAAAGTTTGATATACCACAAGTGCAAAGATGCGTATAACACAGCAATGCAACAGTACCATGGCCTTGTGTAAATTGTTGGTATGTAGATATCGTTTTGGTCTAAGACCACTGCCATCTATATTAAAAATTATTAATTAAAAATTATTAAAAATTATTAATCAAAAGGGACATATTTTACACGCCGCGCCCCTTAATGTCAGAATAGGGGAAGCGCGTGCTCCCGACGTGAAACCCTAAGGCTACTTTCACACTGGAGCGGTGGGGGCGCTGGCGGTAAAGCGGCGCTATATTTAGCACTGCTTTACCGGCGTTTTAGCGGCGCATTGCGGCCGCTCGCGGGGTGTTTTTACCCCCCGCGAGCGGCCGAAAAAGGGTCAATACCGCCCGCAAACCGCCGCTATTGCGGCGTTTTGCGGGCGGGTTCGGCGCGCTCCCCCATTGTTTTCAATGGGACCTGGCGCTATAGGAGCGGTAAATATACCGCTCCTATAGCGAGCCAAAGATGCGGCTTGCAGGACATTTTTGAGCGTCCTGCAAGCGCACCGCTTCAGTGTGAAAGCCCTCGGGCTTTCACACTGAAGGAACAGCAACAGCTGTTTCGGGTCGGTTTGCAGGCGCTATTCTTAGCGCAATAACGTCTGCAAACCGCCCCAGTGTGAAAGGGGCCTAAGAGAATTTATAATCCCATTCATGAAAAAGCCCCAGAGCTCAGAGCAATCGGCTGAATGGTCAGTCAACCTTCACACAGATCTATTATCATGACCTTAGTATCATATATTTTAGATACAAAAACAGGGCATATAATACCTGAACCCAGTGTTGTTAACATATATATAGTATCTTTTATATTTTAAATACAGAATCAAGGCATGTGCCACCTAAACTCATCATTGTTAACATACATCACAACAGATGTTACATGCATTATCAGTTATGCCATAACGACTGACATAACTGATAATGCATGTAACATCTGTAGCAAGGACAGAGTAGCAAGTAGCAAGGACAGATAATATATGTCTGTCTCACGTAACAGAGCCATGTTGCTTTGGACGTGCAATGGATCCTTTGACCCATTCTTTGCATTGTACTGTAGTCTTTTTTTTATAATTTTTGGATTAAGACGCAGCGAAGTAGTGGCTCTGTGGTTTTAGTCCATTACGAATGCATAACAAGCATGTATTGCGTACCGCAAGCTGCAGATCTCGCAAGCATTAGGCCGGCAGAGCGATCCTCGCTGATGATTGGGGGCTCAGAGCGAGGCTTGGTCAGTCGGCAGCCACATAAAGGGAGGTGACGCGGTGCGCCACCTGTGCCCCTGGACGACACAATTCTATTGCGAAACCGGTAGGGCAGAGCGACACGCTGACGTCACCTCTGTGCTGATATTGGAACTCCAGGAAGGACGGGTTTGTGTTGTTTGCATCCGGCCGGCGCATTACACTTAAGGCTCGATTCTGCTTGCTATGATGTAAGTGCATTCTGTTTTAAATGTCTGAATAAATCTTGGGTTTTATACTATTGGAGCCCTTTTCATTTTCATGTGTACTAGTATACACCGATGAGCTTTTACTGAGAGTTATACTGGGGAGTGTGGAGTGGCTTATCCAGGCTGTGGATGTCTGCTATATCACCTAGGAATCAAGGAGAGAGGCATTTCTATACAGGCTTACTATGACACTCTGTAATGGTGTGTCATGGATATTTGGTAAGAAGTGAATCTTATCTTGTTTCCCTTGGTGGTGGATCACTTGCAATTTGAAGATCACTTTGGATGGATGGATGTCCTCTTGATTCATTCAGTTATATGCTGCATGGGTGTAATCATCTTTTAATCACACTCAATATATCTGGACTTTTTCATTGGACTTTTTGCACTATATTTTTTATGGTTTATTTATTTCCATGTATGATATATGATATATGATTTAATTCACTTGTATGTGGGGGTATACTAATACTGTGAAATTACTGGTTGGAAGTAATAACTTTAAACTTCAGTAATTTGTCTGTTAAGCCACCTGCTTGAGTACAGATTTTGAAAATATAGTAAATTTCCTTAAAAACAATATATAATAATTGTTTGTATATTACTTACTTTTGGTAATTAACCCCTTCAGGCCAATTCTGACACTTCTCTCCTACATGTAAAAATCATCTTTTTTTTGCTAGAAAATTACTCAGAACCCCTAAACATTTTATATATAGATGATTATATGTATATATATATATATATATATATATATATATATACAATTGTTTTAGCAGAAACCTTAGGGAATAAAATGGTAGTCATTGCAACTTTTTATGTCACACGGTATTTGCGCAGCAATTTTTTAAATGCGTTTTTAAAAAAAAAAAAACTGTTTCAAGAATAAAAAAAAACCACTAAGGATGGCCCGATTTTTTTCATTTTTTTTATATAATGTGAAAGATGATGTTACGCTGAGTAAATAAATACCTAACATGTCACACTTTAAAATTACACACACTTGTGAAATGGCTCCAAACTTCAGTTCTTATAAATCTCCATAGGTGACGCTTTAAAATCTTTTACAGGTTACATGTTTAGAGTTACAGAGGAGGTCTAGTGCTAGAATTATTGCTCTCACTCTAACAATCGCGGCGTATGTAACCTGTGTGTATCTGGCTCTGATACTAGCCAGTGCCTCACTAGCCACTGACCTCACCGCACGTCCCTGGTTCACCACTAAGTGCTCCAGTCATCCACATGCATTAGTGATAATCCCCTCATTTGATGTGTCCTCACCTGGGGAATGAGTCTATATGCACTTTTGTCCCTCTCTGGGGATCTATTTTATGCTGTTTCACTCCTTTGCTGGTGGTCCTGAGATTAGAATCCTCCTTTTCTTACACTTATCTCCATATGCCCAATTCATAAAGAGAGAAAGCTGGACACAGTGTTTTATCTTTTAAAACAACCAGTTTATTCAATTTTAGGTATAAAAACACTCACATTTTCCTGGTGCTTAGAGTGCACCAAACTGTAAAAGGCATTCAGTCCTTACAGTGCAGGTATAAGACAATCAGACAGTATTTCCAAGGTATGCTCACAATGCGTGCCTCAGCATGATGACAGATTGGCCCCTCTCCTACATGTTACGCCACAGGGTCATGTGGCTTCCTCACCTGCCTAGACCATACACATTACTTTGCAACCTGCATCAATCTACCATGGATTGGTATAAATTTGCTAAGCAATGTGAGTGGGGAAGTACTATCTGTGTAGAGATATAGCAGCTCAGAGCCACAGGTCCTGATGATCCTCTTCTAGTTCTAGCTGTATGGCTCTCTCAGGGAAGCAGAGTTATATTCTGTGAGTCACAGAACCCGCCCTGCCTGCACTTCTCTATCAAAGTAGAGAAGGAGGGGGCGTGGGATATACACACTCTGGCGGTAGGTTGAACAGCTGTTTTCTGGAGGCTCATATTCCCCAGGAATTCCACAATGTCCAGAGATAAATCAAGGTAAATGGTTCCTGATCCTGTAATTTCAACTTTGTTTACTCTCTCAGTAATTTCACGCAAACGGGTGACCCCGCCCCCCTCTGATGCCATGGGATAGCCATGGGGAAGCTCCCTCAGAGGGGGCAGGGTCACCTAGTTATGTCACCGGGTGGCCCCGCCCTCAGTTATATAAGAGTTATCACAGCAAGGACACATCAGACGGCAGGAGCCTCCCATGGAGGCGGGTCAGTTGCGGCTTTCTCTTTTTTTTTTTTTTTTGGTCTGTCGAACGGCGTGAACTTACTTCATGGGACATTTTTTTTTTTTTTTAATAAAGGACTTGTCCGAAGCTGTCTCTTGTCTTTTTTACCATTTTGACACTTTTTTTTGTGAAATTGTAGGGTACATTTGTACCCCGTTACCAATTCACACGGGGGGGAGGCCAGGATCCGGGGATTCCCTTGTTAAAGGGGTCTTCCAGATTCCGATAAGGCCCCCCCACCCAGAGCTCCACAACCACCGGATTATGGGGATGAGGCCCTTGTCCCCATCAACATGGGGACAAGGTGCTTTGGGGGCTACCCCAAAGCACCCTCCCCATGTTGAGGGCATGTGGCCTGGTACGGTTCAGGAGGGGGGTGCTCTCTCATCCCCCCTCTTTTCCTGAGGCCTGCCAGGTTGCGTGCTCGGATAAGGGTCTGGTATGGATTTTGGGGGGACCCCTACGCAATGCAACAGTACCATGGCCTTGTGTAAATTGTTGGTATGTAGATATCGTTTTGGTCTAAGACCACTGCCATCTATATTAAAAATTATTAATTAAAAATTATTAATCAAAAGGGACATATTTTACACGCCGCGCCCCTTAATGTCAGAATAGAGGAAGCGCGTGCTCCCGACGTGAAACCCTAAGAGAATTTATAATCCCATTCATGAAAAAGCCCCAGAGCTCAGAGCAATCGGCTGAATGGTCAGTCAACCTTCACACAGATCTATTATCATGACCTTAGTATCATATATTTTAGATACAAAAACAGGGCATATAATACCTGAACCCAGTGTTGTTAACATATATATAGTATCTTTTATTTTAAATACAGAATCAAGGCATGTGCCACCTAAACTCATCATTGTTAACATACATCACAACAGATGTTACATGCATTATCAGTTATGCCATAACGACTGACATAACTGATAATGCATGTAACATCTGTAGCAAGGACAGAGTAGCAAGTAGCAAGGACAGATAATATATGTCTGTCTCACGTAACAGAGCCATGTTGCTTTGGACGTGCAATGGATCCTTTGACCCATTCTTTGCATTGTACTGTAGTCTTTTTTTATAATTTTTGGATTAAGACGCAGCGAAGTAGTGGCTCTGTGGTTTTAGTCCATTACGAATGCATAACAAGCATGTATTGCGTACCGCAAGCTGCAGATCTCGCAAGCATTAGGCCGGCAGAGCGATCCTCGCTGATGATTGGGGGCTCAGAGCGAGGCTTGGTCAGTCGGCAGCCACATAAAGGGAGGTGACGCGGTGCGCCACCCGTGCCCCTGGACGACGCAATTCTATTGCGAAACCGGTAGGGCAGAGCGACGCGCTGACGTCACCTCTGTGCTGATATTGGAACTCCAGGAAGGACGGGTTTGTGTTGTTTGCATCCGGCCGGCGCATTACACTTAAGGCTCGATTCTGCTTGCTATGATGTAAGTGTATTCTGTTTTAAATGTCTGAATAAATCTTGGGTTTTATACTATTGGAGCCCTTTTCATTTTCATGTGTACTAGTATACACCGATGAGCTTTTACTGAGAGTTATACTGGGGAGTGTGGAGTGGCTTATCCAGGCTGTGGATGTCTGCTATATCACCTAGGAATCAAGGAGAGAGGCATTTCTATACAGGCTTACTATGACACTCTGTAATGGTGTGTCATGGATATTTGGTAAGAAGTGAATCTTATCTTGTTTCCCTTGGTGGTGGATCACTTGCAATTTGAAGATCACTTTGGATGGATGGATGTCCTCTTGATTCATTCAGTTATATGCTGCATGGGTGTAATCATCTTTTAATCACACTCAATATATCTGGACTTTTTCATTGGACTTTTTGCACTATATTTTTTATGGTTTATTTATTTCCATGTATGATATATGATATATGATTTAATTCACTTGTATGTGGGGGTATACTAATACTGTGAAATTACTGGTTGGAAGTAATAACTTTAAACTTCAGTAATTTGTCTGTTAAGCCACCTGCTTGAGTACAGATTTTGAAAATATAGTAAATTTCCTTAAAAACAATATATAATAATTGTTTGTATATTACTTACTTTTGGTAATTAAACCCTTCAGGCCAATTCTGACACTTCTCTCCTACATGTAAAAATCATCTTTTTTTTGCTAGAAAATTACTCAGAACCCCTAAACATTTTATATATAGATGATTATATGTATATATATATATATATATATATATATATATATACAATTGTTTTAGCAGAAACCTTAGGCAATAAAATGGTAGTCATTGCAACTTTTTATGTCACACGATATTTGCGCAGCAATTTTTGTAAATGCGTTTTAAAAAAAAAAACTGTTTCAAGAATAAAAAAAAAACACTAAGGATGGCCCGATTTTTTTCATTTTTTTTATATAATGTGAAAGATGATGTTACGCTGAGTAAATAAATACCTAACATGTCACACTTTAAAATTACACACACTTGTGAAATGGCTCCAAACTTCAGTTCTTATAAATCTCCATAGGTGACGCTTTAAAATCTTTTACAGGTTACATGTTTAGAGTTACAGAGGAGGTCTAGTGCTAGAATTATTGCTCTCACTCTAACAATCGCGGCGTATGTAACCTGTGTGTATCTGGCTCTGATACTAGCCAGTGCCTCACTAGCCACTGACCTCACCGCACGTCCCTGGTTCACCACTAAGTGCTCCAGTCATCCACATGCATTAGTGATAATCCCCTCATTCGATGTGTCCTCACCTGGGGAATGAGTCTATATGCACTTTTGTCCCTCTCTGGGGATCTATTTTATGCTGTTTCACTCCTTTGCTGGTGGTCCTGAGATTAGAATCCTCCTTTTCTTACACTTATCTCCATATGCCCAATTCATAAAGAGAGAAAGCTGGACACAGTGTTTTATCTTTTAAAACAACCAGTTTATTCAATTTTAGGTATAAAAACACTCACATTTTCCTGGTGCTTAGAGTGCACCAAACTGTAAAAGGCATTCAGTCCTTACAGTGCAGGTATAAGACAATCAGACAGTATTTCCAAGGTATGCTCACAATGCGTGCCTCAGCATGATGACAGATTGGCCCCTCTCCTACATGTTACGCCACAGGGTCATGTGGCTTCCTCACCTGCCTAGACCATACACATTACTTTGCAACCTGCATCAATCTACCATGGATTGGTATAAATTTGCTAAGCAATGTGAGTGGGGAAGTACTATCTGTGTAGAGATATAGCAGCTCAGAGCCACAGGTCCTGATGATCCTCTTCTAGTTCTAGCTGTATGGCTCTCTCAGGGAAGCAGAGTTATATTCTGTGAGTCACAGAACCCGCCCTGCCTGCACGTCTCTATCAAAGTAGAGAAGGAGGGGGCGTGGGATATACACACTCTGGCGGTAGGTTGAACAGCTGTTTTCTGGAGGCTCATATTCCCCAGGAATTCCACAATGTCCAGAGATAAATCAAGGTAAATGGTTCCTGATCCTGTAATTTCAACTTTGTTTACTCTCTCAGTAATTTCACGCAAACGGGTGACCCCGCCCCCCTCTGATGCCCTTGGGATAGCCATGGGGAAGCTCCCTCAGAGGGGGCAGGGTCACCTAGTTATGTCACCGGGTGGCCCCGCCCTCAGTTATATAAGAGCTATCACAGCAAAGACACATCAGACGGCAGGAGCCTCCCATGGAGGCGGGTCAGTTGCGGCTTTCACTTTTTTTTTTTTTTTGGTCTGTCGAACGGCATGAACTTACTTCATGGGACATTTTTTTTTTTTTTTAATAAAGGACTTGTCCGAAGCTGTCTCTTGTCTTTTTTTACCATTTTGACACTTTTTTTGTGAAATTGTAGGGGTACATTTGTACCCCGTTACCAATTCACACGGGGGGAGGCCAGGATCTGGGGGTCCCCTTGTTAAAGGGGTCTTCCAGATTCCGATAAGGCCCCCCCACCCAGAGCTCCACAACCACCGGATTGTGGGGATGAGGCCCTTGTCCCCATCAACATGGGGACAAGGTGCTTTGGGGGCTACCCCAAAGCACCCTCCCCATGTTGAGGGCATGTGGCCTGGTACGGTTCAGGAGGGGGGTGCTCTCTCATCCCCCCTCTTTTCCTGAGGCCTGCCAGGTTGCGTGCTCGGATAAGGGTCTGGTATGGATTTTGGGGGGACCCCTACGCTATTTTTTTTTTTATTTGACGCAGGGTTCCCCTTCATTTCCATATCAGACCCGAAGAGCCTGGTAATGGATGGGGGGATCACATGCTCTTTTTTTAATTATCTGTATCTATATTGCCGAGATCCGACAATTCATTACAGCTGCAATTAGTTTTAAATGACAATTTTTCCTTAGGAAAAATGTGCCACTTTACAGACATACAATAGACACCCACCAGGCACGATATTTAAAGGAATATTTAATTTTTATTTAATTTTAAGCATTAAGAAAATCACGGCTCCTGAAAAAACAGACATTTAAAAAAAAAATGCATTGATACATGTCCCCTGGGGCAGGACCCAAGTCCCCAACACTTTTTATGACAATAACTTGCATATAAGCATTTAAAATTAGCACTTTCGAATATTCATGTTTGTGTCCCATAGACTTTAACGTTTTTTGTGTGTTCTGCCAAATTTTTTGCCTATTCACATGTTCTGCTGTGAACCGAACAGGAGGGTGTTCGGCTCATCCCTATTGCTGAGCCTATCATCTACTGGGACCCCAGGTCCTTTTCCATCCTAGATTTCCCCAGAGGTTCTCCCCCTAGTGTATAGATTGCATTCATATTTTTGTCACCCAAATGCATTATTTTACATTTTTCCACATTAAACCTCATTTGCCATGTAGTTGCCCACCCCATTAATTTGTTCAGATCTTCTTGCAAGGTTTCCACATCCTGCGCAGACGTTATTGCCCTGCTTAGCTTAGTATCATCCGTAAATACAGAGATTGAACTGTTTACCCCATCCTTCAGGTCGTTTATGAACAAATCCTGATGCCAATGTCGCTGATTGAGTGCTTCCTGGATCTGGAATCTCTGAAAGACTGTCTAGGCTGCCTAGCTTTATAGGTGTTGATTTCATCTGGAAACATTTTTTTGGTGTAGGTTTCATGAACAGAATTAACACCCAAGGACCAATTTTTCTGCACCTGTTTGACAGGTACATTTTATTTCAATTTATGACAGCAAGACCAATTCTTAATTTCATCAAGAGTACCTCTATAGGGTTATGGTGTGAAGGTACCACCAATACCCAAAGACCAATTTTTTCCGCACCTATTACTTCTATGCAAAGTCTGTGAAAGAGACACCAGAATTCATTCATAAAATCTCTAATCTTGATCAGAGTGCACTAAATTATGACCTCATCATACAGATACATAAAGATAAATAAAGAAAACTTGCAGGGAAAATGTCATTTTTTTTCGCTTTATAAATGTTATTTTTGCTGCAGCAGGTTCTATACATGGTACAGGTGTGCTACTTTACAGGAATACTAAGGGGACTGCCCAGGCACTATATTTAAAGGTATTTTTTTTTTTTTTGTTACTTATCATTTTTATGGTTTCACTTTAAGCATCAGTAAATCACTGCTCATTTAAAAATTATGTTTTTTTACAAACTTTGTGTTAATTGATACATGCCCCCAAGAGCAGTACCCAATTATTTGCATATAAGCCTTCAAAATGGGCACTTTTGAATTTTCCAGTTCGGGTCCCATAGACTTCAATGGGGTTTGTTAATCGTTTCCAGACTTTTGCGAATGTTTTGTTTGAATGTTCTGCCGCAAACTGATCGGGGGGTCATTCGCCCCATATCTATATATGGGCTTCTACTATGGAGGCTCTAAAAGGGTATAGAGTTAGGGCTGCAGATAATACTGAGGTGCCTTGTCCCAGCCTCTGCAGCTTATGCATGTATTAGCAAATGTGTGCAAATTAAACCCTTGTTTTTAACCACTTCAGCCCCAGAAAATGTTCCCCCTAAATGACCAGGCCATTTTTTGCGATACGACGATTTAACTGACAATTGTGCGGTCGTGCAACGTTGTACACAAACAAAATGTATGTCCATTTTCCCCACAAATAGAGCTTTTTTTCTGATGGTATTTGATCACCTCTGTGGTTTTTATTTTTTGCCAATAAACAAAAAAGACCAACAATTTAGAAAAAAACGCAATGGGGGTTATTTACTAAAGAAAAATCCACTTTGCACTGCAAGTGCACTTGAAAGTACACTGATACTGTACTTGGAAGTAAAGTCGCTGTAGATCCGAGGGGCACATGCAAGGCAAATAAAAAACAGCATTTTAACTTGCATATGATTGGATGATAAAATCAGCAGAGCTTCCACTCATTTCAAATCTACCCATTAGATTTAGAGCGATTGCACTTCCAAGTGCACTTTCAGGGCATTTTCAAGTGCACTTGCAGTGCAAAGGGGATTTGCCTTTCGTAATTAACCCCCAATATGTTGTATTTTTTGCTATAATAAATATCCCCCAAAAAATAAAAAATAAACTAATTTCTTTATCAGTTTAGGCCGATATATATTCTTCTACATATTTTTGGTAAAAAAAAATTGCAATAAGCGTATATTGATTGGTTTGCACAAAAGTTATATTTTCTACAAAATAGGGGATAGATTTATGGCATTTTTATTTAATTTAATTTTTTTACTAGTAATGGAGGTGATCTGTGATTTTTATCGGAACTGAGACATTGTACCAGACAAATTGGACACTTTTGACACTTTTTTGGGACCATTGACATTTATACAGCGATCAGTGCTATAAATAGCCACTGATTACTGTATAAATGTCACTGGCAGGGAAGGAGTTAACACTAGGCGGCAATCAAGGGGTTAACTGTATTCCCTATGTGTGTTCTAACTGTGGGGGCAATGTGGATGACTAGAGGAGGAGAGAGAGATTGTTGTTCCTACTCAGTAGGAACACACAATTTCTCTCCTCTCCCCGACAGAAGATCTGCGTGTTTACACACACAGATCCCAGTTCTCGCTCTGTCATGAGCGATCACGGGGACCCGGCCATTATTGGGCCCGCCGGGGAAGTGCATCAGCTCCGGAGACACGCTGCAGGTGCAGGTGTGCGTGGGCACCTCCGGCAGTGCGCACATGCCTGCTACAGCGTCTTAAAGAGCCGACATACAGCTAAGATGGCTCGTGCAGGGGAGCCAACCTGCCGCAGTATAACTGGTCAGGAAGCGGTTAATGTGAATCTTTAGGCAGGATCATTTGATTTGTTGCAGCATGATTGGTAAGTTGAGCTGAGAATTATTTTTTATTCCCACAGTAAAGCATGGAGGTATTATTATCCTATCATGGGGATGTTTCTCTGCAGCAGGGACTGGAGCATCTGTCAGGATAAAAGGGAATATCGATGGGGCAAAATATTGTCAAATTCTTGAGGAAAATCTGCTGCCCTCTGCCACAAAGTTGTCAATGGAAAGGAGGTGTACCTTCCAACATGAATATATAAAAAAAAATCTGTGCGCTGCCAAAATAATGTGATGAAACAAAAGAGTTAAACTGTGTTAAACTGACATCTGCTGCAATCACTGAATGTGTGTTCCTCACATATAGTAACACATATATAAATAAAGAATAAAGAGTGCTGCTCTGATATACCAGTGTGTGCAATGAAAAATACTATATATATATATATACACACATCTAAAAAAGGAGAAGAAAATAACTATTTAAATAAAGTACTAATACTCAAAAAAACTAAAAGAAAATCCAGTAATCTTAAATAAATACAATACATGTCCAGTGCTGAAAAGTCCAAACACTTGTTAGGAGCATCACCTAATATGGGTTTAAAATACCCAAATGCAGGCGCATGCGTGGCAGCTCGTCGGATGGAAGCCTAATCCGAGGGCTCTGCACTGCTCCGGCCTAATATCCCCTCCAGCGCCGCTCACAGGACCGAGCCCCAGCCACAAACAGACCCAGTTGATGGTGGAAACATCACAGAGCCCTGGGATGGCAGGGGGAACAGCGAGGAGAGACCTCTCCCGAGTTCTGGACACAGGACAGGGACCCGCGGCCTCAGCCAAGATGGCGCCGGACGCCACCCCCCGAGGCATTAAGGAGACAGAGGATTCCATTGCAGATCAGGATGTCTGCTCATCTGGGCCAGCGGGCCCCACAGTGAGTATTCACACTCATGCCTGCATGTCTCCCACATCCACTGAATCCCTAATCAGCAGGACCCTGGAAGATATGCCACTCTCCGCTATGGAAGACCTCACAGCCAGCCCAGGAGGTGGCGAGGCCTACACACAGGACTTACCCTCCACACCCCAGGACTTTTCCTCCATGATATAAATATTTGTCACTATGCTATCCAGGGGTCTCTCACAAACTGCCAACCAAATTACCACTGCCATTCAGGCTAACCTACAGCATTTGGGTGCTAGAATTGAAACAATCGAACTTAAAACAGACCAAACAATAGCTAGAGTGAACCAGAACACTACTTTAAACAAAGATTTGCAAGATTAGCAGCCAACTCGGCCTCTTCTCCCGAGATCCAGAATCGTCTACACCTGGCAAGACCCTCAACTCGTCCACTAAGAGGCCACCACCATCCAGCCCCATCGCTCCAGCATGGCAGAAGCACCTGTCTAAAAAATCCAAAGAATCCAGG
Organism: Lithobates sylvaticus; assembly: GCA_028564925.1. Taxonomy (NCBI): domain Eukaryota; kingdom Metazoa; phylum Chordata; class Amphibia; order Anura; family Ranidae; genus Lithobates; species Lithobates sylvaticus. The sequence continues at coordinate 123,660,679 of CM053034.1, forward strand.
CCGCCCTAACTACAGCGTAAGGCCTGGGTACCATTTGGACCCGCTCTAATCCTTTTTGTTCCGACTGGATCCTCCGATGAACACTTTTTCACCGATGTGAAACTGTGCTAGACATAGCACTCCTTATCCTGACTCCAAGGTTGGGAAACGTGAAACTTTTTGCAGGCCTGTGTTAATTGTTTTTCTTGTTTATTCCTTTTTCCAAAGTTTAGGTCCAAGGAACTGTTTCTGTTCTGGTTTTTCTCATTATTTTTTTTATTCTCTCATAATGTTTTTTCAATGTACACGGCTAATCTGGTCTGTGCTACTGTGTTGGCCTACATATAGACACCTTCTTAGATATATGACAGACACAATATTACGGTGTCTCTTAAAACAACTGGATAATCATAGGGCCAAAGAACGTAGCACAAGGGAGTAATTTCTCACCCAAACACTGTACGAATCCCATTACACTGTATTTCCCAGGGGGGGGCTCCCCCCGGGCCTCTGAGCCCTTCCAGTTCCGGTCCTCATTAGGAAGGACGTGTCCGGTTTGGTGGTCTGGGGGGATCCCTCCCCCTCAGGACACTTTCAAGTGCTCAGCCCTCATACAATGTTCTGTTATGGTTGCTGGAGATGGTATTTTTTTTTTGTTCCCTCTTTCCGATTGGAGACCACAAGCTCCCCAGACCATGGGGGTAGCTCATGCAAGGTTGTTTTTGGGGAAGGGATCGATGATGTGCGGGAATGGGTTCTCACACACCATCAGGGATTGGGAAAATGTTTTCCTTTTGATTCTGGTTATTAACATTATACATCTCTCACACTTCCTCCTAGAAGATCCACCTATACCCTCTTCAGTCTCCACTCTATCTTCTCTTCTCCTCCGAAGGTCACCTAGACTTCCACGCCCAGCCGAATCGGAGGCCCTCCTTAGTTCCACACTAGGTAAGTCCCACTCACCTCCAGCAGATACCCCCCTTCTGATCCATGCACGTAAATGACACTCCACCACCACATCTGCACATAATGTCACATAATGTCCAGGGCCTTAACTCCCCTATGAAAAGAAGAAAATTGTTTAAACTTTATCAATCCCAAAAGTCTGAAGTCCTGCTTCAGGAGACCCACTTCCCCAAATCTTACAACCTAGCGTTTATTCATCAACACTTCCCCCAATTCTATCTCTCCAACGTGGAGAACAAAACATGACACAAAATTTTTTACCTCAATGATGCACTCACTTACTCCTAAATTGGAAAGAAACATTATTCTAGGAGGAGACTCAAACATAGCGTTTGATCTTGCTCTAGACAAATCAGGATCTGGCCCGCCGCGCTCCAGATGTCCCTCCAAACAAAGTATTAGAATTGCTCCTTTATGACTCGGGCTGGTGGACATTTGGAGGGAACTCAACCCCCATACCAAAGACCATACACATTACTCGGCCCCCCACCAGACCTATGCCAGGATAGATCATGTTTTCCTACAAGCGATAAACATTCCCCTTGTGGTAAAGTCCACTATCAGAAACTCCCCTATCTCAGATCATTCTATGGTTACCCTCTCCCTCCGCCACTCAAACAACACAAGAAAATAATTTAAATGGTGACTCAACGAATCGCTTCTAAGTAATCCGGTCCACTGTACTCTGTTAGAGAAGGACCTCAAAGATTACTTTCAAACAAACGACACTGAGGCAATTTCTCCAGTTACGTTGTGGGCGGCCCACAAAGCAGTGATAAGGGGCAAAATCATTCAGCTCTCATCCCAGTTAAAAAAAGAACACAGAGCCAAAATAGACAACCTCACCAAAGAGTACCAGGAAACCTGTAGACGTAACAAACGAGAATACACTCAGTCATCTCTTCAAAAACTAGAAGCAGCCAGAGTGAAGCCCAACTTGGCCCTCACTACAGAGGCTGAAAAACACCTCCGATGGTCAGGGGCAAGGTTCTAGTCTCAAAAGGATAAAATCGGGTCCAAACTAGCCACCAAACTCTCCTCCAAAACACGTCTTTTAGCATTCCCCAAACTACGTTTGCCTTCTGGCTCATTTATACAAAACCCACAACGCATCATGGAGTACTTCCATGACTTCTATGCCTCCCTATATAAGGACGACAATTCTGTCCTTCCCTACAGTATCACAGAGTTTCTTGACTCCATTTCAATACCCAAACTCTCAACCGACCACATGAATCTTCTTGAACAACCCATTACATCCATGGAGATCAAGGCAACCATTAAAAACCTCAAACGAGGCTCCGTCCCAGGCCCTGATGGTTTCTCGGCAGGCTACTACAAAAAATTCTCAGATACCCTGTCACCTTACATGGCAAGATATTTAACCTCCTTACAACAAGGATCTCCCCTGGATAAATCCTTGAACCTGACATATTTTGGTTATCCCAAAACCAGGCAAAGACCCCTCAATGACAGGCAACTATCGCCCGATCTCCCTGATCAACAATGATCTTAAACTATTAACAAAAATAATGGCAAACCGTCTATCCTCATTTATAGCCCACTATGTCCACAAAGATCAAGCTGGATTTATCCCGGGGAGACAGGGCCCAGACCAGGTGAGAAGGGCAATAGACATAGTGTCCCTTCTAGGCTCTCAATGGGACAGGGGACCCCCTCAGGAGGGATTCCTCCTTTCCATTGACCTGCAAAAGGCATTTGATACGGTCACTTGGCCGTATATTTTCAAGGTCCTTAAAAAATGGGGTATAGGCTCCAATTTCATGGGCATTCTGAAATCCCTTTACTCCAACCCCAGTGCCCAAGGCAGGTACTCAAACACGTTTTATATAGAGAAAGGCACCAGACAGGGATGCCCATTATTGCCCCTAATTTTTGCAATCGCCATCGAGTCCCTAGCAATCGTCATTCGTAGCCACCCAGACATTAAAGGAGTCACATGCGGCCCTCAAGAACATAAAGGCGCCCTATTCGCGGACGACCTACTCCTCTTCGTCACATCGCCCCTCATTTCCACCCCTAACATTATAAAGCTCATTGAACAGTTTGGGGTAGCCTCAGGTCTCAGAGTCAACGTTTCCAAATCCGCAGCTCTGAATATATCGATCTCGACGAACCTTCTTAAGCGCCTGCAATCACATTTCCCTTTCACCTGGAGCTCAACTTCTATTCCTTATTTAGGCATAAACCTTACCCCTAGATTTGACATGTTATTCGCCAACAACTACCCCCCTACATTCAAAAAACTTGAAGCTGACATGTCCACTTGGTCCAAACATGATCTATCCTGGCTGGGCAGGGTTAATTCCGTTATAATGGCCCTCCTTCCTCGCCTCCTGTACCTCTTCCAATCCCTTCCTATCTCTATTAAAAAGCGCAACTCCTACGGTTCCAATCCTCCATCCTGAAATTTATCTGGGGATCCAAAGGCAGACGATGCTCCAAAGAAAAGTCTTTATAGACTCAACACCCAAGGTGGTCTGGCCCTCCCTAATATTCGGTGGTATTACCAATCAGTGCAATTAGCTCAGATCTCTGTAGCCTATGCTAGGGGCCCTAAACCAGACTGGCAACTGATGGAGAGACAAGCGACATCGCGACACACAATAGATTACTTACTCTGGGCTCTCCCGCAACTCAGACCTGCAATATTAGCCCCAACCCTTTCTTACTCAATGTCATTATGGGACAGACTTCAAAAACACTCAGCCCTAACCTCCCCCATTTGCCCACTGGCACACTTATTCCACAACCCAGAATTTCCACCCGGTCAAGACATACTTGCATTTAAATGGTGGTTAGACAAAGGCCTATACAGGATTGGACATTTCCTAAATACCAGGGGGCCCCTTACTATCGGATACTGTGTGAGTATGCTGGAAATGCCCACCTCCGAAAGATACAGACTATTTCAAATCACTCACTTCCTACGTTCTAAATGGTCTGACAATCCAGAACCCCCAGCACTGACTGCTTACGAAACGTGGTGCTCCAACATAAAGGATCAGAAGGGGGGTATCTCCGTTATCTACAATTCTCTAGCCAGAACCTCAATAAAACCACTTTATGCCCGACTTTGGGAACAAGACCTGGCAGATGAGTGGGACTTGAATAAATGGTATCTTTGCTTCCACAGATCGTTCAAAGGTATTATGAACATTTCTCTTATGGAAGCTAGCATTAAAATCATAACTTGTTGGTATCGTGTCCCTGCCACCCTGGCAAAAAATTTCCCAGATTCCTCCCCTCTGTGCTTCAGGGGATGTGGCCACATTGGCTCTCTACTCCATATATGGTGGACATGCCCTTTGCTTAGGAACTTTTGGAACAGCTTTTTCCACTTATTGCGGAAGATTACTGGCATAGCAGTTCCACAGGTTCCGGAAATAGCACTTCTCAATGTCCAAGTAGAGAAAATTTCCAAACACACCCAATCTTTGATCTTCTATATGCTCTTAGGAGCCAGAGTCACTATTGCCAAGAACTGGAAGAGCCACACAGTTCCACTAGCTGGAATGAAAAGCAAAATCTCCTGGATCATGGCCCAGGAGAAGATTGTCAGCAAGCTATTTGACAAAACCCACAAATTCAACTTAATTTGGGAACCCTGGGCGAACTACATAGGTATTCCAATAATTCCAGGAGTGTAGTTGACCCCGATTACCTTCTCTGCCTCTAGGTGACCTTCTTCCCTTCTTTTCTTCTTGCCCCTTTTCTTTCCTGCTGACACTTCTTTCACCAGCTTTACTAGATCTTCTATTCCCGCTGCTCCCTCCTTCCTTTTCTTTCTTCATATGGAGACAAAACATCTCTCTAGTCTGATTCCCTTACAAGCGCATCTCAGCCATTAACATTAATCTATCCTCTCACCTGGTACAGTTTAGGCCATAAAGTAAGGCAATCAGGTTCAGCTACATAATAACATACAGCCCTGTATGCTTGAGCCCCTGACCTCTATATTCAACGTATCACTAACAAAGTAATATTAATGGCAGACCAGTGTAATCGCACTTCTTCCTTTCGACCGGCCACGTAATTTTCAGGAAGGGAATATCCTGGTCCGTCTTCTCCACAGTGTTCCCCTTGGGGTGGAGAAACGGCCCAACACAAGCAATCTATCTCTCAAGTTTATCACAGGTTACAATATGGGTTGATGGAACTGTGCCAACCTCATTCTATACTAGGACATTCTGACTAGATGTACTTGTCTTCCTGGTCTCGTTTTATTCCTGCACTTTACCCTCCCTCGGGCAGGGTTACTTTACACTAGCTTTAACTAGCAGTCAGCCTTAGTTGTTTCTGTTACTGTACACATATGTATACTCTGTTCTATCAATTTTACTGCCTCACCAGAATTTGTTATTACCATGTATCTTTATACGATATAAAATCAATAAAAATATTGAAAAGAAAATACCCAAATGCTCTATATCCGATACAACATCATTTAAATTTTTTTTTTAAATGTTATTATTAATATTTTTATTATAAATTAATATTGTATAGCTATATCTGTTAGTATTCCTTAGTTGGAGAGAGGTCCTTCCTTTTTTTCCAAAATATTATAAAAAAATGCATATTTTTAGGGGCAGAATGGACCCATATTTATGATTTTCCGACAAATCGAGAATGACTCATGTATGGTGACCATGAGATCAGATTGCTATAGCATGAACCATGGTCCACTGTGTGGGAAATTAACCAGCACCTCCTCACATATCCTCTAGATGGTGTTAGTAATGCACCAGAATTCATAACAATACACATCTGTTTCACCTGAAATCAGGGCCAGTATACCCATCTATTTAAGGTAGCCGCTAAGGATGAGCTTAGGCGTGTTCGCAAGCTGCATGTCCAGAGCCAGGAAGTTGGCACTGCACACGCTAATCACAAGCAGTGAGACATTTCCCAATCTCTGCAGCCACGCGTTGGGACAATATCTCACTGCTTGTGATTAGCGCTGTGCAATGCCGACTTCCTGATAGGCTCTGCATGTGCGGTTTGCCAACACACATGAGCTCATCCTTAGTCACCTACATACACCTACGATACGCATTCGAGAAATGCCAAACCGCGTCTGAGCGGTGACCATCCTTAAAGGAGTCTACACATCTGATTCCCCCTGGCATTGGGGAACAGGCATTTCTTTTTTTTTAACTTCATAATTTTTATTTTTATTTTGATTTATAAGGCATTTACAAGCAAACGTTAAAACACACATGATCCATGTAGATATAGTGGTAAATAATACAAATTTGATACAAGAGATCACTTCATGTTACCTAGTCAGATGCTCCACCCCCTTATCCCTCCCAGGATCCCCCCCCCTATTCACACACTACTAGTTCCCAAGTTCAAAAAGTCGGCAGGGCGGGCGCGCGGGCCAAGGGAGGGAAGGGGCCCCTGGGCCCGCTCCGCGGTCAGGATAGCCATGGTGACTTTAAGGGATTTGTGGGTGTGGGGGCGCCGGGGGGGAAGATCTGTCCACCCCGTCGTCTCCCACCCTCGGCATGTGGCCCAGCTCGCTCAACCAGGGGCTCCATATACGGGCAAATTTCTTGAGGTTATTCTGCCGAATAAACATTGCCCTCTCGCACCATATCATGGAGTTAATCGCCTCAGTCCAATTTGCCGAGGAAGGAGGGGTCCTAGCTTGCCAGTTCAGCGCTATTAGGCGCCTTGCCTGGTACAGGCATCTCAGCAAGGCGACTTTGATAGGAGGTGATGTATTACCATCCTCAAAGATTCCCAGAAGGCAAGTCCTAGCCTCTGGTTCCAGGGTGGTCCCAAAGGTTCTATTCAAGCTGTCCACTATTTCTACCCAATACCTGAATAACTTTGGGCACTTCCATACCATGTGAAGAAGATCGCCTGGCGCCTTGCATCTTGGGCATTCGTCTCTGGGCTTTCTACCGAATTTAAACAGTTTTTGAGGGGTATAATAGGCTCTGTAAATTAGAAACAGATGGGAAACCCTTTGCGAGGGGGATGTTGATACCAGGCCACCCTGTTCGAGGACCCGGTCCCATTCTTCCGAGGTAATTGGCCCTAAGTCTTTTTCCCATCCCCTTCTACTTCTATCAGGTCCCTTGGTGCTCATGGCTCTGTTTCCCAGGGTATCATATATCCTGGAGATCAGGCCCCTCATTGGTCTCGGCTTCGTTATTTCCTGGAATAGGGGGGTCTTAACCCAATTAATAGTCGAGGATCTAAATTGGGCCTGAATACCGTGTCTGACCTGCAGGTATTTGTAAAAAGACCTATTTGAAATATTGAATTGTCGTCTCAGGTCCTCGAATGACTTCAAGTGGTTTCCCTCGTATAGCTGGATTAACCGGCTAATACCCTGCCTTTCCCACTCTAGAGATCTCTCTATGCCCTTTATTTCCCCTAGATTCTTGTTATACCATAGCGGGGTATACTCGTTCAACCCATTGTATCCCATTATTGATTTTACTGCCTTCCACACTCTAGTCATCAAGTCGCTCGTCGGACACCTATAAGTGAACGAGTCTGCTTCCAACGCCTCTATTAATGAGTTATGGGGAGCGCCCAGTATCGCCATTCTATTGCCACCACACCCACCTGCCAGGAGCCCGCCGTTTGCCATTTGCTGGAGTTGAGCCGACAAAAAATATAGCCGTGGGTGCGGAATCGCTGTCCCCCCCCTCCCGACAGGGAGCTGCAATGTTTGTAGACCGATCCGGGCTTGGCCCTTTTTCCAGATTAAGTCCCTAAACAGGGATTCAATCTTCTTAAACCATTTCTGGCTAATCCAGACTGGAGAGTTATGGAGAATATAGAGAACTTGCGGGAGCCAGATCATCTTAATTAAATTGCAACGCCCTGCTATGGATAGGGGGAGGCGACTCCATATCTCCACTTTTTGTTTTAGTTTAGTCAATAGCGGGACTAGGTTATCACTGATATAATGGTTTGTGTCGCTAGAAATCCACACCCCCAAGTATTTAAGCTTGGTCACCACGTCGAGGGCAGAGGTTATAGTGGGTGTCTGATCGCCACACCGAGCCAACGGTAGCAGGGCTGACTTGCTCCAATTGATGGCTAAACCGGAGTGTTGCCGAAATTTCTCCATCATGCGCATCACTACCTCGAGTGAAGAGTTGATGTCGCCGATAAAAAATAAAACGTCGTCGGCAAATAATGAGATTCTTTCCTCCCCTAGCTGGCGCCTGAATCCCTGGAGATCCGGACGCGTTCTCGTCAGGATCGCCAGGGGTTCCATTGCCAGTACAAAAAGGAGGGGAGACAGGGGACATCCCTGCCTCGTCCCCCTTTCCAATTGAAACAACTCGGAGTAGTCCCCGCCCACTCTGACTTTAGCTCTAGGTTCGTTGTATAAAAGTTTAATCCATTTAATGAAGGTAGGCCCAAAACCAAATCGCTCCAGGACCAGCCATAAATAGTCCCATTCCAGGCTGTCAAACGCTTTAACAGCATCCAAGGCCAAAATGGCCTTGGGGCTTGCGTTATCCGTTGGAGTTTGCATATTAAGGAAGACTCTTCTAATATTGGTGCTAGTTGACCTGCCTGGAATGAAACCTGACTGGTCCGGATGGATTAGCTTGTGTATGCATTTGTTTAGTCGAATCGCCAAAACCTTCGCTAAGATCTTAATGTCGGAGCATAGCAGCGAAATTGGGCGGTACGAGGTAACTTCCTGCTGGTCCTTCCCCTCTTTAAGTATCAGAATGATATTGGCCTCGAGCATCGAGGTGGGCAGTCTGCCCCCATCCAATGCCCATCTCAAAGTTTCCAACAATTCAGGCAACAATACCTCACCATACCGTTTGTATAGCTCTATTGGCAACCCGTCGGGGCCCGGGGACTTTTGATTGGGCATTGCTGCCACTGCAAGTCTCAGTTCCTCTATAGTTACTGGCGCCTCCAATTCCGTTTTGTCATTGTCTGATAGGTTTGGGAATGTTATCTGCTGTAGAAATTCAGATACTGCTGTCTCGCTCCCTCTCCTAGAGGATTTATAGAGGGTTTTGTAATAGTTGCCAATAAGGTTCGTTATCTCCAATGGATCGGTAACCAAATCCCCGTTTGCCCTCCTGATTGCTGGGATTACTGAAGGGGAACTATTAGTTTTGACCAGAAGAGAGAGGGTGCGGCCTACCCTTTCGCCTTCACCAAAATAATATTGGCGCTGAAAGATTCGCCTATTCTCCATTTTCTTAATAAGTAGCATTTTATAGGTTTGTTGTTTATTGAGCCATTCCCCCTTGCTAGTAGGGGTCGGATTTTCTACATAGCGGCGTTCTGCTAGGGTTACCTCACTACTAGCTTCCCTTTCTTGCTCTCTCGACCGCCGCTTAATTGCTGCCATCTTCTGGATTAGCAGTCCTCTTGTATAGGCCTTTAAGGAATCCCAGATCACTCCGGGCGGCGCCGAGCCCGCGTTTATTTGTATAAACTCCCTTATGCTAGTGGTCAAATCGCAGGGATTGTCAATCAATTCAAGCCAGCAGGGATTGACCGACCATTCCCTATGGCTGGCTCTGCCCCCGGTGCTTATGTTGAGCGTCAGCGGGGAGTGATCTGAGATCCCTCTCAAGCCATACTCTATATCTCTCACCAACAAATTCGCCTCATCGTTCCCCAGGGCCATATCGATTCTAGAGAGGGTACGGTAGGAGTCTGAAAAACAAGAGTACTGCCTATCATATGGGTGCCGCGTACGCCATATGTCGCTTAACCCTATTTCCCTCAAAAACCGTGACAGGCGGTTCCCCTCTCCCGCCCTAGGTCTAGCGGGCACAGGGAATCTGTCTAGTCCCGTATCTAACACCTCGTTGTAGTCCCCTAGGGCTATCATTGGAATGCCTGGTTTATCCAGGACAAACTCAAGTAGTTTGTACAAAACCTCGAGCTTAAAAGGGGGAGGTATATAGATATTTGCTATAATGTAAGGCTGACTACCAATCAGGCAAGACAGGAATATATAGCGACCCTGTTCGTCGGTAGAGATTTCGCTACAGGAGAAAGGTACTCCTCTCCCTACCAAGATGCTCACTCCCCTGGAGTAGGAGGAGTGAAATGAGTGGTATTGGGCCGAGAACTTGCGACTAGATAACTGAGAAGCTGTGTCGGGAGTAAGATGCGTTTCCTGAAGCAGCAGTATTCCGGGTCCCCTCCCGTCCAATGCCGACAGGACTAACGCACGTTTATTTAAGCTACCCAGACCCCGGGTATTCCATGAGACCAGATTTACTCTATCGCCCTTCATAATAGGTTTAACCGCAGAACGCAGGGGGGGGGGGGGGGGGGGGGGCGGGAGGGGAGGGGGGGCCCAACAGCAAACCGGTGAGCCCACCCATCCCCTCCCCACCCCCCCCCGGTTCCCCCACCGCCCCCACCCACGCACCAGCCTCCACCGACTCTATAGGGACCAGTAGTGTGTGTTCCCCCAATCTTCCCTAAACCTACCCACCCCCCCCCCTCCCAATCCCTCGCCCCCCTCCCCCCATGCCCAACTGGGCCACCCCCGCGGGGCTTGTATGCGACCCAACCATACACCTCCCACTCGACCGCCCAGGTGTCCTACCCCAACCATAATGCTGTGTTAGATGAACAATCCTAGTCCAACCATTTCCCAGTGGCATCAACGTTAAAATAATAATATACGAACAAATACCCTACCCTCCTAAACAGGGTGAGGAGAAGAAAGGAAGGGGAAGATGTAGAGTCCTCCCTCCCGTTCCCCCCCCCCCACTAGTGCCCACCGTGCTCCCAACCCATTGTGCAATTGGCAACGTGTTAACCATTAAAATGAGCGAGAAGGAGAAGTAGAGGCTTCCACGGGAGCCTCACCCCTGCCCCTCGATCCTGATCCGATATCGGTGAAAAAAAAAAAAAAAAAACCCATTATTATAAAACATTTGTAGTGTAATTAACAAATAACCAGTGTCAAAAAATAAACGAGGAAAGAAAACAATTGCAATTAGTGATATCCCCGTCAGCCCCCCCCCCCCCCCTCCCCCCAACCCAGTGTCATTGGTGCAGTAAGCAATAATGCAGTGCAGTTTATTCAGAGTAGGGAGAGAGAGAAAAAGGGAGAAAAAAAAAAAAAAAAGAAGGGGGAAAAAGGAGGGGGGGGGGAAGAAAAAAAAAAAAAAAAAAAAAAAAAAGGAAAATGTCCTACCCTCCCAGACAGGGGTTATGGTGACTGTGTGTTAACCATCAGGTGGACAAGGGGAGAGGTATGGGCTTCTATAGAAGCCCCCACCTCTGACCCCCAGTCCTAGTCAAATATCAGTGCAATGGTGCAAAAATCATTATTAGTACAGTAATAATAATATAATTAGTGGTATTCCCCTCAGCCCCCCTCCCCCACACCCCCCTGACCCGGTACCCTTAGTGTAATGGACAGTGTCATAGTTCAAGGTAAGGAAAAGAGGGAGAGAAAAAAAAGAGGAGAAAAAAAAAAAAAAAGGGGGGGGGGGCCGGGGAGAGGGGGGAGAGGGGGGGGAAGAGGAAGGGCACAGAGACCCAAAAAAGCAACATATAGCAACAACATACAGCCTAGTCCCACCATCGGTCCCCCCCCCCCCCCCACGACCCATGTCCATGACTCTCTCAAAGATCTTCTCTGTGTTCCTCCAACCATCTCTCGACTTCGGCAGGTGTGTTGAAATACAAGGTCGAGCCCATAGCGGTCACCCGCAAGCGGGCGGGGTACAACAGGGCGTATGCGATTTTATGCCGCTGAAGAGTACGTTTAATTGGGATGAATTCTGCCCTGAGCTTCTGGAGGTCCGGGGAGAAATCCGGGTAGAAAGAAACCCTAGTCTCATTGAAGAAAATGTCCCCCAGTTCTCTAGCCTTGCGGAGTAAAATCGCACGGTCGTTGTAGTTTACAAATTTCAGTAGTAGTGGACGAGCCCGCTCGTCGTTTTGTCGGGGTCTGGTAGGGACTCGATGGGCTCTCTCGATCGCGAATAATGGCGTAAAAGAGGAATCCCCAAATATTTCCTTGAGCCAGGTTTCCAAAAAAACTACGGGATTGGGGCCCTCGCTCCTCTCGGGTAGGCCTATTAGGCGCACGTTGCTTCTGCGGCTTCTATTTTCTAGTTCGTCAAGCTTAGCGGCCTGTTTGGCCATTTGCTTCTGTAGGCCTATGATTTTTTCCTGTAGTGGGGGGAGTTCGTCGTCGATCGTGCTTAACCTCGCCTCAAGCGCCGTAGTCCTTTCCACTGTGCTGCTCAGTAACTGGCTCATTGAAAATAATTCATTTTTAATGCCATTCAATTGGCTGTCCAGACCGGATATAGAGTCCTTGCAGGCATTAACGGCTTCAAGTATGTCCCTAAGTGTGGGTTCCTCCTGGCCCCCTATTATGGGGCATGCAAATGGGCTTGCTGCCACCTGTGCCACCTTACCCTCCCCAGGGTCGTTATTGCTTGCGGTTCCTCTAGCAGGTAGAGTTGTAGCGCTAGATGGTAGTTGACTAGAATTTCTTCTGCCGGAGGCCAGCCCCTGAGTCTTTGCTTGTGGCGCTTGTAATTGGTGCCCCCCCTTGCTTGGTGATTGTGTGGGAGCATGAGCATGGGCAAAACGCTCAAGTTTTGCAGCGGCGGCTGCGGCTGCAGCCGCAGACACCTGATTTGCTTTTTCCTTAGCAGAGCGGGTTTTTTGGGCCCCTTCCTGGTGCAGCGTCTCATCAGTGGCACGTTTGCTAAGCATGGTAAATTTTGCAAGTAGTGGATGCCCCACCAACAAAAAAGAAAAAAGGGAAAGAAAAAAAAAAAAAAAAAAAAAAAAAAAAAAACGGGGGTCTTGCCCCTCCTTGTTCCTTCCCCGCTAGTGGTGCTCTGGCCAAAATCAATACAATTATACAGCCTTGTAGAAATATCTTAAAAAAGGGCAGAGAGGAAAGAATGGGTCAAGGCGAGCCACCCACAGCAAAAAGGCCACAGTTCGCACCAGCGTCCCCCCAATTCTCCACGTCACTCTATATTATCGTTTTTTTTTTTTTTTATTTTTTTATTTATGAAAAATGACGGAGAGAGAGAAAAAAAAAAAAAGTCCCAAGAAAGAAAAAATTTTTCTTTATTTTTTTGACAAGACAGGCAAGGGAGAAAAAAAGGGGGGAACTCAGCTTTATAGTCCAACTTCATAGGGGAATGCTAGCTATTTTCCCCTGCTCTTTCCTCTCTTGTTCCCAATAGGGAGGGCTGCAATGCACAAATGCCAACACCAGAGGTCACCCTTTAAAGATCTCTAAGCACGCAATTACATCCCAAGTCCCCACATTACCTCAAGTAGGCAGATCACAGTCGCTGTTCAGGTAAGGGGGGTCTCTTAATGCATTACCCCCGTTCCCAGGTTCGCCCTGTTACCTCAGTGGAGTAGTCGGGAGCCCAATGCTCAAGCCGTATAGGGGGTGAATTGTCCTGGAGAGATACCACAGAGTCTCTGTCTGTCAGGTCTTAGTTCAGGCTACTCACGGCTCCACTCAGGCTCACACAGGGATCCGATGCTCAGCGAAGGAGGTGCTCTGCAAGGGGGGATGATGATGATGGGGGATGAGGATCACACCAGCGTTGTCCGTTGCAGGGTCAGGTCCGAGAGCTCCAGCGGAGGGGGGGGAGGGCAGCGGAGAAAAGGCAGGCAGCTCTGCCTCGCTTCAGGTACAGGCACAGCTCAATGCAGCAGCAGCAGAGATCCATGCAGCAGGTCCACTCGTTCCATTAAGGGATTCATACAGGCGGCATGTGGTAGACTAGGAGAGGAGTTTAGAGGAGCGCAGGTAAGGTGGGACACCTGGGAATCATGCTCACTCACTCACTCACAGCTGTCTCCATTCGGTCACGCCCCGGCCACCAAGCTTGGGAACAGGCATTTCTAGACCTATAACATACAGTAGGTCTTGGCAACAGGTACGGGGACACTCTTATATTTTCACTAGCTGGTGAAACACTGGGGAAGGTATAGCAAGCACTTGCAGCACTGGGATTTGGGTTGTAAACACCAGTAGAATATTGGATGTAGAATATCACAGGTGAAGGCTATACCTAATGGTGGAATTCACACCCATAAAAGAGACACAGCCAGTGGAATATTTAACAGATCGAACATTGTCAAAACACTATTACCTAATAGTGTAGTTTGGACCTTTCAGCATTTGGACATTTATTGAATTTATTTAGAATCACTGAATTTTATTGGAGTTGTTTATTAATATTAGTACTTTATTTAAATAGTTATTTTCTTCTCACTTTTAGAATGTATATATGGTATTTTTCATTGCACACACTGGTATATCACAGCAGTGCAGTACTCTTTATTTATATACCTTCCAACATGACAATGACCAAAAGCACAGAAAAAAATGACTGCACAGTGGTTGGAAAAAAAAGTGAATGTCCTTAAATGGCCTAGTCAGATACCCATACCTAAATCCCATTGAAAATCTGTGGAATGACTTGAAGAATGCAGTCCACAAACAGTCACCAATAAATGAACTTGAGCAGTTCTACAAAGAATAGTGGGAAAATATTGCAAAGTCTTAACAGACTAAAGGCTGTAATTAAAGCAAAAGGTTGTTCAACAAAATGCTGACGCAAGGTGGGTGATCCTACTTCCAACTCACTGATTCTGTTTTTGATTTTTCTGACACGTTGGTGTTATATCTTTCACTTGGATGTTATAAATTGCACTGATTAAATACAGCTGGATAAAACAAAAACTGTGTTGGTTTTCATTTCAGGCTTCAAAAGCAATAACATTTGATTATTTCTAAAGGGGGGTGATTCTTTTCTATATTCACTGTATATCTCAAACTTGATCAATCCTGATGTACTCACAGCCCATCTCATTTCCTGAGGTCCAAAACACCAGGGCAGTAGAAGAAATCCCCAAAATGACCCCTTTTTCAAAAGTAAACAATCCAAGGTATTTAGCAAGAGGCATAGCATTTTTTGAAGGTGTAATTTTTTGTCATAACTTTTTGAAAAATTAATAAATTTAAAAATAATAGTTTTTTTCATACCTTAGTGCAGTACAGCATCATCATATAACTGGTGTGGCGGTGATTAGGAACACTGACTGGCAGCCGTATGTAAAAAAAAAATAATAATAACTGTAATAATATGCCCAGACCATTGTGACTCCATTTTGTTATACTTTGCCATTATAGTTTACAAAATCTTGTCAAGCTTGCAATTTTAGCTTAAATCTGCAACTATGAAAGAATGCTTAGAAAAATGCTTGCACAAGCACTTTACTCTATGTATATCATTGTGGGTTGGTTTTTCCTTTAGGCCCCTTTCACACTGGGGCGTTTTTCAGGCGGTACAGCGGTAAAAATAGCGCATGTACACCGCCTGAAAAAATCCGGCTTTCACACTGGAGCGGTGCGCTAGCAGGACGGTCAAAAAAGTCCTGCTAGCAGCATCTTTGGAGCGGTATAGGAGCGTGTATTCACCGCTCCTATACCTCTCTTTCCCATTAGATTAGATTAGAATGGGACACCGCGGCAATACCGCCGCAAAACGCCGCTAGGGCGGCGCTCTGCGGGGGGTCTTTAACCCTTTTTCGGCCGCTCGCGGGGGGTAAAACCGCACCGTGAGCGGCCGAATACCGCGGCTAAAACGACAGTAAAGCAGCGCTAAATATATCGCTGCTTTACCGTCACCACGGCTCCCCGCCCCAGTGTGAAAGGGGCCTTACTGTTCCCTGTTCTGTAGGCCATGGGACAGGATGCATGACTTATATGACTCATAACCAGATGATCTGTTGACTCCTGTAACCTCATGATAAATTTATTTTATGGGTCAATGACTTGTAACCATATATTTTATACCAATACATCATTTACCAAACACTTCCCCCTCCGCTCTTTCTATTGGTAAGCTGAACCATATATAAGCTGTATACGCACCTAATAAAGGTAGACATTTTACAAATGCACAACCTGCTTCTCGTTTCATTCGGTGTCTCCAGATATCTTAGGGTCCTGTCAGTGTACCTACAAGAAGGGTGGCCATACAGAATACCTACCATTTACTTTCAAATGGGGGCTCGTGTCCGGGTAAGACAATTATCCATGTTGGATAGACCTTTGTCTATTTTGACAATGATTTCTTCTTTACCCTGGCTCTGATAAAGTCTTAGCCTTTTAAATTTAAAGCGAAAGGAAGGACGGACCACGCCTTAATAGACACACTCACGTGAGTGTAACATTGTAGGGTCTGTGGGAGACCCAAGTCTTTATTTAAGACTCCATATATTAGAAACTGTAGTTCAGTATCCTTTTGGGAAGGGTATTTAGGTAACCGACAGTTGCATAGAAGTAATAAGATAATTTGTTGTGTGGATACACTGACTGTAAGGTAGGACAGTCAAAGTGGTCTACACTATTTTGCATTATGGGTCAAATACAAGGAAAAGATATCCCTCCACCAAATACTTTATCCTTAAAGGATAAATGCCTCAGTGTACGAAGTTTGTGCAAATTAGTATTGCTACACTGGTAACATAACTTGTGATTGCTGATTGGTATTGGTAGATTACTTGCATGTTTTTTTGTTGCAGCAGCTTGGGGTTTCTATAATGTTATGCCCAGGTTGGCTTTAAGCGTTATGGGAACGCTGTGGAAAAGTGTACACGCCCATTGGAAGCTTGGTGCTCATGGGAATAAAGGTGATTGATCAGGTAGGTAGAAATTTTAGTCAGAAATAGGGACAAAGTAAATTAGAAATCTCCCTTGCTTATATCCAAATATAGTGATTGTGGTAAGTACTTTTGTATGTATGTTTATATAAATCTGCTAAATTTTCTTTAAAGAATGAAAGAAGGTATAGGGAAAATTTCAAATGTGGTTTTGTCATTGCTTAAGGTGTTAAAAAGACTAAAGAAATTAAGAAATGTTGTTGCTGTGGTGCATATGGGAGAAAGGGGTTTTGGCTATGCGATTTAAATTTAGAATGGTTATTTATATTTTTGCTGAGTGTCAACAAATATCTTAAGAGAACAAAATAGACACAGTATATAAAGAGAATAAATATCAAACGGCCAGTCAGTACAGTAACGCTACAGTAGTATGTGAGGTAGGTCTCCCTTGTATTTAAAATGCACTTCAAACAATTATAATTCTATAAACATGTTTTGATGACTCTTGAAGGTAAAAAGAATAGAAGATTGAAAAAGAATGTGTTAGGTGTGCTGGGGGTTTGTGTAAGGAAAGGGAATGTTCTGCGAACACCCTACTGTGGTAAGGATAAAGTAAATGAGTTTAAAGGTGTTTTTAATGAAAACATCCTACATTGTAGAGGATAAAGCTTCCGGTCAAGTTCCTCCATCTTGAGCGGTTTCAAGCAAACTACTATGTAAGTGGATATGTTTTATTAAAATTATTGTTATTATACTCCACATTTGAGCTCCTTTTTTTCTCTTATCCCTTACCCCTTATGCTGACCTCAATTGGGAGTGATATCTTCCCCCTGGAGAGACGTTTGGAAGTGTTATGGGGACTGGAATGAGAGGCAGGAGAGCGCATAGGAATCCATAGGAAGGCGAGGTTTGCCAGGTTAAACACAAGGATTACCATCCAGAGGTCCTTTTGCTTTACTAGGCCTGTTGGGGCCATTACTAGAGGTGAGAGGCTGGGGAAACGGTGGGGTGCACCCCTGAAAACAGTGCGGAGCACGTTTTTTTCATCTGCACGGAAATTACACAGAACTTTATATTATTTAAGTTATCTGGAACTTTTTGCTTCACACTTACTAAGAAGTTTATTATCAATACGTACTGGGTGATATTATTACCTCTTTGTTGCTTCTGTGTAAATCTTCACTACAAGCTGGGACTTGTAGTGCACCACGTGATTTATCTTCCTTTTTCACTTAGGAGTCCATTTACTCCTTTCTGATATTTTTTACTAATTTCTCCTTGGTGATTTAATCCATTTCAGCCATTTTGCTGCATTTTGGAATTGGATGCACTTTTATTTGCATTCATCTCTATACACATTTAGACCCCAGTTTGGTCTTTATCCTTGTTTGGATCACTTTGATTTATTTTGCATTTTTTGATCATTAATGCACTTTTATTCTTATAGTTATTTCTTTGAACTTTTAGACCTCATTTTGGTCTTTTATTTTCACGCTTTGGCACTTTCCACTGTGCACTTTAGATTTTATTGGTCCACAGAAGGCATTTTCCTTTTTATTGATTATAGACCTCACATTTTAGTATCAATATATATATTATATTATTATTTGGATTATCTTTTATCATCATTAATTTTATCTCAGCACGTTCGTATCAGTCGTATTGGTCACATTATTGCACTTATTCACCACTTCATTATTTTATCGTTATTTTATGTATTTATGTATTTATGATGTTTGCATTTTATATGTAAATTTGATAGCACATTACCATAAGGTTACCCATCACTTGCAAAATACGTCCCATAGGAGATTTTATAGTTAATTTATTTAGGGGTTAGCGCCACATACCCCCCATTTTTATAGAAGCTTAGGAACACTGTGTCTGCAGTTAAATCCATTATCGAAGGTGAATTAGTATGCTACCTATATATCTGCCAAACAGTTCAGAGACAAATTACGCAGGAGTAAAATTTAGTTTTAAAAACAGGAAATAACATTACAGAGCTTTTAGAGGTTTAAGGGGACATTGGAAAACATTAATGGCAAAGCGTACCAATCCTGGCAAATTGTCCATGTTTGCTGTAGCATCGCAGAAACAATCAGTTTCATGTATTTATTGATTATGAAGAATATTTGAACCAAAGGATGATTAGGAATTACATGAGATTGTCAAGCTGGTTTAATATGAGGAAGTTATTTTTTTTTGCAGTCTGTCTCAAATCTACGCAGTAGATATTGATAAATTTCAGGATATGTGTAAGCCCATGTATTAATAAAGAGAAAAAAAAGCGGAACTTGCCATTCAGCATAATATTATTACCTATTTTAAATGATTAGCCAAATACAGACCAAATGTTTTAACACATATAACATTGCCATCTTTGTTCTGTTAATTCAATAATAAAGGTTGGAACAGAAAGGTAAGAGTTAAGAGGTTAACCCGAACATAGCAATACAACATAGCAATTAAATGAAAGAGTAGTATTGTATAGCAGAGCTTTGGAGTGTGTATGTGTGCAGGGCACACACAAGTGGTATCACTGGTAGCATTTTTTGAAGCTTGTGAACTACTGGTGAATTACTGGTTATTAGGTAAGGGAAAGTTGTTGTTAGTATAGGGAATTCTCTTCCACCTGCTCGGAGAGAAATGCTTAATTTTATGTGCATGTGAATTTTTGTCTTGTCTTGGAATTCCAATTTAGAGTATAAGTGTTTTTTTTCTTCTGAATGCAAATGGATTGTTAGGTAGTTGATATATGTCCTATGATCCAGCCAAGACAGAGAGCGTTGCTAAAGTGGGCTGGTGAGAGGGACAGTGTAGAGAACTCATCTGTGTGTGGTGCTTTAAAAGGATCGAATAGCGGATTTGGTCAAGGACAAGTCACTATTTGAGTGATTCCTCCTATCCAAAGTATTGTTTAGCACAATACACAGAGGTACATATCCTCTTGCATATATCTGCTATCTTGCTTCAAGTGAAAAAAATGGGATCGAACCACCGACCATTCCTTTGCCACCGCTTTTGCATTGCATATTCAACAAATCTGAGAGATTTTCTGAGGTGGAGAGTGAATGTTAAAGAAGGATTTCATTCAGAAAAGTTAAAAATACATGTTTATTGTTAAAATGTTGCAACTATTGTCAGTCTATTCATGAAATGTGTTGTGCACATATTAAGCCCATGCCCAATGCATAGTTAATTGGGAACATTAAAAGGGGACTGTGACACGTCACTGATAAATTACATGTATGCGCTGGTACCAAATGTTTTTTTTGCGGAATCTGATCAGATACAAATTTTTAAGACATAAGAAAGAGAAGTTGCGCTACTATAACCTAAATATTTTTAACCAATATTTGTGTTTTTTAGTATATTCAAACAGTATAAAAACAACCCCTGAGCCCAGGGGTGTAACATTCTCCAATGCAAACAGGTTATGCCATAGTAACTGTAGGGGCACCCTTCTGGGGTTGAACCCTGGAGAAGAGTTGACATCAGTCCACCGATAATTAGGATAACAAACTCAGGGGGAGGGGAGGAGGAAGAAGGCGGATTGGATAGGAAGGGGAGGAAAGGTGGGGGGGGTGGGTCTGGGCGTGTCCCAGCGCAGCACATCTAATCTTTTTAGCGTGAATTGGGGCTCAATCTTCTCTCTGTGGTGACAGTAATTTTTTCAGAGAGTCTGAGGAGGAGTATTCAATCCATATGAGCCATTGGAGCTTATATTTTTCAAAAGAGTCATTTTCCAGGGCCAACATTTCCTCCATGCGCATAATGTCGTTGACTGTGGACACCCATAGAGATAAGGGAGGGCTAGTGGTGGTCTTCCAAAACATGGGGATTATTTGTCTTGCGGCCGAGAGGAAGAATCGTAGTAGGGATCGTTTTTGTGATGGTATAGAGCCTGGGAGCATGGATAGGAGGGCAATATCAGGGGACGGTGGAAGAGGTTTATCATATAAGTTGCTGTAAACTGAGAAGACCTGTGTCCACAGAGGTCGTACAAGTTGACACTCCCATCAAATATGTAAATAGCTGCCATCTGATGAACCGCACCTCCAGCACGGGGGGGGCACGGTCGGGAAGATGTTGTGCAGAGTTTGAGGGTCTCTGTACCATCTCGCCAGGAGCTTAAAATTTTTCTCCTGTGTATAACAGGACGTCAAAGTCTTATGCGTAAAATAATACGACTTCTGCCAGTCAGAGGTGGTGAGTTCCTTTCCTAGGTCCCTGGACCACCTCCTGGTGTAAAAGGGGGGATGTTTGTGTATTAGCGTATGTTGCAATGTGTACATAGCGGAGAGTGAATGTTGTGGAAGTTCAGAAAGAGAGCACAGCTGTTCAAATTCCGTGAGGGGTCTATGTGTTTGGGAGGTGGAGAAGAGAGCCGAACAGAATGATGCGATCCGCAGAGCCGTTAGCCAATTGCCCCGATCCCCAGGCAGGACCGGTCTGCCAGAGGTGGTGTCTACAAACGATCTTGCAACTGGCCACTCGGCACGGGAGTAAGGGCCTATTGTAAGGGATCCTTCACCCTGAGGCACCGCTGGATGGTCGAATAAAGGAGTGAGGGGTGAGGGTTCAGAGGACAGGAGTGACTGAATACCTTTCTTATACCATAAATGCATGGCAGCAGACGTTAGCGGAGACATCGAGAATAAGTGCATGGACTGTCCATGTCCCCATAATAGGGCTCGAAGATCATGGGGAGATAGATCCTGTTCTACCATAGTGGATGCTTTAGTTAAGGGGCGAGGGAACCATTCAGTGATCCTGGCTAAAAGTGCTGCTTTGTGGTATAGCTCAAAGTCAGGAAGACCTGCACCTCCTTGGGTTTTGGGGTATGTGAGAAGCGTGTGTTTAATGCGGGACATACCTTGGTGCCACACAAACCATATGGACATAGAACGTAAGAGAGTGAAGAAGCATTTTGGGACTGAAATGGGTACCGTTTGAAAAATATAGAGTAGCTTGGGCAGGGTGTCCATTTTTAAAGTGTTTATGCGTCCGAACCATGGCAAGGGGGTGGTGTTCCAGTCGTCTAAGTCTTTACGCAAACGGATCAATAGGGGTAGGTAATTTAAAGCATACAGCTCCGATAAACCAGACGGTATCTGTATTCCTAAATGATATATACTCCTAGTACTCCATTGGAAAGGAAAGTTGGCTTGCACCTGGGATAGAGTATGCATAGGGAGGGAAACATTAAGAGCTTCCGTTTTAGCTATATTTAGTTTAAAGTCACTGAATTTACCAAACCTATTGAATTCTAACATCAGGGAGGGCAAGGATGTGTGCGGCTGTTGTATATAGACCAATAGGTCGTCTGCCTAAAGAGATAGCTTGTATTCTGCGGAGGGTGTCTGTATGCCCAAGATGGATGCGTTGCGTCGTATTGCCTGGGCTAGGTGTTCTATCACTATGGCGAACAGCAACGGGGACAGGGGGCATCCCTGACGAGTGCCATTCGAAATCTGGAACGGTGTGGAGGAAGAGCCATTGACCAAGACCGATGCGGAGGGGTTAGAGTATAGTGCAATTATTTTGGACACGAATGCAGGTTCAAGACCTATCTGTTCAAGAGAGAGGCATAAGAAATCCCAATTGACTCGGTCAAAGGCCTTCTCCGCATCGAACGAGAGCAAGCAAGCCTTTAAACTGTGTTTGCGTATGTAAGAGATAAGGTGAATGGTTTTCGTGGTGTTGTCCCTGGCCTCACGTCCAGGGACAAAACCTACCTGGTCTCTATGTATAATGGAGGGCAAGTGGGAGGAGAGGCGAGTCGCTAAAACCTTCGCGTAGAGTTTGATGTCGATATTGAGTAGAGATATCGGCCTATAGCTCCCACATTGCGATGGATCTTTGCCAGGTTTCGGAATGACCGATATATTAGCGGATAGTAGGTTGTGCGATGGTGAGTGTGAGTCATCAATAGCATTAAACGTCAAGGCCAACAGTGGGCCGAGCGATTGGGTGAACGACTTGTAAAACCTGGGGGAGAAGCCATCAGGACCCGGGCATTTACCTGATTTTAAGCCCTTGGCAGCGACAAGAAATTCCGCCACCGTCAGGGGTTCTTCTAGACCAGATATATGCTTGGGGTCAATTCGTGGCAGGGCAGTCTCCATTATATAGTCTGTCATGTCAGCTAGATGTGTACTCCTCCTATTGTCAGCTACTGATTGTGGGTGTAGGTTATAGAGGTCAGCATAATAGGATTTAAAGGCCTCTGATATGCCATGGGGGTTGTTTATTTTCCGTTGGTCAGGCGTGCAGATGTGGGGTATCGGTTTACGGGGGGGCCGGGGGTGTAAGACCCTGGCTAGGTGCTGTCCGCATTTGTTCGCGAAAGTGTAGTGGTGATTGCGGCCCTTGTCTCTGGCTATAAGGGAGTGCGCATCTAAGAGACTGAGAAGTTCCCTGCGGGCATTAGATAAGTCTACATAGGTCGTCGGGTTAGAGTCCTTTTTGTGCAATGCTTCAAGCAATTTTATTGCCGCTAATAAGCAAGAAATTTCTGCTGTTCTTGCTTTTTTAAGGCAGGAGCCGTGTTGGATGAAAATCTTGCCCACAGGACCAACTGAGGGGTCCTGTGGGCATAGATGACATCCTCCTCCCATTTGGCCATGAATAGATTGGCCAAGCTAGGGGCATACTTAGCCCCCATAGCCACTCCTCTGCTCTGACGGAAGAATCTGTCAGAGAACCAAAAGTAGTTGTGGGAGGCGGCATAAACAAGCAATTCCATAATAAAAGTTATTTGACCTTCCAAAAGGCCTGAATCTCTGTCAAGAAAAAATCTTTACAGCTTCTAGGCCTTTATCGTGTGGTATTATAGTATAAAGGGAGGTGACATCAGCGGTCACCATCCACATACCTGATTTCGGGTTTAATTCTGACAAGAGATTCAAAACCTGTCGGGAATCCTTTAAATAGGATGGCATGTTACGAACCAAAGGCTGTAAGTAAAAATCAATATATCTGCCCACCCGGGATGTGATGGAATCTATGCCACTAACAAAAGGGCGTCCCGGGGGGCAGATAGGATTCTTATGTACCTTTGGTAAATAGTATATCATTGGTGTTCTAGGGGCCCTGGGGATAAAATAGAGACTCTCCCTCTTATTCAAAATCCCTAATGATAGACCTCTTGATACGATTGTCTCTAATTCTTTTTGGTATTTAATTTTAGGATCACAGGGGAGTGGGATGTAGGTGTCAACATCACTAAGGATTACATCAATCTCTGCCATGTAATCCTTACGGTCAAGAACCACAATCCCACCCCCCTTATCAGCAAGCCTAATAACAAGATCCTTGTTTTTACACAAGGAGTCAAGGCCTTCCTGGATGGTCTTAGAGTTCCTGGCCTTTTTTATTTCTAAGGCATCAAGATTAGGGTTGAGCTAACCCGAACTATTGGCTGTAAGTTCGGGTTTGTGTCCGGTGTTCGGCGATGTATTGGCGCCTTTTTAACAGCTGCAGGGCAGCAAATCGACGCTAGTTTCACTAGTGTGCCCTTAGAAGCCATCACAGCCATGCCCACTAATGGCATGGCTGTGATTGGGCAGTGCAGCATGTGACGCTTCCTCTATATATCGTCCAGACACACAGCACACAGCGTCATTCTGCTATAGACAGGTTCCTGTGCTGCTAAGAGAAAGGATTTTAGGAGTTAGTGTGATAAAGTCAGTCGATCAGTCCACATTGCTTTAATTTTCTTAAAATTAGTTAGATCAGTGAGCGATCTAGATAGCTAGAGTAGAGTAAGGAGTTTCTTTATTAAGGAAAAGAAAGAGGCAGAGAGAATTATTGAAGAGATTCCTAAATCAATTGTACCCTGGCTGGGGTGCAGTGCACAGTCTTTTAACAGTGCCATGAGGCCAGTGCCAGACAAAATATAAAAGTTTTACCTGCAAGCTCAGTGCACCATTAGGACCAACACTGCATATAGTAAGATATACACCATAGTCTGTGTGTATTCTGCTATTGGAAAAACATTGCAAAAAAATTTAATTTTGCAGTGTTTTTTTTTTTCCCCAATAGCATTTTCTGCATTTTCGTAAACGCTTTAGACACTATCCGTGTATTCTGATATTGGAAAAACATTGCAAAAATGTTTTATTTTGCTGTGTTTTTTTTTTTTCCCCAATAGCATTTTCTGCGTTTTCATAAACGCTTTAGACGCTATCCATGTATTCTGATATTGGAAAAAGATTGCAAAAAAATTTAATTTTGCAGTGTTTTTTTTTCCCCCAATAGCATTTTCTGCGTTTTCATAAACGCTTTAGACACTATCCGTGTATTCTGATAATGGAAAAACATTGCAAAAAAAATTAATTTTGCAGTGTTTTTTTTTCCCAATAGCACTTTCTGCGTTTTCATAAACGCTTTAGACACTATCCGTGTATTCTGATATTGGAAAAACATTTCAAAAAAATTAAATTTTGCTGTGTTTTTTTTTCCCCAATCGAATTTTCTGCGTGTTCATACATACACGCTTTAGACACTATCCATGTATTCTGATATTGGAATAACATTGCAAAAAAATTTAATTTTGCAGTGTTTTTTTTTTCCCCAATAGCATTTTCTGCGTTTTCATAAACGCTTTAGTGTATTTTTTTTTTGTTCCCCCAATAGCATTTTCTGCGTTTTCATAAACGCTTTAGACACTATCCGTGTATTCTGATATTGGAAAAACATTGCAAAAAAATTTAATTTTGCAGTGTTTTTTTTCCCAATAGCATTTTCTGCGTTTTCATAAACGCTTTAGACACTATCTGTGTATTCTGATATTGGAAAAACATTGCAAAAAAAAATAATTTTGCAGCGTTTTTTTTCTTCCCAATAGCATTTTCTGCGTTTTCATAAACGATTTAGACACTGTACGTGTATTCTGCTATTGACAAAAACACCCATTTAGGGCGAGATCATAAATTTTGAAAATATGGGGAGATCATCAAAAAGGGGACGTGGCCCGGGTCGTGGTGCTGCTGGTGGCACTCCTGTTGCAGGGAGAGGACGTGGTCGATCTGTGCCAGCTACACGCACTAGTGAAACACCTTCTTCAGGTGCGAGTAGGCGACAGAGCTGCCCTGCATCGGTATTTTGGCGCGCCTAATGAGGCTGTACGAATGTTGAGGCCAGGACAAGTACAGGCGATAGTAGATTGGGTTGCTGACAGTGCCTCCGGTTCCTTCACATTGTCTCCCACCCAGTCTCCTGATGAAAGTTAATAATTTTATCCAGAAAGTGCGTATTCTGGGGTATTCCCACCATATGTGCGGCATCGTGCCGTTGAGTTTCTGAGGTTCTTAATGACTTCCTGTACCTCTTCTGCTGAGAAGGGGGCCTCCAGCATTTTATAATTTTTTTTTTTTTTTTTATGTTATTTTAAGTTATTTCCCTATCCACATTTGTTTGCAGATCACCTGCCATGCTTTTAACAACATTTTGTTGCCATTTGCAGCCCTCTAGCCCTTTCCATGACTTTTTTACAGCCATTTTAGTGTTCAAAAGTCCGGGTCCCCATTGACTTCAATGGGGTTCGGAGTTCGGGGTCAAGTTCGGGTCAAGTTCGGTCCCGAACCCGGACTTTTTTCCGAACCCGCCGAACCCGAACATCCAGGTGTCCGCTCAACTCTAATCAAGATCCCTCAAGATAACATCCCTAAAAACCTTTAAAGATGGTGCAAGGGCACCTGGGGGGTTAAATAAGGATGCGTTTGTTAGTCCCAAGTTTAAGAGTAGATGCTATGAAAATAATTAATACGTTGAGTATTCCGGGCGCTACGCCAGAGGAATTGTGGTTAGTAAAGAAAAAGCGAAGTAACTGTGTTGTGTAATCTTATGCACTAGGGAAAATATATACTTTGAGTGAGATAAGGATTTAGAAACATTGAAAAAGGTGTTCAAAGGTGTTCAAGGGGAAAATATGGAAAACAGTTCTAAATGAAGAATGAATGGAATGGCCAAATGAATGTGGAATGGGAAAGTGGTTGTATTGTGTTTTACTAAATGCACAAGTGTCTTAAGTGTTTGTTTAAAATGTACACAAAGAGTTGTCTCATATTGTGTTTTCTTGTTTTGGGAGTAGAGGTTATTAGGCCCATGTTCCTGATTATATACATTTCCCTAAAAGTAAAAAAAAAAAAAGGGTGAATCTATAAATGTTTTAAGAGTTACTGAAATTAAGTAACCAGGGCCAAAACAAATTGCTGCATGCACTGAGTCCATGAAATAGTAAAATATGGAGGGGAAAGTTTGAATAACAGTCAGAGTGACTATTCTGGATATATTTACCTTTTGAATTCCCAGATTGTCAATCGTGAAGTGTTAATGTTGTTTATCCATCAATGTTTTGTTTGTTACTGATGATCAGATATATTTGCAAAGTTGTGATTCTGACTTCTGAGTCAGAATATGTGTTTGGGTAAAATGCTCTGTTCAGAGACCCTCGGGTCCAGATAGAAGGCGCTAAAGGTGTTTAAGTTTTGTTGAAATCCTGCTGTAATACTGGATTTGAAGGGAAAAAAATGTTTAGTTCATTATATATATTCAATATTTTTTTAAGACTGTTGCTGAGAAACAATTTTATTTCTGAATGCTTTACTTATGTTTGAATCAATGAGGGATATTAATACCTCAAATGGTTAAGGCCTGAATTGATCAGGTAGATTCTGTGATTATTCTTGTTGGATGAGGAGTATCTGCTCCAGCCAGCCAGTATTCACCCCTAGCCCCATGCACATGAAGAAATGCTCACCCAATTCATACCCTACCCTATACCCTATCCGAATGGAGAGATGACAACTGCTTTTACATGGAAATCTTTGTTCATCTTTGTTGTTCAAATGCCATGGGAAGTGCAGACATGAGTAAAGGCGGACTCCTGCTGGAAAATGTTCCTGGGAATGATTCCTTGAGGGTTAGCCAAATGACGCATGCCCAAGGTCTACGAAATTCCAGTGAGCATCACGAAAGAAAGATCCAGATGTGCCAGCCCGAAGAGCCAAGTCTAGCCCAATGAATTAGTTACAGTCTGTCTGTGGATATCGAGTTCTATCCTTACAAAGAGGCAGGGTTTTTGGGGTGGGTGGATGTAAAATATGAATGAGCACAGAATCAAACCAAATGTTTTGGGAAAAGTTTAGGAGAATGAAAATTATAATGTGGACATTTCCTTTTCCTTCCTTTTTATGAATTTAATGGACATTCAGAAGCCATACAAGAAAAACATGCTTTTCTTTGGGACAATTTTATTATTTTTTCCTAAAGTCTGTCATGCCCCTCCCACTTGCTTTATGGACTGTCATGCCCCTTCCCCTTTGTATTTAATGGGCAATTGCTATGCAGCTGAAATTATGTGCTAATTTTTCTTTATTTTTACATGCTTTGGATAATGGTAAATTTGTGGGAAAATAGTCCAGGTGAATGTCGGGGGGCATATTGGGGGCAACAGGGTTTG
Organism: Lithobates sylvaticus; assembly: GCA_028564925.1. Lineage (NCBI taxonomy): Eukaryota > Metazoa > Chordata > Amphibia > Anura > Ranidae > Lithobates > Lithobates sylvaticus. The sequence goes on from CM053034.1 coordinate 123,688,757, forward strand.
TGATTGTCATGTTTGTGACAAAAGAAAGGATTGTAGTAATATGCCCAGACCATTGTGACTCCAATTTGTTATGCTTTGCCATTATAGTTTAAAAAATCTTGTCAAGCCTGTAATTTTAGGTTAAATCTCCAACTATGAAAGAATGCTTAGAAAAATGCTTGCACAAGCACTGTACTCTATCATTGTGGGTTGGTTTGTCCTTTCCTGTTCCCTGTTCTGTAGGCCATGGGACAGGATGCATGATGTATGACTCATAACCATATGATCTGTTGACTCCTGTAACCTCATGATAAAGGTATTTTAGGGGTCACTAACTTGTAACCATATATTTTATACCAATACATCATTTACTAACCATTCCTTCCTACCCTCTTTCTAATGGTAAGTTGAACCCTATATAAGATGTATACGCACCGAATAAAGGTAGACATTTTACGAATGCACAACCTGCTTCTCATTTCATTCAGTGTCTCTGGATGTCTGGGGGCCCTGTTGGCATACCTACAAGAGAATACCTACTATTTCCTTTCAAACACAATAATATTTTTTTTTGTTTTACCTTTTTTGTTAATTTTGTTATTTTTTTTTACATTTTTTTTTGTTTGTTTTTTTAACACACTGACCAGAGCAATACAGTTTTACCACAGTAACACTGTACTATTCTGGGGCAGTTATCAGGATTCTTTTTTTTTTTTGCACATTATGATTGCTTGATTACTATGATTGCATATACCAATGAATTTCAACAATTTTTATATATATATATTAATAACATGGTACAGACGGGTTGTGATTGGCCCTGTCGGTACATGTGATCACTGTGATCAATCACAGCTAGCAACACAATTATACACAATGGATGGCATGAAAGGAAGCCATCCATTGTTTACAACTGTCGTTTGATCTGCTATGATTGGTCACAGCCATCACATGGTACCAGCAGCAGGCCAGTACGGTGATCTCTCATTGGTGGTGCGATCTTTTTGACATAGGGAGACAGATCGCAACTGCAGAGCAACCCGTTTGAATGTCGAAAGTCTACTATCAAAAATCATGGCCAGGCAGGAAGTGGTTAACCGCTTCCCGACTGCCCACTGCATATATACGTCAGCAAAATGGCACGTGCAGGCAAATTCACGTACCTGTACGTGACCCTTTAAATGCCTGCCCGGTTGGGAGCTCGTTACCACGGCCGTGGGACCAGCGGACCCGATCGCCGATGGTGTCCCGCGATCGGGTCACGGAGCTGAAGAACGGGGAGAGGTATGTGTAAACAAACCTCTCCCGCGCTTCCTACTCTGCCTGTCATTGATTGGCTGTTCCCGGTCATCGGGAAAGCCGATCAATGACGTCAGAGGTCAGCCCCGCCCCTAATGTAAAAAAACACACACACGTCACAGCCCATAACCCCTCCCCTCCCCCTAGTGGTTAACTCTTTCACTACAACTGTCATTTATACAGGAATCAATGCATTTAATTGCATTAATCGCATTGATTGCTGTATAAATGACAATGGTCCCAAAAATGTGTCAAAAATGTCCGATGTGTCCGCCATAATGTCGCAGTCACAATAAAAATCGCTGATCAACGACATTACTAGTAAAAAAAAAAATATTAATAAAAATGCTATAAAACTATCCCCTATTTTGTAAACGCTAAAACTTTTGCGCAAACCAATCAATAATC